>WIXG01000035.1:0-351036 GCA_009869945.1 Mesaphorura yosii
CACCACCACTTCCAGAGCCGCTTCCACCACCACTTCCGGAACTGCTTCCACCACCACTTCCGGAACTGCTTCCACCACCACTTCCAGAGCCGCTTCCACCACCACTTCCAGAGCCGCTTCCACCACCACTTCCAGAGCTGCTTCCACCACCACCTCCAGAGCCGCTTCCACCACCACTTCCAGAGCTGCTTCCACCACCACCTCCAGAGCCGCTTCCACCACCACTTCCGGAACTGCTTCCACCACCACTTCCAGAGCTGCTTCCACCACCACTTCCGGAACTGCTGCCTCCTGATGAGGCGCCGCCACTTCCAGAACTGCTGCCACCTCCACCAGCTCCGCCTGAACTGCTGCCGTCGGCATCTGCTCCAGAAGATCCGCTGCTCGAACTTCCATCTAACCCCCCACTACCTTCACCTGCGGACCCGTTTCCACCTCCTCCAGCTGCCCCAGATCCAGCTCCGGCAGATCCACCTCCTCCCATCGAACCATCTGCATCGCCGCCAGCCCCAGTAGACCCACCGCTTCCCATTGAACCATCTACACTACCGTCACCTCCAGCAGATCCGCCGCCTCCCATCGAACCACCTACACCACCGCCAGATCCAGCGGATCCACCGGCTGAACTACCGCCACTTCCAGCAGATCCGCCGCCTCCCATCGAACCACCTACACCACCGCCAGCCCCAGCACCTGCAAGCTCAATCATGGAATACGTACATTGGGAATGATAATTAAGGTGAAAATTACCTGCATCTACTTCCACATCAACGTAATCTTCAACGTTCTCTGAAAATTCTAAATCTACTGCTGCTCCACTGCTGGCACTTCCGCCAATACTGACATCGGCACCTCCACCAATACCCATTGCGTCAGCTAGTTCGCCTGCAGTATTTCCAACCGCATCAAAAATCCCGGACGCCACATCTCCAGCAGCATCCAAGGCAGCTCCAACGGCTCCGCCAATCTGATCTGTAACGGCACTAGCAGCAGAGCCGATTGCATCAACCGCAGCACCAGCAGCGGCTCCGATATCGACACCAGAGCCAAGATCCACTTCCACTCCAGCACTACCTCCACCTACACCGAGAGATGATCCCAAATCGGCGCCGGCTCCAATTCCAGAATCTAGCATTTGTGCCTTTGCGAAGGTGCAAAGGCCAACTGCGAGAAGGTGTAGAAGCACGGTGGAAATTATCGCCCGCATTTTGACGCAATAATGATCCTGATCTCAGCCGGGCAGCCGACTGACTGATTCTTCTCGGGTTCATTATTCAGTTATATGAATCTGTTGTACAGGTCAACAGGCTTTGAGTCATTCATGTTTTCGAACTGCATGATCAAATTCATTAAAACCATTTCCGGTTGAACAAAATTTCGTTCACGTTGACTTGCTCGTTGAATTCATAATTCAAGAAGTTCATGATTAATTTTCAATTATCGTTTTTACACAAATTGTGCCGAAAAGGAAAGGAGTTACACGCGAAAGCCAAATGCCAATAAAAGTTTGAAATTAGCAATACAATGCACGTGCAAAATCTACACGCGACAGGCGGAAATTACTGAAGTCATTTACGTGACACGATATATTAGAATTTCAAGTTTAAGTAGGTAAAGGAACTTATTCAACTCAATTTATAGCAAACTGTAATTTGGTTAAATTATGCACACGCGTATTCATCTATTCTGGTACGAAGCGGTAGGATGCAATCCATTATCTTCCAGCCAGCAAAATTGCAACTGCGTTAGACCTCCATGGAAAAATGAGCAGATCTCGAAATCAGCAGCGCTGATTGGTTTAACCTAACCTTTTGGTCAGAAAATGCATAATGAAATGTTGCGTGCATGAGTGCAAGTATGATCAGAACAATTGAGTGACAATTTTGGGCCGAGAAGGTTGAGGGAGGTCCGCGCATCATTATACTTACTTCATGTAGCTCAAACAATGTGTGGGTGCGTGTTCATGAACAATGCTCAGTTGACTGCTTTAAAATATAACATACGCGAGTCCTTGGTCAATTTTCAACACTTAATACTGGAATTCGGATTAATATCTGAAAGATAGAAGGGATAGATTACAAATGGGCCTTTTGTAATGAGGAAGTTCTCGAGTAAGCGCGTCGGTTTCGTAGTGTGCCCGAATGGGTCTCACATGCTTTTGCATAAAGGCGTATGGATGTCTTGAATTATGGATCATTGTTCAATTTGCTAGGAAGTTGCTGAATTTGGTTCAAATCGCTTCAACAAAAACCTTGAAAAAATATTTGAACAAAGCGTGAGAATTGTGGCAGTATTTGTTTCTATATTAGTGGTGTCACTTTATGCGCCCGTGACACTTTTGGAGAAATCGCAACCAGTTTGTCGAAGCTTCAGCGACTGAAGGAAAAGTAGTGAAACCAAGTGCCAGATTAAGTCGGCTGCTTTGGAACCAAACTTTTGCGATTTTACACGCCGAGACCTGGAAAAATGAATCGATATTGCTTCGAGAATGATTACACGGTGTAGTAGACTAGACCCAGCTGAGCTTGTTTAGCAGACAGGCCGAGCCAGCGCTCACGTACGAGCGCTTGCCAGGCAACGACTTTCTACGCGGTTCTGACTTTTAGTCTTCTAAAGAAGATCGTGATTCCACGAATATTTCGAATGAAATGAAACCGGTTCAAACCGCCGTGTCACAAGTTTGGGAGTATAAAATTTTACCTTATAAGCCAAAGCGTGGAAAATTAAAAATTAGCGTATTCAGCGCTTCACATTCGGAAAAAAATATTTTGCGAATGACAGCTTCAGCGCGTGTTTTAATTTGCCAGTGCTCAAAATTTCCTGAAAAAAGTTAGTAGTTTTATATTTCTTACTGCTTCTTTAATTTAATTTGAATTCTAGCCATCCTTTAATCCGTGCACACCGGGATTTGTTCTCTTCAGCATTTCGATGAGATGGCAGAGGATTCCGTTCCCAGCTGACATTTGAGAGCATTCCATAGTGCATATCATAGATATCATTTGCGGCGCACTCACCGTTGCAATCTGCCTTGCAATTAATAGAGTTCGTCAGAAGACCTCAACAGTCAAGTAAAGGGAGTACATGCTATGTCCGGGATTTTGAACACTTAAGGGATTTGCTGAAGAGGAGATTGATGGTGGGCACTTCCAGCAAAACTCCACTGATTCCGACGTGCGACGTGCCCGTTCTCTAGCTAATGTGTAAATATCAACGTACTGATAGAATAGAGAAAGCAGAGCGTGGGCTCCCAAGCCGCTGCATGGCCATGGTGAAAAGCGGAAAAAGCGCGTCGTAGGAAGTAGATGACTGAATTCAGTGAATCTCGTTTCAGTCGAGCTTTGGTGGCCGAAAGCCTCGCTTGTTCTTCATTACCGTACTGCAGCGATGTTCCTGAAAAACCTGCACACACTGTTCGTGCCCCTCAACATCAGTCCAGAACCTTTTTATTAACATCAAGTTTGGTCTTTGACCTTTCGCTTCGGTTATGAAGTTTTAATACATCATCATTGCACTCATTGCATTGGCCCACTTTCTTGGAACCTGCAAACTCGTTTTCGTTTTCTAATTTAACAAAGGTTTTAGATCGCTTCTTCTTCGCTTGACAGTTTCACAAGTCTTCCCAAAGTTCTTTATCCTCGCAGCAAATAAGATCGCTATTACCTATAAATAGAACTGAAACTCTTTCTGTTGTTTCTCGTAGCAAATGATTTAAATATCTTACTCAAGTGGAGTATGACTGCATTCTTTGTCCAATCCTCGCTAGAACTTCACACGAGTGACACACATTGTACAATTACTCCATAAAGAACACAGTACAATACTAAAAGTGACAAGGAACAGTAAGCACATAATCTTCCTGTTACAGTATTATTACGGCCACCTTCCTCTATGATCCTGCAGTACAAGAGTGATACTTTTACAATAAGTAGCCAAGTCTGCATTGTAACCTGTGATTAATGAATTAGTATCGTTCTCTGGAAAATAGGCATAATGGATTCCGGTCTCGGGAGAAAGTAAGTTCATTGGCCACTATTTTTCAATTCATGCATTGCTTTTAGTTAAACTTCCACCTTTTGAGAAAGGTTGCTAAGATTCGCAGCAAGTTCGATATTTTTTATTGAATTCTACACAACGCTCACAACCACGCTGCAAGAATGAGGGCCACAAAAATTAAGTTCATACAATCAGCACCCGCGTTGGATTCTTTGTTTACGTTACTTTTCGACCGTCCTTGCGCCAACACTTGCTCACGCGTGCAGTCTCGCGTAATGGTTCCAGACCAGATAGAATCGGGCACACGGGGCTCCAGCTACGTTCGCGTATGTACGTGTGATGATGTTCTATTCTGAGAACATCTTTGTACGGGCGAATGACGCAGACACGATGTGGGTAACAAAAGTCCCAAAAACCGAGGCTGTGCTCGTGCCACTCTGCTGTGGAATTCCTGCAACACATTTTTGAAACGTGCATTCGTGCCACGCGCTCGTGCATTCATTTTGTGCAGAAAGGTTGTGAATGCAGATTGCATAGTCAAATGATCTCTTTTTGCAAAATAAATACAAGCAATATTGTTAATTACTAACTGTTCCACTTGTGACAAAAGAGGTTCGCATAACTTCTGTTTGAAATTGCGAATTGGGATATGAATTTTGCATGGAAGAGGCCCAGAAAAGAACGAATATAGGTCAAGAGCAGCTTGCTGGTTCTTGCATGTGCAAGACAGCTTTTCTCAATCAATATATTCCCTTTCCATGCTTCCCAATCTAAACCTCGCAAATTCTGCCTCAATTTTTACAATAATCTTTTTTGTGAGAAACTCATGACAGACATATTTTGTTTCAACATAAAACGTCATCGCCATGTTATTTCTGGTTCGACATTTAGAATGGAAAAACATACAGTTGCACCAAAATTAGACTCAGCATGAAGCATAGATTATGTGGCGAACATTGCGTGCGTGTCTTGAAGGAAAAGATGTGCGAATCCCCGTTCCAGTTCCAAAGGGAATATCGTTTATCAAGGCACGCAACACGTAAATTGACATACTTCGGATCTGTGGGTTTAATTTCCGCCCTGTCCTTTAACCGCAGCAAGTTTCGTTACGCTCTTCACGTATGATTACTGTATTTCCATTCCGTTATTTTCTTGTTCGTTGTCTCCTCTTGGACGACAAACGCACAAATTCTAATTCATTGCGGCCATATTCAATGGAGTAATAGACGCTTGTCATGAAGCGCACACGCGAATAAATAATTGCGACTAATTATCAATAATAGGATGATATTGAAGAGCACTCCGACTATAATTACGTGCCTAATGATTGTTTACTCTGTTCTATTTTTGACAGAGACACTCCTGACGGGTCGCAAGTATTCCAAAATGATCCCTCATCAATGGCAGACAATATGGAGATCGAAGAGTACGATGCGTCGCCATCAGCCCGAGCAACTCCAATGGCGATGGAGGAAACCCCGGCCGACGGCGACAGAAGACAAATGAGATCGTCTAGCAGCAGACACACCAGCGCTGAGTCTGACCGAGGTGGCCCTTCGCCAACTGAGAGGAAATGCATTACTTCATATCGACCAAGGCATTACAGTGAAGGTGAAGGCCAAGACGACTACATTGCTACGAAGAGGAGGTCCTCCTTCAAGAGCTTCTCCTTGGAACGAGACCAGGCAATCGATGTGAGACTTTTCGCATAGCTTATGCTCCTGTGCTGAAGAGCACAATTTTTGCACGAGTCATGAACAAAGTAGAGCAAACTTTCTAAATATAAATATATCTTCGCTTAGTAATAATCTGGCTAAGCAATTTTTATTCTCAGGCAAAAAAGTGTCTTTGAAATTGGCTTGAACTGAGTGTGAAGTCTAAAAGTTAATCTAAAGCTAAAGTATAATTGGCATTTGAACGACTTTTTCCGTTCTCGAGCCAAGATCCAATATGAAGCAAATGCTGCTTTATGGGTTCATGGTTTTCGCAGTGGCAGCGCATGAAGAAGCACTGTTAGTCATTTTTCATGTTAATTAATTTCATGACTTGAACCGCAGGCATACGGCTTTGTGCAACTGGATGTCTTGATAGGCGAGACTAGTGAGGATAAAAAAGAATGGCGAGAAATTGCAAGATGGATCAAGTACGAAGAGGACTTGGAAGAAGGGTCGGATCGACTCGGAAAACCACACATTGCGCCACTCTCGTTTCATTATTTAGTCAAACTGAGCCACCTGATTGAGCGAAATTGTAAGACCGACGTACAGTTCCACTGCGAAATGAAATATAATGCTCTTGACTTTCACAATTCTGCTAATTATAGCTGTACTCTTGCTTGACCTGGAAGAGACTGATATTTCTGGGATTACGAAGAGAATTGCTGAACATTTGCTGAATAAAGGACTTATTCAGGCTCATGAGGTCGGCCCATTAATGAAGGATTTGCTGCTTCAGCACCGCCGAGTGGAGGAAACGGAGCGCAGCTGGTTTGGGTCGAAGTTTCCAGACGTAAGCCCATATCTTCTCAATGCTCATTAACGAGACTTAAGACCATACCTTCATTAATGGAATTACAGGGCAATTATAGTGAAGGGCCGTATAGGAGATCCTTAACCAATGCCAACGAAGCATCACTTTTCGCAGAACGTAGGCCAAGTATTGTGCCCAGGCGCGTGCTCCAAATGATGTCCTTCTCCTCATCACGTTCTCTGTCGCTACAAAATCGGTCTGGCTCGATAAATGAAGAAGGTCCCAATAATGTAAGGTTTCGCAGGCTTCGTTTGTCTTGCATCACTTAAATGACTTTCACCTCCGATTGAATTTCAATTAGACGAATTTCGGAAGTCCAAGGAAAAGTGAAGCCGGTTCAATGTCGGACGAGAGCCTGAAATTCCTGCAACAACGTCGTCAAAGTATAAAACACTTCCCTCTCGGAGCTGAGACTACCATGATTATGGTCCGTGGCGAACACAAGCACAAGAAAGGAGCGTTTGTGTTCGTGCGATTACCGGAAGCCACGCTGATGAGTGACATCACACAGGTAATAAGTTGATAGCACGCTCCTAAATTAGGATTGAGTTACACGGTTACACCGCATTTGTTGCCATTACAGTTTCCAGTTGCAACACGAGTCTTGATAATATTGCTAGCTCCATGCGGGAAAGAAGATGATTTTGTAGAACTCGGGCGCTCGGTTGGAACCCTCATGTCTAATAAGGTAAACTGCGACTGCGACGAACAGCAAAAATTACCTTCGCAGTGTTTGCCATGCATTTAAGCTTATGTATCATCACTAGAAATTCTACGATATGGCAATTACGGCGTCCACAGCCAAGGACTTGGTGACTGGCATCAATAATTTCCTCGACGAGACAATAGTTTTACCACCTGGGGATTGGTACAACTCAAATTTCTACGACTTGTTTCCAATCCACGTCCTGCGAAATAAAAGCAATATGATACAAATGAGAAATTTGAGACATCTACAAAAGATTGGCCTCAAACAAGGTGGCGATTCCTTTGTGAACAAGGCGATTCTAGATGTTGTTCCAGAAATTGGTAATTGGACTTATACCTGCAAATATTAATGTGGTACGCTGTCTAATTGGAAGCTACAAATGCTACTTTGAAATAGAAATTCCATCAGGCCGTGAAATTCCGGGTCCTTTTGAGAGAACAGGAAAACCCTTTGGTGGTTTAATTAATGACATCAAACGAAGATACCCGTATTACTGGGATGATATCAAAATGGGCTTGAATATGCAATCTGTAAGTACAGTAATTAGCTGATTAGCTATGACCGTAGACGTATATCTAATTGCTAATTATATATTTGTTTGAAAGGTTGCTGCCTGCATTTTTCTCTATTTCGCATCTATTGCGCACAATATAACATTCGGAGGGATTCTCAGTTACGTAACGAGCACTCTAACCATAAAAGCTAGCGAATCTGTATGAATCGTTAAGAACCAGATACTTTCAACAGATGTAAAAACGCAAGGAAACATTGGAGTGACTGAAACTGTGATGGCGGCCAGGTATTCTTACACTTCTGTAGTATGTCTCATTTTTCTGTTAAGAAATTTTCTAATTGCTATACTTAAATTTTTGCAGCGTCTCCGGTATGATCTTCGCTGCATTTTCTGGTCAGCCTCTTCTTTGCATTGCGCCAACTGGTCCGCTTCTGGTATTTGATGAAATCTTATACAAGGTGAGCTTATTCTCGAGAATCTTTTAGTGTCATTAAATTTGGTCATCGGTTTGATATTCCGTTTCAGTTCCTGGAAAGATGGAACATTGAATTTCTTCCGGCTCGTGTGTGGATCAGCATTTGGGTCGTGCTAATATGCTTGGTGGTTCTCTTCTTTGAAGGCAGCCGATTCGTTCGATTTTTCACTCGATTTACACAGGAAACTTTTGCGTGCTTAATTTCAATCATTTTCGTGTATGAAAGTTTCCAAAGTCTCGCGCACACGTACAAAGATCATCCACTTATTCCGGACAAAAATTTCTCGACACCTGCATTGTAAGTGGCACATAATGATCATCTTTCTGTTACACATTGATTGACTTCTGTGATTCGCGTTTGACAGCTCTCTCTCTGAGGTGTCACATCCATTACGCAACGACTCGATTAAGGATCCAGAGTCTCCAAAGAACCAGCCAAACACAGCGTTACTGTATGCAAATTTGTACTTTACATTTAAATGCATTTAATAAGTAACCGTAATATGTGTTCGCAGCTGCACCTTTCTAATGTTAGGGACGTTCTACATTGCGATTTCTCTAAAGCATTTTCGAACCAGCATTCTTTTTGGAAACAGGGTACGCAATTATTTAAATCACTGAGGATTATTCGTCAGATTGACTGATATCTTTTGTCTGAACAGATTCGCAACTTCTTGAGCGATTTTGCTGTACCAATTTCAATTTTTCTGATGGTATCGGTCGATTACTGGGCTGGCGACGTCTTCACGGCAAAGATAATAGTGCCACCGGGATTTCAACCAACACGCCCACATGAACGAGGTTGGCTCATTAGTCCGTTTGGAATAAAGGAGCCTTTCAACCCTTGGGTTCCACTGATAACGGTTCTGCCCGGAGTTCTTGTGTTTATTCTGGTCTTCATGACGGTCGAGATTTGCGAGTAAGTTCGATGGACTCCTCGTTTGAATGTGCCGACGCCTATACTGAACCTGTTATGAATGCAGGTTAATAATCGTAAAGAAACCCAAGGTGGACAAAGGGTGCGGATTTCATTTGGATCCACTCATACTCGCACTAAGCAATTTGGTCTTGGGTGGATTCTTGGGGACATGCTGGGTGTCGTGTGCCACTCTTAAGGCACTCGCTCATTTGTCAGCTCTAACCGTATACTCCAAGAATAATCCTCCTGGCGAAGAACCAAAGATAGTAATGGTGTTGGGTAAGCCTTGGCACTTGGTTTCATCTCGCCATCCCCGATGGCTCCGGTGTCCGTCTACTCTTGCATATGCTTGATTTACAGAACAAAGGCTCTCAGCTTTCGTGATGAGCATTTTCTTAGGACTGTCCATGCTAATGGCACCGGCACTCCAAAACGTTTCGATGGCTGGTTTGTTCTCATAACTTAAAACTACTATCATTGTTTCATTGTTTGAATGCTGCAAGATAAATGGTATTCTTTCTTAGTACTATTTGGGGTATTTCTGTACATGGGCATCTCGTCATTGAATGGAAATCAACTTTTTGATCGAATTATTTTGTTTTTCATTCCCACTGATTCACATCCTCAAGTTGAATACGTTCGAAGGGTAAGCCATTAACTAGTTTATACTTGGATTCAATTTTTAGTGCTTTTATCTTGCGAAGGTACCAACATGGAAGATTCACATGTATACGCTAATTCAGATTGGACTTTTGGCTGTACTTTGGGGAGTGAAATCTATTAAGCAGATTGCTCTTACATTCCCCTTCGTCTTAATGATGTTGATACCAATTCGTCTTAATTTAAATCGGATTTTTACCGAAAATGAATTGGATGCTGTAAGTTGAATGAATTCATATTGCCAATGGGAAAAATAACCGCAAATTTACGCATTGTTTTGTGTGTAGCTTGATGGCGACCCGAAAAGTTCAGCTGCAGTGGTGGAGGAGAGAAAAAATTCAACAGTGCAAGCGGAAAAAGTATAAGCTACAGTTTTAGGACCTATTTTCTGTAGTATTAACAAAAATTATAACTGGACTTGAACCAGACTGATTTAGACTTGGCCTGATGCACTAGCAGTACAATAGCTCCGCGTAATTTGCTGTTCGTCACGAATGTTCTTCATGTTCCTTGTAATGCTGCTGTTATGTTGGCTTGAACATGGTATTACAATTATAATTAAGATGTTATTGTTTCTTCTTGTACTTTTACAAGAAAATGTAAGCGTTTATGCGTCGGGCGAAAATTGCTAAAGGTGCTAAACTATGCTGAGTTAAAATGAAGTTCCTGAGCGACGGAATCTAGGTTAGAATTTCCACTCCGGAAATTGTGATATGCGCCGAGCATTGTCGACCTTCAATTATCATTGTAACCGGAGACCTGCTCTATAAACTGTGCTCCATTCCATTTTCACACTGTAGTCACTCCTTGGAATCTCGTAATAATTGATGTAACATCTACGTATACTACTAAATTTTGGCTGGATCGTTGCTCTTGAAGGGGGACGACGTCGGTGACTCATCAGTCTGAGCCCACATGAACTGTGATGATGGAATTTAATAGTACTCATAGGAAAAATCGTAATTTGAGGTACAATCTATTGTGAACGAAGGATACCATTCCTGATGTGATCTCAAAATTCTAATTTTATTCTTGCGCAAGAATAAAAATGCAATAGTTTGTTGTATAATGCTAAACTAATAGTAAAATTTAGTCTGAGATTACGTCAATAGGCTCAACTATTTTGGAACCTTACTTACTGAGTTGACTGGCATATGCAAAAAATGCAAATGCAACCTCCAAATGTAACCTGAAACCTGTCAAAAACATATATGATATACTTTGTTTGAAAAATTATAAATTTTGAGGGCTCGCTTTCCTCCTTGTACCATGATACAATTTGGAATGATTCATTTGTCTTACAATAGGAAGTGATGTTTGACGTATCATTTAATGAACAAGGCAAATAAACACATTTAGTCACAGACCAGAAAAGTTTAAACTTGTTGCAGACGTTTACTCCTAAAAATCTCGCCATAATACTTTCAGAAATTTCAGCAGTTCAGGAATTTCCAGAAATCAGAAATGGGAACGAAACTGTACGGTGAGTCTGACATATAAAAGAGCAGTGACATTCATCAGAAGCCACGCCACGCAAAATTCAAGTTGACGAACCGCAAACAAAAAAGAATGCACAAACACGCAAGCCAATTGTATATTTTAAAGCACGTTATCGTTTACTGACTTGTTGTTGACCATGTTTAATTGAGTGCTGATGATAAGAACAGGCGATTGAACTTGCAGCATGCCATTAAACAATTACGCGGATTCATTATGCTGTGATTAAAGGCTTTACAATAAAACGTGTGCTCGCAATGGTATCGCTTGAGACGTAACTCTGATGAACCCTTTAATGGGTGTGTTAAACAGGAATATCAAGGTTTACAGGCGTAACTGCTGAAATTAGTTTTAGTTAATTTTCTGACTTGAGACCTTCTATCTGGATTTTGTATTGACGTGCGAGTTAAAAACACACCAAGTAAGTCGCCATGTCTGCACCCGTTCTGGAAGCCCCGATTCACAAGAATCGGGTGACAACATTGGGTCGGATTTCGGGTTTCATTTCGAAGACTAGCCTCTTCACCGATGTGAACTTGGTTAGCAAACTTTACTCGGATCCAACCCCGCTGACATGTAAGTGCTGATGCTGTTGCATCGCGTAATCTGTAAATATTATATTTGGATGGCAGCCATTGATTGGTGGCCGCTCCCGGGAGGCTCTGGGGCGTGGAAAAACTTCACTTTCCGTCAAATTGTATCCCAAACATACACGCCGGCGAGCATTGGCGACGTATTTGGACCCTTGTGGTCAACACATTGGTTTAGGGTATGAAATACCAGCTTTAAAATGATACGGGATACGATGATCATACACTGATCGTACGTTTTCTTCAACCGTACATAATTGTGAAATTCATGGCTGACTAGGTTGTGATTACAATTCCCAACGAGTGGGTGGGTAAAGAGGTTCATTTGCGATGGAAAACTATGTGTGAAGCGACTATTTGGAGAGACGATGGAGCAAATGGGCAGATTCTTCAGGTACTGCTTTAGACAGCTTTAGACAGCTTTAGACATTCCGAACAAATGTGAACACCGGTGTTCCAGGGAATCTCGCCCGACTTCCGCGAAGAATATGTCCTGACCAAGAGCTGGTCGGGTGGTGGTCCGATTACATTGTACGTAGAAATGGCGTGCAACAACATGTTTGGCTCCGGTGACGATGTTTACGATAGCGAAATCAGTAAGATCCGTTTCGGTTTTAACGTACAACAAAGATGAAATTGAACTAATGTGTGGTTTGTCCTCAAGCGCCTCCAAATCCTGACAAGACGTACACATTATTGGTGGCAGACATAGTAGCATTTGAACCGAGCATGTTCAAACTCTACACTGATTTAGAAATATTGTACCAGATAGCGGAGAATTTGGGTGACGATCACAAAGGTTACCAAGCGATGTTTGCAGCCAATCAAATGGTGACACTCATTGAAGATGAACGATACAGGTAGTTACAGTTAGATGCTAGTAACTTCTTTTTCTGGGTCATATTGCCCCCACATACAAGCGGTGACTGTATCCTGTAACGTATTTAGTGACGCAAGCGAGATAGCTGACAGATACTTTGCTCAAGAAAATGGCCAGAAAGCCTACACTCTAATTTCAATGGGGCATTGTCACATTGATACTGCCTGGCTTTGGCCATACGACGAAACAATTCGCAAATGTGTGCGATCATGGTCATCACAAATTCGACTCATGGAGGAGTACCCAGACTTTATTTTCACGTGCTCACAAGTCAGCAAAGATCAACACTATTATCTCTTGCGCAAGTTATTAGAATGTCTGACGTTCTTTAATTGAAAATAAATTCCAGGCACAGCAGTACGCTTGGATGAAAGAATTCTATCCCACTTTTTACGAGGAGTTGAAAACTGCTATAACTTCTGGCCAATTTGTGCCAGTTGGTGGCACTTGGATTGAGATGGACGGAAACATTCCCAAGTTTTTGCCCAATTTGTCTTTCGTTTTCTGTTCTCTGTAGGCCGATGAGATTTGAACCATGAATTTGTGTGTTTTAGTGGCGAGTCTTTCATGAGGCAGTTTTTTTATGGTCAGCGATTCTTCCGTCAAGAGTTTGGCATTACTTGCAAAGAATTTTGGCTTCCTGACACATTCGGCTATTCTGCTCAAATCCCCCAAATGATTAAGGTAATGTTCGTCTTCCATTCGTTTACCTATTGCGGCTAGACATTTAGCAAAGTCACCAGAAAAGATTGAAGCTCACCCGATAGATGTCCACCGGGGACTCTTTTGAAGATTTACCTCTATAATGAATAATACCACATTGTGTTCACAGCACGTCGGAATCACTCGCTTCATGACACAGAAAATGTCTTGGAGCCTTGTGAATAAATTCCCGAACCACAACTTCTGGTGGGAAGGCATTGATGGCACACAGGTTTTGGTCCACTTTCCTCCTGGAAATACGTACAACATGAAGGGAGAGTAAGAAAATTTATTCTGAGCATTTATAGTCTCTTTTAACGCATCGTCCTAAACCGCAGTGTTGAAGGAGTACGATTTTCTGAGACGAATTCTGAAGACAAAGGCCGTTCGAATGTAGCAATTTATTTGTTTGGAGTTGGCGACGGGGGCGGAGGTCCCACCAGAACATTCATCGAAAGGCAAAAGCGGCTGCAAAATGTGGACGGCATTCCAAAGTAAATCTTAATATTTGCTGAATTCAACAACACCGACTTCAATTCTAATTCGCGTTGCAGGATTCGATTCGGTACTCCAGAAGAGTTTTGGATAGAGCTGGAGAGGGAGAGTTCTAAATTCTACAAATGGGTGGGCGAGCTTTATTTGGAACTACACAACGCAACTTACACAACACAGTCTAAAATCAAATGGTACAACCGGAAATGTGAATTCTTCTTCCGAGAAGTTGAATTGCAGATTGCCATTGCACTCGTGCAAGGAAAGATTACACAGGCTGAATTGTTTGCGTATGCCCACATTGAACAATTACGCTAATAGCTCCATATTTATCCGTTGACTCTTAAATTCAGGGACGTTGAGACTATTGACGAAAACTGGAAGCAAGTTCTGCTGAACCAGTTCCACGATGTCCTTCCTGGTTCTTGCATTCAGATGGTTGCGGAAGACGCTTGGAGACTGTATGAGGGTGTATTCTCTGCACTTACTGCTCTGCGTGCTAAATACAACGGGTTAATCCTTGGCCCGACGGGAACAAATAACATAATTTATAATCCACTAAACTGGGACGTAGAAACAGTAATATTTAATCAAGGCGCAGGCCTCACTGGTGCGAACACCCAAGCTGTGACCATCCGAACTGAGCCAATTGATGATTCTACCGAAGGACACTATAGAATACCAAATGCATTCACCGCCGCTTTGGTTGACATGTCGGCCTCTGGTTACTCGGTCCTGAGCCCAAAACCGCCTACTTATCCCGTCTCATATACGAGTAAGAGCTTCTATGCTTTCTGATTGTCACGATCAAAGTTAATCTATGCGCTATTGACGCCTCAATGTTTTAGGTAACGCAACGACTGGAACCTTGTCGAATGGCCTTGTCAATCTGCAAGTGGCATTGACTGGTTTTCCAACAGAATCAATGACATTCACTGGGCAGTTGACTGGTCGGCCGAATATCGCTGTCTACAACGATCGTATGGGAACAGGAATTGAGCCGGCGACGCTCTACCTGTATCGAGATGTGCCACTGTTTTGGGATGCGTGGGACGTCAACGACTATCATTTGGAAACACGCCGCGCGCTGAACTATTCACCGACTCCTGTGGTTGAACAGTTCTCAACAAACGCACCACTTGTGGGTGGTTACAAGTGGACCAGCACGTTTGGAAGAAACGGAAGCACAGTTGAACGCTATGCGATTCTGCGGGCAAATTCAAGAATGATTGAGTACTTTCTTATAATTGACTGGAAGGAATCGCATAAATTTTTGAAGGTTGAATTTCCAGTCGACGTGCTTTCGCGTGAAGCAACTTACGAAATTCAGTACGGCCATGCGAAACGGCCTACTCACATAAATACTTCGTGGGATATGGCCAAGTTTGAAGTCTGTGGCCACAAGTAAGTTGACGGCAACTCGTTTTAGTAATTAGTTATAGCAAAAATTGGAATTGCATGACTTCGAGTCGTGATTTTACGGATAGCTGACTAGTCACAATCGTGACTAACCTAATTAATTGCTTTAGATGGATGGACATTTCGCAGCGAGACAAAGGCGTCACTTTCATAACTGACTCGAAATATGGCTGGCATGTTCGTGACAATATCGTCAAATTATCGCTGGTTCGTGCGCCCAAGAATCCTGACGCTAACTGTGATATGCACAAGCATTTCATTTACTATGCAGTTTTGCCACATGAAGGTGAGGCATTTAATTAGCGAGTAAATGCGAACTTTCTAAAGTAAAAAAAGTGCTTTCAGGCACATTTCAGGAGGCGGAAGTCATCCGAAGGGCGTACGAACTAAACTACTTTGGGTCAAACAATGTCTTGGTTTCAAAAGCAGCCAACGCAGCGTAAGACACCAAATGCCAAGCGTTATGATTTATAAACTCACCGTCAAATGTGGATTCATTTCAGCGTGCCCCAGAATTGGGTATCTTGTGACAGTCCTGCCATTGTGGTCGAAGCCTGTAAACCAGCCCACGATCGTTCGGACGCACTTTTGGTGCGATCCTATGAAGCGTTTGGTGGAACCCAATCAACCAGGTACTAAATTATCCCGGCTCTCAGGCCGATGATATTCGTGCGGTCAAGAGCAAGATCAAAACTTTGAGAATTAACCTTTTAGATTTACTGCTGGATTTGCACTGCGAAGCGTCGTAATATGCAACGGACTGGAGGACCCCGAGACGGAGGTGCCCTTCGATAGTGCGACAAATTCGTTTGAAACGATTTTCACGCCTTTCCAAATCAGGTCGTTCCTTCTCGTATTTGCATGAGAAAATTTCAATGTACGATTACGCAGGGCTATGCTATGCACTTATCTATAAGTTACTACAACTGAATAGTACCACAGAGAATTGAATCGTGATTAGTGATTACACTTTTAAACAATCACAAAATAAATCGATACGTATTTTAAGGGAATGACTTATTGACTTCCCCTTTCTAGAGTGCGTCTTTGTCGAGGGATGAGCTCATCATTAATATCTGTTAACACGAAATATTCATTAAGCTCTTTTTATTTGCTTGCACTTCTAAATGTATGACTCATTCCGGAATACATTAGAGTGCAGGATGTGGGCAACCAGGTGAACCGTCATTTGCAGCCTCGGAAATCGTGGTGAGCGGGCCGTGTGTGTTTATCAATAAAAATCAATGAATGCGATGGATGCGTTGTGATGTTGATGACAAGTTGGAAATCATTCCAGTTGCTTTTCGGCTGGAAGCAAGAAAATAACCAAAAATCAGTGAATGAAACTCAAGCCTTGACGTGACACGACTTCTGTACAATTCACACTGAGACTGCAGTGAAGATGCTTCTGGGTATGGGAAGCAAGAGTTACCTAGCCGTGATTAAGCACGCATGCACGTAATTCCTGAACCACTTCCAAGATCAAAAGCTGCAACATGCAATGCACACAGTAAAATGCTTCAGGACGCAAATCGTTTGACAGATATCACACACAACAAAGCGTATCGTGGCGTGGACTGTGAACCCTATTATTACAGGAACATGGACCAAGGTGGAGAAAGATGCTCTGGACCTGCAGATGAATTTGGTAAAATATTTCTCAATTCCGTGATTATGCTTTGCTCCCGCATAATCACTGAATTTGTCTTGCTCTCATCGCACTGACGGGCATTAATTTCATAGTGAAATAGTAGCTAATAATGAGTGTTTTGAGTTGGTCATGATCATGTGCGAGAATAATTATCATCACCGTCCCAGGTTTCTCAGTGCAGCAGAGGGATGCGGCCCATCGCCTACACTTCCTACAAATACTACATTGTACCGAGCCTAAGAGATACGATTGTAACTGATCGCCCTTACACACTAACGCGCATGGTACGTCGCAAGAATTGCAAGTATAACACTTTGATTTGATGGACTTGCATTAAAGAAACACACATTCTCTGTGTGGTCTTCGACATGTCCTATTTTCGATATGCATGACACACTACAATTCTGAATGCAACAGTAGTATCTTCGAACAGGTGTTAAATTGATATTAATTAGCATCGTAAATATCGTCATCTTCAAGAATACACTCGCACTTTAATGACAAAATTCTGCAGATGTCAATTAAATAGTATTCATAATAGTTTTTTCTCTCTGGAGTTAAATACCACGGAATATTATCCAACACAAACTAGCAAATGGGCAACCAACAACTTTTATTACTGACGATCTGCTAAATGAGGAATCGTCAATTTTTGTGCCTCCAAAGTAATGAGAATAAAGTACTATAGTACAGCATTATTGTTATGCATTGAAACTAAAGCATAGAGAAAGCGAATCCCGCTGAGATGTCTTGTTTTAATAACGAAATAACATGATGTGCTTATAGGGAGGCACACCAGCTCCGGTCTCTCTTTAACGATGAGTGATGAAACGGAGTAAGGCGAGTAAATGCCTTTTTATTCTGTGATATTACACTTTTTTCATTTCTCTTACCGCGTTTCCAGGTCTTCTCTTCGTGCACTCTGCGCGAGTGAGACTGTCTATTTACACAACGAAATACGGCACATACGAAGACCGCGTTATTATGTAATTCACATCTCACCACCGCTGCACTCAGCTCACTCAGCGTAGGTTCAACTTTTTCACTCCGGAAGGAAGGAAGGAAGTCAGAATGAGCGCACGAATAAAAGAGGCTCGCCCGGCCAGAGAAGGCGTCAGTCAATCGCAATCTGAAACTTTTCCGTCCTATTCCTGCTTTCTTTTATCCACAGTAATAAAAAGTCTGTGAGTTGGCGGTTTCTGCTGCTGACGCTGACGCTGGTGTGACTTTCTTCATTATTTGCACAATAATTACTTTCGTCACTTGTTCATCGTGTTTGCACGGCCAGGCGAACGTGTGCAACTCACAACGCTGTGGCTGCTCTTTTCTGCCACCGCGAGGTTTCTTTTGAATAAAAACGAGCATAAAAGCGCGAGCGAACGTTTTCGTAGTGGACTTCATATGTGTTGTAAATTGCTGAAAGGATGCAAGAATGAGCTAGCCAGAAATGAAACCCCGCAAGCAGCATGCATGAAGTCGGCTCGTTGAAGAAGTGTACGCGCGAGCAGAATTTATGCCAAAAATGACCACACCCTTCATCCTTTCCTATGCGCATAGATAACTTTACCACGGAATCGAATCTGGTTCCAGTTTGGGTTTGGGTTCAATACGCAGTATAAAGTTAGTGATTTGGCGTCAAAACTTTCTGGTTTCTGAATGAAATTCCCAGGCTCTTGGCTAACTGGATAAATATGATTACGCAACAATGCCACGAAAGCGATTGTAACTTTGGAAGGCGTGTGCCCATTCTTTGCGAGTTCACTTCCTCTCCGCGTATAATGCAAGTCAAAATTCGAAAGGAAAAGTCAACACGACAATTTCACATTGGAGCAGGATGAATGATCAGAAATGTGACCCATGTGAATTTATGTATCTTTCATTTCGGGTTGAATTGAATTGAGGACGTAGTTTGTGGACCGTGTGCGTACGGTCCGCAGAGGTGGCTAAATGGGCAAAGCACAATTACGAGGTGTTTGGGTTCGGCAAACACCAATGTGTAATACGGAACGGGATACCGCATATCATTGTTTGACTTTATTGTTACCAATTTGTGTACATTTCAGTTACGTTTCCCGAGGGTTCCCCAGCGTTCGGCCCTTCATAGTGTGATTGCCTTTCATATAGCACGACAGGGCAGCAACTCTGTGCAGACTCTGCTGAAGTCTTGTTAAACGTGTGCATTAAACCGACGCTACAATATTGAATTTATCCTAACAGAGAAAAGGCCCAAACCACGCCGTGAAGGGAGTCCAAGTGAAACGTAAGCCAATTTGTATTAAACTGTTATCCCCACAGGACTCTGCGTTTAATAACCTTGTAGTTATTGTTGCCCCGACCCGGGAATCGACGACCGCCTGAATCTGAAACAGAGAGCGGTCTAGATGTGATTTTTGTCGTGTCTGATAAAACTTATGGCACTAATTAAAATCGGACTCGCATGAAGCTGAGTAATTTTGATCATGAGGCATTGCGCACCCGTTTGACACCTTCGATGGTCAATTCATTCATCTCTTACGTTGCATGCGTCACAGTCTTTGCGAAAGCAAGCTACAGATTTCAGACTTCCGGTGGTTCTGACTGTTTGAACAGACCGGGCCGTAAGGAATTGCCGAATGACATTGTAGTCGGGCCGAGGAAGAGGAGGACGAAAATACAATTGCACAAAGAGGTTGTAAAAGACAAATTACGCTACTGTTATTACATCAATGGTCACCCAAACATGGATTCATTGACACCCACAAAGCGAGAGCCCACAATCCAACCACCAAATGTATGAAACCTATAAAAATGGTGGTTTAAAACTTAAAACCCTGTTTAAAGCTTCTTCTGCTTGCAAGAAAGAACTTTCCATTCATCCTGAATTCGATTCAGTAGCAGCATCAGCACCCTTCGCTAGGCAGTCACAATGCTGGCATGGACAATACGCACAAAAGTTGTGCTCCGAAATAAATAAACAGATGACAATAACGAAAAATAGCTTTTTATTCCATCTGCCATTCTTCGCGAGATTCCACACTCCTCCGGAACCTCTTACTGCACAGCCTCGAATAAATCTTCGCATCAAGGGGCGATTCTCCACAGCAAAGTCGTGATGACAACGACAATGATGCGACGTCGTCGTGCATGAAAGAAGCAAGATCCGTTTCCCGTCAATTGTGCGACAATCAGGAAAGCTAAATGCTAAATACGATTTGGGGCTTTTATAAAAAGTTGGATTCGGAGTCGGAAGAAAGAAGTCGTTTCCGGATCTTTCAAAAGTTTATTTGAAACTTCGATCATGTTCTGTCGCATTCGTTTATCAAGCGTTTGATTCACTAGTAAATCTACGAATTTATTTTCCAGTTACAATTACTGAGAATAAGTTATTAAAAACAATAGATTCATACAAGCCTCGAACATTAGTAATTGAGCAAAGTTCGAGGTTTTATTGTAATAAATTACAGCTACATGGTTTGTGTGTTAAACATTTTATTTATACGTCAGTCATTCTTATACCGAGAGTTCATGTTCACTTTGAATAAAGCCAAGCAGTCATGACACATGTCAACCGATCATAACATGTAATATTATGTCATAAGCACATAAAGTGGGCATTGCAAAATTGAAAAGAAGAAAGTCTTCAAAGAAAAGTTGGACGGGCACATTTCTGGTTCTGAATTCCGGTTCCTTCCATGAGTACTGGTTTCGCCTTCTTTTCTGGCTTCGCAGTTTAACTGAAATGCAAGAAGAACCTCCTCTGCTAAATAATGTAGTCGAAATAATAGAGATTAGCCAGTTTGTGTCTGAGCAGCAAGCAACAGACGATAAACAACAGGGCGCAGTAAACAGAAAGACCAAAGAAGAATGAAGCTGATGACGTGTAATTGATCTTGTTAGAGACAAAAGTTCAAAACATCGGCCAGGATGCTTGATCCTCGTTTCTTTCAGCAAGGCAAAACATAGTTACTGGGCTTAGCTCAGCTCGCTCGTCCGGAATGACGGGCCCAACTTTTTCTATTATTTTCTGCTGCTGGTGTTATAAATGAGGGGCTAAACCCAGTTGGATTTTGATTAAAATCCTTTCTAATACTCACACCTTTTTATTTTTCACTTAATTTAGTTTTATTTGACTGAATTTTCTACAGGAGATTCCAAGCACAGAAAAGTTTCTTGTTTAGAGATTACAACTTTGTCATGTCCGAAATGAGGATTTGAGCTCCGATTTTTGTATTTCGATTCGTTTTTAGAAATTGGGACGGTCGGCTCCCTCATTTATTTATTAAAATGCAAGGGCCGTCCTCCAACAGGCTCTTTTTCCAACTTCCGTCGGTTCGCATTGGCTTTAAGGGATGGGAGCAGAGAATAAACTAATAATTCAATTAGTTAAGGTAAGGAGAAACAGCACTAGCCATTTGAAATATGTCGGCTCGCATGCATCTGTATTGTGGAAATCGCATTGAATTAAATCTCTCACAGTATAATTCACTCTGTGTTGTGCCGTAATGAAGCGAAAAGAATTACGGATTGAACCCTTATCGTGCGAGCCGCACCATTTTTGATACTGTGCCATGTGAAATTATGGCCATATTTCGTGAAAATACTAGTTTAATATTTCTCTGCACCGTGTGCTTTCAGTGGCCAAAGCCAGAGCCAAGTCCGAGGTCGTAAATGCGCCGATATTTACTCTGGACTGGACAAGGACGCTATCTTCTCCTCACGCTTGAGTAAAAATGTTTATGGCGGAGCGACCCTGCTATCAGATTGGACAGGCAAGGTGATGATGGCTGTGGCTATGCTTCTGAGCTTGCAACTCACATTATACAGGAATTCAGATTCGCTGGTCGTTGGTGCAAACAAGCAATAATGGTTTATTACGCTTACGTTTTTTGCTAACATAACAGTACAACTAAGAAAGTTTTCGCAACATAAATTTACGATTAAGACTTGTAAAAGTAGGATATGTTCAAGTATTAATATCAAATTTTAGTATGGCATCCACGGTTGATTTAACATCATTCGTGGGAAATGAGGATGGTGATAATGATGTGGAAATGAGGTTGGAGGCGGCGGTGGAAGCGGGAAGGATGCCATGTCCAGTTTTGTATTGCTGGGACCATTACCGTGGCATGGCTTGCCATCACGAACTAGCACGGGGACAGCGACGCGTCTCGGAGACGGATTCGTCAGTTCCATGATCCGACTGCTGGCACCGCCGTGGTGGTGACCATGCCGTAACAGGAAAGACGTTGCATTGACTCCAGTTGATTGCATTTCACTTTCAGTCCTGAAAAGCAGCAAACAGTGGAATGAGTTTGGGTGTGCCGTGATTGAATGCATGCAAGTAAAGACATATAAACAGACTCTATGGGAAATGTGCATTTAGTGAGCAAATTCTAAAACTCCGATCTATCGTGTCATTTAACTAAGTAAGTGAAATGAAGGAATAAGAAGAAAGTCTTACCTGTGGACGTTATGCTCACCAAATGCAGTCATACTTTCGTCGTGTGGGAAAGATTACACAAAATTAAAACAAGAATTCTTGGCCTCTCGTCTAAATATTAGCATTAATTTGTTCACCGTTAATTACCTTTTCGTTTTGTAACGGTGATTTTGGAACCAAATCTTAACTTGAGTGGGAGTTAAACGTATAATGCTTGCCAAGTGCTCGCGTTCGGGCGCGGACAAATATCGTTGTTGGCGAAATCTCCTTTCTAACTCATAGGTTTGCGATTTCGAGAATAAAACGCGACGTTTCCTTTTTTTCCCACTCCCGCCAGGTGGGACAGTGCCACCAATTCGCATGCCACCTGATTGATCCATTGCTGCGGAGGAGCTGGTCCTTAGCGAGCTTTCGACTTCCTCGTCATCGCCGTCGGCATCAACCTCTTCGTCCTCGTCTTCAGTGACTCCTTCAGCATCTTTGGATTCGTGCTTCAAATGATGGTGAAGTTGCTGCTGCTGATAATGCCTCGATTTGTGAAAATGTTGTCGCCTGTGCCTTTCTTCCAAGTCCCGCTCACATTCTTCATCATCTCGCATGTCCATGCTGTCATCTTCATTTGACGTGATGACTGAACTGGTCGAACGTGGTCCAGCCTTGATCGTACTCGTGTCATTATTGTTGGCTTCTGGCTTCTGAATGTCGCTATTACCGCTGCTGCTATTGGTGTATCCGTGAACAGAGTGAGTGCTCGAATCCGCAGGAACGATATCGGGTTTAAATCTTGACATAGATGATTCTTCTGCGGATGAGGTACTGTCAGGGCTCAGGGCGACCGATTCTTCTGCAATAAAATAACCAGGACAAATGAGAACAGAGCATGAATTTATCACATCTGCGATAAATACGCCATTGGACTTTGAAAGAATTTGATGAATCATGTCACATTATTACAAGTAACATGGCTACACTTTTTTTATTAATCGATGTAATATTCGGAAGCAGTAAGAGAAAGGGTCCCTTCGAGCATTGAATCAGTTCTATGCAACCCTTCAGAAACACAATTTATACACGTTTCATTTGGAGACCAGATAAATGGATTGCTATTGCAAACGTTGCCTGAAGCCCATCACCGCGCGTAAGTTTTACAGCGCGCCGAATGAATATTTATTTTGGCCCCTTTTAAGTGTCATCAGTGTACTCTCTTTCAGGATGCGTTCTAACCAATCGATTCATTTGTCATGCGAGCCTTATACTGCTCAAAAGGTACAAATGCTTCACGCTAAGCTCGTAATAAAAATATTCGGTTTTTGAATTGAAAGGACACACGCCCTCGAGGGTAGGAAATTTCACAACCTTTCTCCTGCTCTAAAAGTTGTAGAAGTTGAGACTTTGATTCAAGAGTAAATGCAAGAAAGTCAACAATTCATATGATACTACACGGGGCACAGAGCCTATTGTTTCGTCTGGTGCGTCCGTTCGTCAGACCAATTAAGCTAAAATTGCTGAAATGGAGTCAAACAGCAGGATGCCTGAATATTAACGAAATAATTCTTAATTAGAGCAAGCTATTGCGAATGAACATTTTCGCTAACCTACGTTCTGGAGAATCTGGCGGATGTGAATCTTCAGAATAGTAAATACGGCAATCTTATTCGTGCGTTGTGTTAGCAAGCGACTTGCCGAATTAAATATCAGTTGGGTGACATTTGAATTCGAAGTGCGTTTACGTTTACTTCTTTCTTCCTCATGAATAAAGACTCATGAATAAAAAACGGTCTCAATCTTGTGATCACGATTGTCGCCTAACATAAAAAATTACGAAACCTGCATGTCTTGCATTGCGGCATACAAAGAGTGATTCCAATAAAAATTAAAATACAGCAATGAATAGGGCGCAGAGACTTAGAAGAAATTAGCTTTAATGTGACGCGTAAGATTATTTAACAAAGCGCAGATGGCAGTTGCACCTTTGTTTTCTACGGCACCTCACTTGGCTTCATTTTTATTCTTGCACGCGCCTACAAGTCACAACATTCGTTCATGAAATTAAATATTAAATTTATGCATTGCGTGTGGACCACACATTAAGTCGGTGATTTATCTCATCATGAATTCCTTCTGCATATTAAGCAGGGTTTTATAACCGACATTGAAATAGCGAAACACAAAGTAATGAGTAAATCATGTGCGGTAATTTGTAATCTGAACTGGTGTGAGTTTTCGTTGGTGTCCGTACCGGACATTGAATGCTTCCCGTTCCGGTGTACAGTCGTTTTTTAAAACTTGACATTAAGTCTTTAACTTGGCACGGCAGGGCGCTTGGGAGAAAGAAATCACGGCTGAATAAGCATAAATCAAAGTGTTGGCGGAATTACTTCCCTTAACTTGGCGTACGGGGCTCTTTCCTAGCAAGTTTGGTTTTTAACTTACTCGACTTCTCACCTGCGGTTTGATGACCAGAACAAATAGGAAGTCCGCTTCCAACAGCCAGGAGTTGTGAGTGCAGCAACTGCTGATGGTAAAAATTCTGAGCCGCGCTGCTATCTGCACCGCCGGCCGTCGAGGAATTCGTAGTTGACGCATTTGACACGGGAAGGTCAAGAATATCACGCACGCTAAATCCACCGCCGCTGGGTTTGTTCAGCGAGGACGACGATGAGGATGCGACTGCTGCCGCTGCGGCCGCTGCAGCAGCTCCCATTACCCGCATTTCCACCAACCTGAAATTGCAAGCAATCGGTCAATTTTCTGGGGCTGAAAACTTAATTCTTTGTCAAGCATTACACGTTGCAGGAGCTTCTTCACTTGATTTCAGATAGCAAAACTGTGAAAGCCTCGCGGAACATTTCCTCCGGATTTGGGCTTGTTTTTTAAACCCATGATGTGTCGATTCGAGCTTCCATATAATTATGCTCTCAGAATTAGGAACATGAGCGACTTTCTGAATTTTAAGTGAGTAGAAACACGAGCAGGGCATTCTCATACACGCAGAGCGTAACCAGCATTGAACAAGAATTGAATCTTATGAAGGGCATCATTTATGCTGAAGTTCTCAGGGGCTTCAAGGAGCAAGGCTTTATCCTCTTCATTCCCTCCGGATTCGAATTCCGACATCTCAGCAGCAGTGTGGTGGGGATCGACGCCAAAGTCAAAACTGGTCGCTCGATTAGGAATGTGGCCGGCCGTCAAACTCAACTCAAGCATTGCGTGTTATTGAGACGAGATCCGCATGCAATTAAATTAAAGCCTAAGCTTAGGTTTCATGACAGAGTTCAATTTTGAATAATTCTCAAGACCGAAAATTAAATGTTGTGAATACTTGACTCTGCCCGAGTTGAAGTGCGCAGCGGAGTCATGAACAATCATAATTTGTTGAAGCTGGCCAAAAAGTTGGCACAAAAAAGAGCAGATATGGGAAAAATGACTGACATGTGTCAAAACCCAACTCGAGTGAAGTGTTCAATTTTTTCACAATATTGTTTTCGGCTTTTCATCTCATGTTGTTCTTGTGAACCTACTTATTATCAGGAATCACTCGCTGTGTTCATGAGAAGGGAAGTTTTCACATGTTTACGAGGTTTACAAGTGCACCGCTCCTTGCACGATTGCTGGTTAGAGACAATTAAATAAATGCTTATTGGTTGGCTACCCTCTGAAAAGGTTCTGACGAGCAGCATCTTCCTTTCACCTTTGAATGATGACGATGACGAGAACGTACTCACATAATTATTGTAATTAGAACTTATAGAAGATGGAAGAATGCTGGTGATGCTACAAGAATTGCCTCTGCCTGAAATTCCCGTTTGGCACTTGGCAACCTGGCTGGTGGGTTTGATTTTGTAAACTTGTTCTTCTGAAGGACTTAATTACTGTAATAATCGTGTCACGCTCCACGTCAAGCAAATGTCAATTGAATTAGATGAAGCCACGGGCAGGATTCGGTCATGCGATCGCAATTTGTGGTCTTCACGCAACAATGGACCGCTTGCCTGGCTCAATGACGTGGTAATTCGTGAATTCGCAATATTCAATCATCCAAATCAGGTTGTGAATGAAAATTGTATGCATCGACCGCACGCTCATCGAAAATCATTCACAATGCAAATTTGATTATTTGCAACCTTGCAAACTGTCACTTACATTCTGAGGTAAGGGTTGTTGGCGACTGAGACTCCTCCACCTAGCCCATTGACAAGGGAAGAATGCGCTGGCGGTAATGGCGGAAGGAATGAGAATCCCGCCGCAGCGGCTGCGGCGAACGCACTGTTCGACATCAGAGAATGTGTAGGCTGGGATCCATTTACTGAAGAGTTAGTGGAATTAGTTAAAGCGCCGACTGACGTAGCGGGTCCATTGTTGCCCGCACCACCGAGAAGCAACCATGCCGCCGCTGCACTTTGCATTAAGTTATCACCGGGCGAAGGATATCTTGCAGTCATTTTCGCTCAAAAAATTTGCTGTAGTTACAAAGAAATTGCTGGACTTCGTTGTTGCATGGAATTCTTCTGAAGATTCATGAATATCACACTAATCACCTTAATTGTTTTGACTTTGATCATCCGTTGAGTCACAAACAACACACACAAACGACAAACTTTGACACAGAGCACAAAAACGAAAGCAATCTCACGTTCGAAATCGAAAGACGCTTGGGGTAACTTGAAAACTTTGTACCTCAGCACAGACTATGGACGCTGAAATCGAGAAGTTCGTCTAATTTTTGCCGGCCTCTCCACCACAAGTGAAAACAATTTATGTAAAGTCGAGGAGCCAGACTCAAAGCTGGAACTGATCCTGAAAGTGCTGCTTTCGAAATGAAGAGCCCTTCAGCCAAGTACTATCATGTACCAACTCTTCACGTAAAGTGTGCGGTTCACTTTTCGAGTTTTTGTCATCTCACAAAAAAGATGTTAACATTGGAGAGTTGGCAAAGTGAAGGGGAGTGTCTTGCGAGAGTAATCTCGGATGAGGTGTGATCCAACGACCGAAGAAGGTGGGCCTAAACTCTCTCGTCTGGCTTCTGACTGGATATCATAATTTCACAGACTCGACTCGATTCTGTGGTTGAGCACTTCGACTTTCGAGTATAAAGCGTCATCCGAGTCGCACCTCGCTCTGCCCCGGCGTTGGGTGCTTGTTCGCCCGCAGCTGCAACAATGAAAATGAATCGTTGACTGAGATTAAAACTCTCGTTCGGTGAAGCATCATCGTTTCTCTGCCCAAGTATATCTATAGTTGTGTAATACCGGTAATGATAATATGTATCATTTTTCAAGTTAATTGTATGCACCCCAGCCGGCCAGCCCGGCCATGGGCCATGGGCAATGCGTACTGAAGTCAGCTCATCGACCGATTACCACTTCCCTTGTGTGCAACTTTGCTTGCTGGAAAAGTACCGGGTTCAAGAGTAGTGTACTTACGCAGCTCTCAAGAGACGTGAGTGCTTTTAGGGCCCTGGAAAGTCCCTTCGTGGGCTTGGTGGCCATTTTTATGCTGTTGCTGCTGATTTTTAAGGGTTCAGATTCAGGCAATGATGAAAGACCCGAGCCGAATACAAATGCGTATAATTAAGTTTCTAGAGCGGAAGGTACGTAAGAAAAGTCTGCAGGTTCTCAAATCGCGGTGGTGACGAGCAGTCTGTCTTGCCTGCTCTTCCCTGCTACAAAAAGGTGAGAGACTGAGAGGAATTCATTGAAAGTGAGCGTCGTATTTGTCATATTTCAAGAAGGCAATTGCCATTGTCAATGCGTTTACAAATAATGACCATACGACCTGCCGTGCCAAGTGAACCGTGTGAATGAATGGAAATGGAGATTTCTTGTGCTCAAAGAGTTGTAAATTTGTGAGCAAACAAATAATCACATTCATATTCATGAAGAAAGCAACATCCTTGAATGAGTTTACTTAAATAACTTGCGCAAAGGGCAACCGACGGTCTCGTTAATTCCTAATTCTTACAAATGGCATTATTATTACCGCTGAGGCTCACTTTCAAAATATAAGTCCTGCACAATAAAGCGAAGGCACTCATTTCGGCTGACATTTTGAAAAAACTGAATTGGACGGTGTACTGCGGGAGCCGCTGCTGGGCTAATGTGCGGCATCATCAATGTCTTGCCTTAAACTCGGTTCAATGGAGCATTGTTCACACTTCACACCTTTCAAATGCCTATAATTAGCGGAGGCTCACTGGCCAGTGCCTAGCGGAGGGTCAGTGCAAGTTCATGAATGAAAAACCCAAGTCTTTGTCAATTCAAGCCTGAACTTGAGCTGTCCTTTGACTGGCATCGATTATCAAGTTTGGCACTGGTATTACTCGGCGAATAAGTGGAGAGAGACGGATCATGGCACAGCCGTTCCGATGTTCGTGCTCATTTATTAGTAATGAATATAAATGAGATTTCCCTTCCTTGTCTTTACTCGGCGGTACCGTTAATTGCTTACACCTGGACGTATGCCACGGCCACGAGAACGGAACAAGAACTTGCGAACAATTCATAATTGTACTTAAATTGCCATCTGATTTGTAGTGTGATCATTTATCTGTGCTTTCCATCAAACAAAACGATAATTGGGATCGAGCGCTTGAGCTCAACACATCTCTCGCAAGGGCGAAGGGTTGTCCAGCTGAGAAAAATCGATGTGCACAAGCTCAAGTTTGTCATCATGACAATTGTGCCGGTATCACTTTAGTGAAATTTATAAGGAGCGAGAGTGCGCCCGGTTCTTGGTGCCGGGCACAAGCACGGCCGCACGAAAGTTTTTGCAAACACAGTAATTTGATGTTCCATTAAAATGTCATGAACGAGACGGTAATGGCTGCAAATAGACCATTTGGACAGTTAAATCTAATTTTATGCTTATTACAAAAACGGGCCGTATTTTATTCGTGGGAACTTAGCAGGCTGTGCCGCTTTCCGTTTTTGTTTCTCATTCGATTTATAATATGCCAATTATCACGAGACGCGATGGTTTGAATACGAAATCGTGCACTGCAAATCTCAAAACAAGATACATGATCCACGAACAAGAGAAGGGCTTTTCTTATATTTTCTGGAATTTGTAAACTTGAACTGAGATGGCAAACCTCTGTCGTTGTAAAGCGTGATTAGTGATTAAATTAAGCTTTCGGAGGTGCGCTCTACATACACCTTCGGGCAACTCGACTAATTCTGTGTGAAGGATACCTCAACGCTCAACTTGGTGCAGAGCGTCATTGAGTGAACGTGTTATAAGCCAATATTGCTTCATTTAACAATACAACAAACAAATGGGATTTAGCCCCGAGAGAAGTAACTTGCAAAGGAAAGGGTGTTTTATTCTAAGCTCTCTTTTTAATCCAAATCCATTTCACTCACACTGTCGCAGTATTTTTGTGTTGTAAGGAAGAAAGAATCCGAATCAAGCCCAGTCGCAAATACTTTCCATTGCTGCGTTACTGTAATTTAATGCTTTGCTTCTGGCTCTTGTCTGCTGTACTTTTTATTCCCTTCGGTCGGGATTTCTTTCTCCCCTCGCTCACGGCTGACATCACGGACGATGACATATGTAATCTTTTAACAAATCGTTTACTGATCCAAAAATGTTCCAACTCACTTAAATTCAGTGTAATAAAGTACTACGGTCGTTTTTATTACGGCGATATCCATTTCAACGGGGCATAAATGTGATCATATCATAAAATATGATGATTATAAGCGGTTGTTGCTGGCTTATGCAAGTTTGAGATGGAAGTTTGCATATTGCAAGCGATGAACGAGTCCACGCGTTGTATGCGTACCGCACTGGCCGCCACACTTAACTCAGTCGAGTGGAACTTGACACCAAGACGCGTGCATTGCGCAACGGCACGCTTTGTAAGTTGGCCACGATTCAATTGACTTTTCTTTCCAGCTTTCACAGCACATATCTGCAGCATGAATGAAAATTTGGACATGAAATATGAAACATGCATGTCAGACAGATTTTTATCTAAACAAGAGCAGAGTAATCATGTGTGAGAACAAGATAAACGTAGTCCAGTAGTCCAGTTCAGCGCATTGATCATTTATGTCGGAATGTGCTTCAAAAGTGAAACTACAAATAAGTTCTGAACTTGTGCAAATAAATTCGGCAATAAATTATATGCAGGGATGACCCGATTCTTGAGATTCCTCTTGAAAAGGTTTTACTATTAACATATTTGGAATTGGAGAGTTATTGTCATTCGAGCTTACCCATCCCATTATGAGTATTATGCTGAGTAAGGGTTAATGCCTCGCGTACTTTATGGGGTCGGAAACAGCGACAGACTGAACCCTGCGATCTTTTCTCTATCATTTATTATTGAATAATGAATAAAAAGAAGAGACAAAAAGCAAAAGTTGCTCTTTACAGTTTACGGAAACGGAATCCAATAAAATGTGAAATGATCTTGTGATTCTTTTGTACTTGACAGTCGGGCTCTGTGATCTCCTTTCAGCCTGTCCAAAATAACTTTCAGACTTTCCCTTGTTCACTTCCCGCTCGCTCGTTGAGCTGTGATCAATGCAGTTGTCATCATGCCGCTCATTTTCTCTGAGAGTCAATTCAATTTATAGCCTGAGATGGGACTCTTGAATTTTTTTAGTTTTGAAGTTTATGGTTAGTTGAATTATGTCGTCAAGAAGGCTGTGCTGTGTACTGTTGCGAAAAGGGAAGCTATGCTTCTTCAGCATTCTCTCCACTCCAACAACTCGGAAACCAAATATCACTGGTAAAGGACAATAACAAATTATTTATGTGCTACTTGCCTTACAAGAGTGGGTATTTGCACTCGCAGAGCACCAGCCAAGCAAATTGAATCTGCAGCAGTGATGCGTTGATCTGGCTCGTGGCCTACACGAAGGGGAGCGAGACGTTGTTGAAAATGAAATGTGACGGAAGTAAGCAGCATTTGCTGACAACTCGGTCGCAAACATGTTATTTAAATGTTTGATATAAATTTCAGTGCAAAGTCACGAGTACGAGAATATAAGCGTTTGCCATGCAACATGCAATCTCTTATTTGCATAAATGCAAAGACTCGTCTGACCTTTCTCCCTGCCGTAATCGTGTTCGTGTTACCTCATCCCACTAGCATTCAAGTGTCCTCCAGGCTCAAGAAATCCCGTCAATTGGAGAATGAATTGAGAACACGCCGAATGCATTGTGTCGTGATGCGTTTTGTTTATGCCATCTAAATGTAAAATAACTAATAACAGTTCCTGACTTACGCTTATCGCATCAGCGCAATTATCTAAATTCGAGCGAACAACTGGTGCTACTGAAAATTGAAGCTCCACAAGCTGAAGTTGGGCAAGAGCAAAAGGGATTTGGGAAGCCACCTTTTAATTATATATTTAGGATTGTAATCGCATCGCATCGTATTTAGGACCATGCATGATCCTTTACTGATAATAATAGACAGCGGTGAACAGTGAGCGATCATGACCAACTCAAATCATTCATTATTAAAATCTTATTATACATGTACATCGTGCACAGCGCATGCATGCGCGCCCAAAATAACAATGCAACGAGACTGCCATACCTCGTATGCAATATTTACATGCACGGACTGAAATCTTCTTTAAAAATATGGAAATGCCCTCAAGAAGGTTGATGTTTTGACAAGAAAACTGGAAACAAAATTATAGATTGTGGGTTGTTTGGAGATTGGGAGCTGTGCCTGCATCAAGTCAGACCGCTGCTCCTCTAATTGTTTATCGCAATCAGAATTGTATTAAAATTTTTTGATTGACACCTTACAACTTACACAATCCCAACTGAGGCGTAGAGTTTTATTCTTGCTACCGCTATTATTAGCCGCCAGAATAACTTCGACACTTGAAAGTACTGCAACCACAGCATGTGAGAGTTCCGAGCCTCATCAGCGGTGGGGTGAATCGAGACTCTCGCTCCGTCGCACACTCTTGTGCGTCTGATCAGTCCGATGACTCGAGAGTGCCGAGATGAGCTCGAGCATTTCGTATTGTTATTCCAAATCTAACGGGTTTCACACCCAAAGTGGTGATCCAAATTTCAGATTGTGGAATTGTCATTCATTTGGAGACTGATACACTTCAACAACTGCGGCGACAAGCCGTCTCCTCTTTCACAATCGCCAAAGCATGTCCTGAAACTTTGTACACGTTGACGTGGAGTACTGACCATTGTAGAGTTTGAATTCTCAATGGAAAACGCGTACAATTGAAATGAATCATGCCTAACCGCGTTGACAAAGCATTTCACCGTTGTGCCGAGTCCAGTAAGTTCAGGCGAAGAATGACAAAACAGCTTCCGGATTACGAGTGACGGACGAAGTGTAACAAATCTTTAAAGAAGTGACCAAGGCGAAGCAACCCAAGGCATGAATTCTTCAGTGAACGATTCACTGAAAGCAACAAGGTATTCTGGGTCGTTTACCGGCGAGAGCGACGGCGATTATTGTGAAATTTCGAGCGGAACTGATTGACCACTTTGAAGATTATTGTTCATTCTCACCTCATTCAATTCAAGTGCCTGCCTGCTTAAATATCCTTACTCCTTTTCAGCCGTGAGCTGTCCTCGACGAGTAACTACGTGGGCGGCAAATGCATAATATAATTATTGAAATGGAACCATTTTTATTGTTACTATTTGGAATATTAACATTATCGTTCTAAGGTGTATTCTCTTACTCAAATATGTCATTCATTCATTCAGCCAGCATTCCAATTTGTCACACATTCGGTTCTGTTAACTCTTCTGCGTGTTTCAATATATTCTCATGAAACTCATGGTCATCTTTCAACATCAGCAGTCGCATTGGCTCTCAATTTTGCAAACGAAAACCAACGCGTATCTCACTAAACGTAATCCTGTTCAGCCCGAAATGAAATCTCTCGCCTCTCTCGCTTTCGTACTCTGCTCGTATCATATCAATGTCGTTATTCTTTGTTGTACAAATTAAGATTGATGATACACAAGTGAAGATAAAAGTAAATATCCGAGCGGGCCGGCCGTGTACTATAAGCCACTGTATTTAATTTTCGTGTCCCAACAGCCCAATGATTTATGAAGCACACATCAAAACAGACTCCCACTGAGAAGATGTCGTCTCGCCGTCTCTCAATCTGCTGCTCTGCTCGTTTCGTTCGAATCCCTTTAGAAGGAGCGGACCAATTTCATACGACTGCCAGAATCCGAAAATCCAATCCTTTAACCGAGCACAATTTGAATGGCAACAATGGACAGTGGATCGCACCTTGTTTGGAGTAAAGCAAAGCCTCATCTCATCACAAAGCCAGGCAGCGCATAATTTAAATGATTGATGAACTCTCACTTTCCGCTGCAATTGTGGTCTAAATCTTCGAACAATGAATTTCATATTTTGAGGAGGCTGTGTATTCATCACGTCGTCAGTTATAATCATAAGGACGCATGAAACAGGAGTAAATAATTTGTAAATTGGTTTGAGCCTCCAAACGCAAAGCATGTAGCCGCTGTAATTTTCAACTTTTGCCTTTCATTCTGCACTAAAATGGTCCCTTCGTTTTCAAGGTATCCGTACGGTTCGTAGCTCCACTCGTTTTCTCGCAATTTGGAAGGCAAGAGCCCAAATGACTGAAAGAGTTGATTTGTCCTTGGTCAACTGAGGTAACAGTACAACAATCAAGACTTTTTTGCAAAAATGATTCAAGATTTCAACAGAAAGTCTTCACAAGCGTCCGCACCCGCTGCCTTCTCCATTCATTGAAAACGATATGTAACCATGATGCTCGTGGCCACGAATGAATGACAGCCTACAGTGCAAGTCGTAAAGTCTGAGCACGGAGCGGAGGGTGCTGCTTTTGTGTGCGAGTTTTTCACCACATGGCACCTTTATGCACATCCATTGTTCCATTCACGACAATTTCATGGTGGGTGTTGATCGTTAGTATTTCTTACATAATTCTATTGTGAAGGGTTTGAGCAATTTGTCAAAACTTGTACAAATAGCCAAATAGATGGCTTGAACCGGAAGTCTTATCAAAGATTGGAATCTTTGAATGTATGAAGTTGGACATCGAATGGAGGAGCTCTCTCCCTCAACCTTTCTTTGATGGCAGTACAAGCAACTGCAAAAACCTTGGAGCTGGGTGGACATTTGCTGAGTCTTTTGCATAAGTCCGAATACTTTAGTAATTAAAGCCGGCGTTGATTTATTCTTAATCGTAAATCAGGCGCAAACATATCATTATTCACAACCGTCGTCCATAACACTCATTATTGTCATGTTGCCAGTAACGTTTGGACCAGTGTTGGCTAAATCACACTTTTTTGATTAAATCACAGTGCACTGTGATATAGTGTGAAATAATGCACAATTTGTGATATGTGATATATTGTGACATATTGCTCATTCATAACATCACAACCCATGTGTGAAGTGTGAAGTACAAGAAATTAATGATATTATTATTAACAACAAAGCGTGAAGATTCAAAATATACCAATGTTGCAGTAAAAATAAGCGAAATCGAAGAATTTCCTTCCAGTTTTCACCTTTTCCGTTCAAAATTCTTACTTACTAACTAGTGCTCTGTCATTAATTGATTATTATTATGATTTTATGTTCAAAATGGCGTCAAAATCACATTATTTCACATATCACAATTTGGGGTTCATTTCATACCCCGTTTTTTAACGTTATTTACCACTGTGACATATCCCAGGTGTAATATCACGCGTTCAACGCTGGTTTGGACGTTTTTGATTTCTTAATCAGCATAAGTCCATACATGATTAAAGCCACGCTGGCCGCCAATAAACACCACTTTGCAGTGTCCACAATATTCGCCAGTGTGAATAACTTGAATCTGAGATCTGCTGCTCGCTCTGGTGTGGTCGTGGCAAACTATTTTGAAAATTCAGGAGCCGAGGAAGGGAAAATTCTTTGTTATAATCTTAACCACTGGATGGACTTTGGTCTTACCTCCTCGCCCCAAAGAATTGGGAGCAACACACGTGGAAGCTTTTTGAAACCCAGAACTTTCTTAGTGGGCGTTAGCTCCACGTTCACTTGGAACATTTTCCTACCTCGCAGCACCATTCCTGTTGTCTGTAACGGAGGTCACACTTATACATGGTCAAATTGTACTTTGGATATGTCTGTCTTTCTTACAGGTTCAATGTCGATGTACGTTTCATGCTCTTCTGGGTCTGGAGTGAGGCCGTACAGGTTTTGTTCGTCCTCCAAGCCATGGAGAAAGTATGGGTTAGAGGCGACAACTGGAGCGCCTGTAACGGAAAAACAGTTACGCACCTCCGACGTTTGTCTGCTCGGGCAGCATCAATGGATAGATTCCTTTCTACCTTTTTTACATGCTGATAGGCTGAACGTTCCTGTTTTGCTGCACGTCGATCCAGGTTGCACTGTGCAAAAGCATTTGTTCTCCGGATTTTCATCACCGCTTTCCCACATGGCGGGTGGCATTGTGAACCGATATCCCGGTAGATCCATGTACTCGATGTCCTTCTGGTACGTCATGTACGTTGAGCGGCAGAAGTCTTCACTGAAAATGCGGAGGATTCTGTCTCGAGTGAAGAACGGCGGGAATACGGAGCCATCACTGCCGTTAATCTTATTACAGTACTTGTTGTCGTTCCACCATGGCAATTTTGTTTGCCTTTCCCATTCGACAATTCTGCCAAATTCAGAAGAGCCGTGGATTCCGCTTTTTACAACGAATTGTGTTCCGAATGTCGCATTTTTCTGACAACATAGCAAGTCTAGTTGATTGTGTATACGATAGGGAATGTGATAGGAAGGCGCTGCTTGTAATTACCCCATAATAAAGAGCGAATGTATTGTTCGGCAGAATTTCTTTGCCCGTGGTCTCTGCCAAATATTTCATCAGTGGCACTTCGTATCCGCCAAACAGTAACTGGCCCACTGATCGTTTGAGAAATATTTGCCTCTCGTGAGGATTGGCGGAGAAGAAGTCGTTTACGAAACCACCGGCAGCATTTCCTCTGATGCCGCCATTGCTGACTTCACGTGCGACACTCTTTGAAACAAAAAGCAAGTTTACAGACTTCGTCAGGGTGAACAATTTCCTTGTTCACTCAAAAGGCTGTAATACTTACAACCAGTGGAATATTCAAGACTGTTAGCTCCGTATCTTCGGAGCCGACTGATAACTCCGGCCGGTAAAAGTACGTGATCGCCTGTCGATAAGTGACAGTGCCATCCTCAAGATCGATGTTCTCAATCTTTTTCAGCCGCGTTTCCCTGGTCGGAAGTTCGTGAAATGAATGTCCGTGACGCGTCTGGGTGATTCGCACTGTACAACTTACTTATAAACAAATGGTCCCACTTCATTCAAGATTGGCGTCGCTCCATTTGAGACTTGATCCGGGTTCGTAACATTGAAGAATGTGAATTTGATATGAATTGGGATTGTGATATTTCTCCACTTCTCGAATGTTTCCGACCCGTTTCGTAACTGTAATTGCTGCAAAGAGAAAGAATAAAATTGTCACTAGGAAAGGTATGATTTCTGTATTACATAATTTTCAAATAAAATTCTCAGGAATGAAGAGTAATAGATCTTATCTCGCAATCAAATCTAAATTGCACGGCTTGCATACATCCGGAGTAAGAGAGGATGTACATTTTCGCGAGAAGACTATTAACCTCGATGTGTGACCTAGCTCTTCTGGTTAATCGGTGTCACGAAACATTTGGAGCTTTATCACTGGCTTCTTGGTGCCTGAATTCTTGCTGATGTAACATCGATTTAGAATCAAGTTATGTTACAAAATTCAGATGCAACCAGCCAAGAGAAAACCTCTAAACCTTTAAACATCGGTATTTGGACAAATGGGCGTTCGACGCCAGATGAGCAAAAATCCGAAAGTACTCCTTCCCAGAGCAAATGTTACCCTGTACAAGATGCTCAAAAGCTCGAGTCGGAAACATGCTTCGGGCTAAATTGATTACCTCTTCAATTTTGGACTTGACGATGCTTGGAAATCTCACCCAAATGAAAATGGTCATGAATAATAATACAAACCCGAAACTCAATACACACAGAGGCAACCGCTGCATATTGGACTGTACACGCGTTCTCGAAATTGCGAAAGTAATCTATCTAAACTGCGAAGTGCACTTGTCTTGAAGTCAATTTAAGTACTGGATCTGCAGACATCGAGATCAGCACAGTTAAATTACTGATTATTTGTTCAGATATCTGCAAATACGCGTAAAGTGTCATCTCCATTCACACAACAAGTGACCTAGTTCATTTCATCTTATGGACCCCAGCCATCGCGTGAACTCCACGGCGAGAATAATGAATAGCATTGAGAGACATTGAAATCACTGATTACAGTCATCAATGTATGAAGACGGACCAAAGTTCCGTCCATGACCGCTCATTGCTGAGAGTTACTACTGCGGAATGTAAAGTGTGGTGGTGTAGTGGAATTATTCCAAGAAGTACGGTTCACTCTTTAGTTTGACCTTTGACATTTCGTTTAACATTGGACTTCAATCGCAATATCATCAGTGCCCTGGCAGTCTCTTTAGTTGCAACGAATCGCGAAACCAGCACTCGATATATTTAGAAAGTCGTTGTACGCATGCAACTTCTTAATTTGGCCGATCCCAGCCATGTTCACACCGCCGAGACTAAATTATTCCCTACGAACTCTATCGCCTGATATTGAGTGGAAAATAGACACGATTAGGCCGTCGGTTAATTTGGATAAGAAGTGAAAATTGTAGGACGCATTCATATCTCCTCGACTTGCCAGAGATTATGGTCTCTTCGCTTGAACTAGAAACCCTGCTTGCCCTTGCTCCCGTCTCTGAAATTGTTCAAACTTCTATTGTCTGTTGTCTATTGCCCAATCGCTCTACCACAACTACCTGATAAAAACTATCCGCACTGTTAAGATATTTCGACACATGAATTTGCTCTGCTCTGAGGTTTGGCGAAAAGGTCTAGGTCTAACCAAATACAAGACAGTGACAATGGGATAATCAAGTATGGTTACTGATTGGGATGAGATAGAATGCTGGTACCGAAGGGCTGCGACTCCTTTCGGTTCAGTTGACGGCCAAGACTGGCAAGGCTACGGTTAAGTCCATTGCTTAGTTTCTTCTAACTCAGCACAGAAAAGTTGTTCGTGAGATTCTCGTAAGAGAGGAAAATGGGTCCATCATTGTTGCCGGTGGTGGCAACAATCGCGTGCGCTACGTTTGCCTTCATTCCAGTTCAAGTAAGTTGGGCATGCGCCATTGCTTGGTTTCTAAACTCTTGAAATCAAGCAACGCTCGCCTTCAGCCAGATCTGAACTCTCGATTTGATACGACTGCGGCGTGCTGACGGGGACTAAGTTCTGTTTCGAAAAATTCGTCCTATTTTCCTCTGTCAGAGTCACAAGAGTGTGAAATTCACGAAATCAAAAGCAAGAAAATCCGAAGAAGGTTTCCAGTAAATGTCACGATTTTAACAACCAGGGGGTATTTTGAGACATCACGCCGAGCCTGCTGCGTTTTGTTTCTTGCGATGATCAATCGGTTGCATTTTACACCCTATTATTTTTTCAGCTTTCAGGCCCTGACTAATTATTGGGTCATGGAAAAACTGTAGGACAAAATTCCTAGATAACGATAGCTTTCATTGCCAATCTTACCACTGAATAAAGCCAAGGTCGCAAAAGCAGCAGCTTTGACTCTACACCGTCTCCTCCAGCCTGAGCTGTACGAGACAATGAAAATGTCTCATATCTCAAAACCGCAGTAGCTTGTAAGGTCCAATTAAGAACCAATACGTGACACTCATATTGGCCATATTAACTTCCAGCGCAGCTCCTTTTAAGCATTATGATAGTGTCAGCTCGATTATATGTTTACGCAGTTTTCTATGATTGAATGCTCTACCTAATCACGTTCCTAATATCCTAATGGAGCAGCAACGGATTGATGCGGGCTTAAGTTCATGGACTTAATAATTCTATTGGTTTAATCTTTGCAGTTCGCAAATAGTGCGGCAATCGGTAGTCTTGCAGGAGCAGGCGCCTCATTTGGTGGCGGGGCATCCTTCGGCGGTAGTGCATCGTTCGGAGGCTCCTCGTCTTTCGGCGGTTCCTTCAGCGAAAATATCGTATCCGAGTCAGGCGGAAACCTCGTGGAACTTGGAGGCACGACAGGAGGTGGGGTGATTAAATTGAAAAATATCTTCCTCTTCAATACTAGAGAACGGTCAAATTCAGGACTGACACTTTCTGTTTGCCATTCAAATTGATAGGAAAAGTGGAAAAGATAAAAATCCTGCCGACCATCAACAAGAAAATTGCCTTTGATGTCCTGAAGGGAAGAGTGACCAAGTTGGGCGATTGGGCAGTCGAGAATAAACTCAAGTAACACTGTTCGACGCAGCCAAGCCATCAGTTTCCATCGCTAAAATTACTGTGATTCTCAGGGTCCCTGCAAAATTTGTCGTCGAAGGAGGATACATTGAACACCCAACGGCGATAGAGCTGGGGCATGAGACCGTCGTGCCGAGCACTGTGGAATATACTGGATTTATGGATCCGGGCCCTATCGTGATTGCAACTGGCGGAGTTGCACCTGCTGTTCTCAATGTAGACGGAGGAGTCCTCACCGACGCCCATATTGATGTGAAAAACGAGATTGAGGGAGCCGGTAAACTGCAGTTTGAAGGCGCCGGAGCGTTCAAGGCTGCTCCAATCAGCCTGGAAGAAATTCAACCTCCGTCAGCCATTATTCAATTGGATGGTGGCGCAACAATTATCCCGGAGCCAATTGCGATTGGAGGGTCCGATGCAGCAAAGGCAACCGTAAGTGTTCTACACAAAATTCGCAGAACCTCTCCGATGTCTTCAGAATTCGTGTATGTTTTGATGCCCACAGATTATGCTCGCGGGAGGTGAAATTGACGCGGGAGACCTTTCCCTTGTCGGTGGCGACGCCGGAAAGGCGGCAGTCGTTCTAGGTGGTGGTGGCTCTTTCCAGGCTGGCAACTTGGCTGCTGGTAAGCAACGCATGCAACCCATTTAGTGCATGACGCACCACGCATAGATTTTTCACCCCAAAATTGCCCAATTATACCAATTACAGGGGCGGGAAATGTTGGGGGTGAACTTAGACTTGTAGAGGGCTCCGTTACACCAAGTGAACTTGCTATTCACGCGAATCAGGAGGCTAGCACCATCAACATCGATGGCGGCTCGGTCTCAGAAGTGGGTGCCTTGCAATTGGAATCGGGTGCAGAAACTGGCGGCGTTCTCTCAATTACCGAGGGAAGTGCGACGCCAGCGTCTGCCTTTGGCCTGAGAGCAGGACAGGCAGTGCCTGCAAGTTTGGATGTGCAAGGGGTAAGATTCATTGTTGTTCAACAAGCACTCGTATAATACAGAGATACAATACATATTTTACTAACTTGACAGGGATTCTTGACTGCGAGTGACATCGCTGTTAACGATGTGGTCTCGACAAATGGCGAGCTTGTTTTTGGTGGCGACGCTGAGGTAAAACCACTTGCATGGGAGCTTGGTGCAGGAACGACTGGGAAGGGAGAGTTGACCGTAGTGGAAGGAGCAACTGTGAAACCAGGCAAGAATTTAACAAATTGTCGTCGCATGTCATATGAAATGGATCAGACAGACAAAATTCACATGACCAATTACGCGTTCTATTTCAGGATCATTGACGCTGGGCGCGATCCCAACAAAAGCTGAGATTACGTTCGCCCAAGGCGGAAACCTCGTGCCACATGGTGACATCGTACTGGGTGATGGAGTAACGTCTGACAGTCAGCTGACCATCGAATCCGGGTCTCTGAAACCAGAAACTTTTGGTCTGGGACAAGACGTTGTCGCAACATCTGGGGACTTGGTAATCAGCGGAGGTAAAGTTGAACCATCAGCGCTTGCTCTGGAGCCAGCTCAGACCCTGGACGACGAAGTGGTCGTCAAACATGGTAGTGTTTCATTGAAGTCCCTGGAGATCCCTTCAAATACAAACCTCGATGCATCAGTTCTGCTGGGTCAAGGAGCAACGGTTAATGACGCAGAGACAGAGCTGCCCGCCTTCTCCATTCCAGCCAGTCAAGTCATTGTAGCCGACTCAAAGGTCAATGGCGGCACTTTCGATATAGCCAAGGGCTCACAGACGACCGCAGACGTTGTGGTGGACTCTGGAGTCATACAATCCGCGGGTTGGCCGCTGGTTCCCGATCAAGTGCTTGCTGGGAAGGCAGATATCGACGGGAACGTGCTGCTTGGAAAGTTTAATATCCCTGAAGGAGCACAGCTCGACTCGGACGTGAAAGTGAGCGCCGGTGTCAAGTCCGAGGAACTGCCCTTGAGCAAAGAGGAAACAGCCGGTGACCTTTCCCTGGGCGGGGACGAAGTTACTGTTGGGGAAGTCGGAATTGCGGATTCAACTGTTACGGATGGCTCCTTGGACTTGAGTGGTGTGAACGTCGAGTTCGGCGACTTCATCTTGCCCGTTGGGACCAAAATTATTGGGGAGATTGATGTGGGTGGTAAAAAGGTGCACATTGATCCAGTTGGACTGGCTTCGGGCAGCCAGTCAGACAGCAAGATCGACTTGTCAGGTAATAAATGCAATATAAAGCCTCTTGAAGGAACATGTTAATCGTAGCCTACTCTATTTTTCAGGTGGTTCCGTGGCACCAGGTGCTCTTCATGTTGCTTCAGGCAGCGTGGCTAAAGCGACAATCGACTTGTCTGGCGGAAGCCTGACTCCCGCAGAGTGGCACCTCGCCCCAGGAAGCGGAACAAGCGGAGGAAAGCTGACAATTGACTCGGGTAGCGTGATTGGCGACAACGCAGACCTGGCGAAGGGAACTCAGTTCGACACCGCGATCAAGGTCAGCGGCGGCTCCGTCGACCCAAAAGAGTTCCCGATTCACGAGAAGACAGCCACGAAGGGTAACAAGGCAGTGCTCGATGGCGGGCTCATTTCCGCCGGCTCCTTCTCCTTGCCGTCTGGAGCCGCCACGGTTGGAGATGTCTCCATTCCCGGCGCGGATTTGTCAGCCGCGTCATTGTCAATTGCCCCACATACAACGGTTGACGGCGTCTTCCACTTGCCGAACGGAGCATCGAGCGGAGCGTCGGAATGGGAGTTGGATTCATCAGCTTCTGCTAATGGTCATTTGTCTGTGGAAGGCGGTGAAGTGAACGTGGACGAGGCTCTTCCACTTGCTGCTGGCACAAGTGTTCAGTCTGGTGTGGCTTTGGACAACGTTCAAGTGATCCCTGGTGAAATCGACATTCCGAAGGGCACTTCAACAGGAGCGGTACTCGACTTGGCGCATGCTGAAGTGAGCCCTGGAGAAATCGACATCGTGGCAGGACAGAAGCTGGATGGTCAAGCAGTCTTGGGAGGAAGCTTGGTGAATCCCAGTGAAATTGCGCTGGTTTCAGGCACCGTAGTCCCGGCTGACGTTGTGTTCGGCGGTGGCGCCACCCTCAATGCGGGACCGATATCGATTGGCGACTTGAAAACAACCGGTACCGTTGCTGTCAAGACAGGAAATGCTGCTGCTGGCAACGTCGCGCTGGAGGCTGGTTCATCGGACGCCACTCTGGTTGTCGATCGTGGATCTGTGCAGCCAAGTGGAGCATTTGGTGTTGCTGGTGGCGCGGGTATCCAAGGTCAAGTAACAGTGAACGATGGAACAGTACATTTGCAACCTGCTGAAACCTTGGATCTTGTGTCTGCGTCTTCCACCGCCGGCGCGCTCGATCTGACCGGAGTGGTCGAGGCTGAACACTTTGCGCTTGGTTCTGGCGAGAAGGCCGGTGGCGTTCTGACAATTGGAGGAGGTGCTGCCGTTAAACCACAAGCGTTGGTCATCGCTCCAGGGACGGAGACAAGTGGCGAATTCTCAGTGGCCGGAGGACATGTCAAGACCGAGTCGATCCCCGTCGCTGATGGCTCAATCACGGGCGCCAGTCTCGTGCTGAACAGCGGTGCTGTACTCAACCCAGGCGCATGGCAGTTGAAGGAAGGCACAACAGTCGGTGGTAACTTCGCGATGAAGGGCGCTGCTTTGTTGACGAACGACATCGCAATCCAAGAAGGCGCTGCTGCGTCTGCGAAGGTCGTTGCACAAGGAGGGGCTTTGGTGGCTGACAAGTTCGAGGTGGATGCTACAGTGCCTAGTGGTGGAGACTTTGAAATGAAAAACATCCAAATCCAACCAGAAGCAATTTGGGCAAAGGGCGCAACTTCTCCGGGCGACTTTGTTCTCGACGAAGCTCAGTTAGTTCCTGGAAAATTCAGTTACGGCAGAGGGGAGGCAGAGGGCTCAATTAAGATTAGCAATGGCCTCTATTTTCCCGAAGAGTTCGACGTCGACGTGCACTTCGCACATCCGACAGTTCCTCCGACAACAACCACCACTACGACGACGACCACGACGCCAAAGCCGACCATAAAATGGGGCATGAAGTACAGAGAGCTTAATGAATAAGCTCTTCTAGCATGGTCTTTAAATCTTGCGCGCTTGAGTGTTTCAACTTCAGTTAGACAATTTGATTGTAGGCAATAAAATTGTAAAAGTAAAAAGGGTTCGGATTTATTTCGACCTGTACCAAGTTGGGCTTAAATTAATGAAATGTATGAATTTACACGATCGGCGGCTGCAATGGAGCGAGTATGTACTCTACTTCCGATACGATCAGATGTTGTTGCTGTCCCTCGTGTTGGGCTGGTATTTCATTTGCTAGCTGAAACTGGATCACTGGAGCTGAAATCGTTGAAGTTGAAGTTAAACGTTGGCTAAGTTGGTTCTCGCGTTCTCCTCTAACTCCTCTTCTCCTGGGAGTTTTGGCTGTCGACGGAAGAGGAGCGACCTCAGATCTTGGCTCCGCCAGCGATACTATTGTAGGTATCGCTCGAGTTGTTGTTCCATTCTTCAAACGTTCAGCGTAGTGTCCAAGACCTCCGTGCGTCTTGCTTCGCATATGCTGCACCAAATACTCCTTCAGCTTAAACACTTTGCCGCACCGGTCACACTTGAATGCCCCACCCTCCGTATGTCTTGATTCTGTGTGACGGAGCAGTGAGGACTTATTTTTGAAGGTCGCACCACAATCAGCGCAGACATACTGGTCATGTGCAATCTTGTGCTTTCTTTCGTGCTGTTTCACGCAGTTCTTGGTCATGAACTTATTTTCACAGAACCGGCAACTATATGTACGCTGACGCTCCTCCTGATGAATCTCCATGTGGTCGTCAAGAATTTTTTGCTTGTAAAATTTCTTCGGACATTTAAGGCAGGCGAATTTCTTGTCCTTCAAATGAACAGTCTCAGTGTGCTCCAGTAGTCTTTGTTTGGATGACAACACTTTGCCGCACAGATCGCATTTAGCTGACCGATCGCGATCATGACGCATTTTCTTGTGAATGTTGAGATAATTCAGGGTAGGAAAACTCTGTCCACAAACTTCGCAGCAAAATGGTCGTTCCGTGCTGTGCACATTGTTCATGTGCATTCTCAAAATACTGGGCAGTGCAACATAAAGTCCACATATTTTACATGTCCGATCGGGCAGCACTTCCCCAACGCCATGTTTGACATTCATGTGTCGGTTGAGTAGCTTTTGTTGTTTGTAGGACGCTGAACACTGCGTACACTTGAAATTCCTCTCGTCAGTGTGGACCAACATGTGGGCTCGAAGTTTACTATTATCTCTGAATGCTTTTGAACATATTTGACACATTTTGTCTTTCACTTGTATGAGTCGTTTTGCCCTTCTCTTTCGTTTTGTAAGCAACCGCTTTGCCTTTCGAAGTTCTTGCTTGTTAATTAAATACGTCCTTCGGGTGGCAAGTGACTCAGAATCCGGAAGTTGTGTCGGCTCTTTACAAACTGTTCAGCGAATAAGAGTTTAATGTCTTATTTATGTTTTCTTCCGTCAAGTGTTTACAAATTAACTTACCCAACTTGTCTAAGTTCAGCGGTTCAATCGAAACTCTCACGTCTTTCAGGTCAAGCGCTTTGCTACGTGTCACTGTCGTAGAACCTTCAGTCTTGATTATTTTTGTTTTGGATGTGAAGCTCTTGCCCTTGTCCTTCCGCTTCGAGTGACCGGGCCAAGTCCAATCTTCATCAGAGTCCAAGTCATCATTCATACCACCGGAATCAATTGGGTCACCATCGTCATCTTCGTCGAATGCGTGCAAATCTGGCAATATGCTCATGTCCTCCACCGGTTCCCGTTTTATATAGTCTAATGACGGCTGGCCAACATTACGGTGCTTCCTTAATGATGCTGAGGCATCGGCAGATGTGCTTAACCCCAAATCTTGAAATTTATCAATCCAGGTTAAAGTTTTTCTCATCAGCTCTTGCAGAGGAGACAGCTCCGATGCCAAGTTGTTAAATTCTATGTAAAGACGGTGCAAATCTCCAAGTACCCGAGTGCATTTGCTGCACATTGCTACAGCCTTGTTTATTTCTGTCCCTTCGGCAAAATGCTATAAAAAGGAAAACGATGCAAATGAGCTAATGAAGTATTCGGCCAGCTTATGAATTGACATTAGAAACCCAGCAAGTCTTACATAGTTCAGCTGAAACTCTGTTCTGAAGATCGTTCGAAGAGCCTCAGCATTAGTGACCTTCTGACGTGAAATGCCGAGGAAGTCAAAGTGTTTGTCAACAAACGCCTTTTCCTCGACCGAACTCACAAACTCTACTTTGCAGTTAGCACAAGTATCACTGCCAAAGTAAACTGCGGTTGTGTCATCCAAGGCTGATGAAGCCATTGTTAACCGGAAACAGTACACAGGCCTTAATTATTTTGATGTAAACCTTGAGTTTCAGCTGAACTATGATCTTGAATAACTTGATTATTGTCAACAACCGAGCCTTCTAAAATCCAATAGCAATCTCTTCAAGCTATGTTCAAATTGCAGCGCTATCCACAACATTGCGAACAAAGCATCTTTGATACAGTAATTCTGTTCTTGTAGCTGAGAAACGTTCCTTTGAAATTCAGTCAGTACTTCTCAATCAAAAACATCCGAAACAAATCAGCATTCTAAAATGAAGTGATAAATGATGTGCGCCAGTTCGAAGCTTTCCAAAGCAGAACGACAAGGTCTTGAACAATTGAACTTATTCCATAGCCGGCTTAAACTTGTTCAGTCAAATGTTTCGTAATTTTCCCAATAATTAACATAGACCTGAATTAGGTGACACGCTGAGCTGGTATCGTTTTCTGATTTCACCGATTCTCCTTGCATTCTAAGTTTTTGTTGGCCATGATATGCGAAAACTGTCTAATTTGATGATATCTGACGCAGTGGCGACTGACGAATATATTGGCGTAAGCAGAACCGGTAATTACACGAAACGACGAAACTGATTGGGGCCCAAACAATTATTCAGATTTGAAACGCAGAGCAAAACAAATTGTTAAGTACTATCGTCAGCAGACAGTTCATCTAATGTCATTTACTATGTTTAATTGTTTTTACACCTAGTTAAGATGTAAATGAGCTGAAAGTAATGCAATCAATAGTCAGATATAGCCAGTCGCAATCTTTGGTTAGAATGATATGACGTCGAGATTATTGCTAGCGTATGTGCCTTCATTTCATATTCTGAATAATTAAGTTAGTCATATATAAAGAATCTATTCCCAATTCTTCGAGGTATCATTGCCTACCCATTACCTTAATACTTCATTTCATATTGACTTGCTGACTTGTTGAGTTAAAATTTTGTCGCAAGTTTGTATTCCGATATGGACTCTTCTTTTTCGTCACGTTTTCAAAAGTCTCAATCATCCTGGATCCGTTTCCACTCCCATCTCATTACTTACATTTGCATACTGAGTGTTCTTGGATTTATTGTGGCGTCTCCACTTGGCCAGATGCCCACAGATCATCAAACTTCAATTGGGCTTGAAGCAGGGCAATTAAATAGCACAAAAGCTGGGCCAGGTAAATACCGTATAAATTGTGTATACATTTAATAACTCCTAGTACTTCGACACAGTTATGATGCCTTTGATTACAATGCAGGAATTTTCCAAGGCACTGATGAATCCGAGTTCGTACACGGTTTACATTCATCTTCCAACGGAACGAGCAAGTCAATAAGCAAACGTGCCACGGATGACTGTTTACATTACGGAGCTGTTTGCTCTTCAGGACACTGCTGTACCTCTGAAGGATTGCATTGCGTGACAAATTCCGCTGGACGGGGAAACCGTCGGAGGCTATGCAGGCGGTTTTAATTCTAAACTAAATTGTATGAAATCTCGTTTGTATTAAATAGCACACTTTTGTACCGAAATTAAGCAATAATTGCATTTGCACTTTACCACACACGACAACGGCATCCATGACTTCGAACTATTCGAACGAATCTGACTATTACCTTGAAGTTGACTTCATGAAAGATCACGACAGCAATTTTCGTCGCCTCAGATTCCACAGAGGAGATAACAGCATCGGAGGTCAAATCTCATATGCGCTTGATGAAATAACTGCATTGTTTATTACGGGACCGACAACAAAAGCTCGAACAAGTTCAAGTCCAACTCCGCAAGAATCATCAACTCATCTCATTTCGAAGCATTCATTATTAGAAGATTGGCGTGGTTCACCTTACTAAAATTCACCAATGCTACCATCAGTGCGTAATTATGGCCATCTGCCTCTCCTAATGCCACCGCGTGTGCATAATAAGCCTAAATTATTCCACACTAAATATTGTGACGTAAAAAGTGTATGCTGTACTACACTTGTTTAGTTGTTGAAGTGAGAAGAAGAAGAATAAATTGATCTAGAGATTTCATCTTTTCCATGAGCCTCATAAAATTCGACCAAACAAGTTATGCGTCTTTTCACTACAGAAAAACGAGCACTTATAAATGTAAGAGCTGCAGGTGCAGAGGAACCAAATCAAACATTCGCAATTCATCCACGGCGTTTCCATCACGGTCAGCATTTTGGCAGACGCAATGGAGCACTCTACTCTAGTCATCAGCATTTTTGTATACGCATTTTGGTCAATGATTTGTGTCAAGGGGCACACTTTTCCCACACCACGCGCCAACACAACAGACCAGAACACCGAATCTCCATTCAGTGCCTTTTTTCGGCTACTGGCAGTCCATCCAGAAATAAACGAAACCGAATCGGGTAAGTTCAAACGAACGCTTTTCATTCAGCTGACAACTGATTACTTCTCGTCATACAGAGATCAATTTTGAAGAAACAATTCTGGACGGGCAGCTCAAAGTACAACTGCAAGGCATCGAAAAGGAGAAAGAGGTCGTCCTCAGTAAACGTTCGTGCCTTCCTTACGGAGCCCTGTGCGCAAATGGTTACTGCTGCAGAGATGAAGGTACATTTCGCCAGGATAATCTGGCAATACCCTGACAGTAAAGCTCTTGGCTTCTGATACTGGCTAATGTTCTTTTTCCTTCTCAGGGCTGGAGTGTGTAACAAACTCTCGTGGACGAGGAAGAAATACAAACATGTGCCGATACGCCGGTTAATTTAGGAATTATTTTAATTTCAGTCAAGTCAGTAAAGAATTATGCAAACACATTGTTAAGGGATTGAGACCTTTACAGGAGTCGTGGTCCACAAAGTCTTGTGTCTAAAAAATTGCTTTGACTTTCGAAATAAAGAATCCGTGCCATGAAATCGGTCCAAGAATCCGTTCACTCCGTAATTGTAATTGAATCTGGTGAAGACAAAATGTAACATTTTAGCTTCAGGCTGACATGATGGCTTGGGTTTGAGCAATTTAAGGACTATCTTACTTCAAGTGATGGAAATCATGGAACTCTGGCGACGCAAACAGCGGTAGGTGGAATCCTGAGTGGACGCTTAACGTTTCAATCGTGCAATACGAGACCCAAATCCAGAAGAGAGCGGTGTGTGCTCGAAGGATTTGGGGCCCAATTATTATCGGGACCACGTTTGAGAATATGTGCTCAAAGGGGTGACAGTATGCTGCAGCGATTGCTACTGGTGCCGTCCATGTGTGATGCTTTTTGTGAATCCGTTTGTAAATGGATGGATGATGAAGCAGTCGATGTGAGTAGTAAAATGTGACTTCGCGCAGAGCTATAAAGATAGCGAATTGAAGCACGCAAGTTGCGACGCTGGGTAATTCACGAGGGTAGCGCACACCACGATACTGTTCAATATAAAACGACAGCATCGCCAGTGGAAATGTGAAGATTTGGTTCATGAAGATGACAAACAGAAGGTCCTTGAACTGCGCCGTTGATATCTGCACAAATAGTAAGTAGAAAGTTTCATTTAAGATTGGCGTCTGGCTACAGTTGAGTAGTAAAGCGAGTAGCATTTTTAAAGGTTGCCTTACTGGATATGAACTGAAGTTGTCTTGCACTTTGTATTTGAGCAAAAACTTCGGTTTGCCTGTAACGTCGACAAATGTGAAGAGTGAACCAAGAGACCAGTACACGACGAATGTCACGAGGAAGGTGCCAATTACGCGGACGTTGAAGTCGTCGTTCCCGAAAAAATCGAGGACGCCATCCCAAACCTTCTGCGGGTACGAATTCTGAGACATTTCTGTGCACTACTTCCAGGCGCCAACAGTGCTTACTGAACTGTGTTCAGTCAAGCCTCAAACAACTCACGGCCTTACTGCTCTTACTGATCCTGTCAACATAACTGATTGAATTCTTTTTATATCAATTAATTTTGCGCAAGCTTTTCGATAATAGACGGAAACTGACAATTCCCACCCCTACCGCACCACTTGACAGTCTAGTTTTGTTCAAACTTCAACAACGAAGCCATGAAATAGCACTTCAAATTGTTTCGGTGTTCGAGTGTAATACCAGCAACATGCGACAGATTAAACTACGCTTTGTATTGGATAATTTTCGGCACAGCCTTGATGAGTTGAGATTTTGTTAAATAGAAAAACAGCTTCTATAATCATTGCAATCATCCTATTAACTGCTTCTTGTTACATGTTGCATCAACCTCTGCTTGATGGTCATCAAATAGCATACTAAGGTTCAATTTAAGTTCGTACTCTGTACCTGTTATGCAACATATCATGCGTGCGTGATTTTGTAGTTCTACATATGCAATTAAGTGAGATTTGCCATAATCCAAAAGCCATTAGCCAGATGTCAAAAGGAGCATGGAGCGCGCTTCTCTTCTGATTCTTTCAAAGAGTGTTGTCAATGGACAACACAAAGGCATCAAAAGCATCAGCTTCAAAATTTGAAATATGCCAGAGTTTACGCGTCCATAAATAAGAATTTATTTCAACACTTCACATAGACATTGGAGAAGAATGTATCTTCGTCTGGGTTTTTAGAACTTGACTTAACTTCGGTACCAGTACGGATAAAATCAAGAAACTAATTAGAATCGTCGTAGTAAAATATCACATCACAGCAACAGCTATACTCATTCCTAGTCTGTAGTATTAAGTTAAGGGTAGGCGATGTTCATCTTAGGTTTTCGTATTTCTTGACGAGTTTCCATCACCCGAGAAAGAAACTGTAGCGACTCCATTCTCTTCGTCTTGCGCTATACCTTCATCCAACACGTCGGATGTCTTATCATCATATGCATTTTTCGTTTTGGTTGACTTAAGCTGCTCATTCCACATAGCGCAATACAACCCCTCTTTACTAAGTAGATCTTCATGACTGCAAATGAAATTAGGCAAACGTTAGTAATACTTTCGAACCGCCATCAATGGCTTCAACTGTTTTACCTTCCAGATTCGGCAATCACTCCATCTTTAAGCACTAGTATTTGATCGGCATTAATGATGGTAGATAGTCTGTGGGCGACGACTATTGACGTTCGATTTCTACACAGGGCTTCAAGTGACGACTGGATTTGACGTTCTGTGTGAGTATCCAGCGCAGACGTGGCTTCATCCAATAAAATTATACTCGGATTTTTCAAAACCGTCCTTGCGATTGCGACACGCTGCTTTTCTCCACCACTTAGCTTCAAGCCCCTTTCTCCAACCTGCAATAAGATTCGGTATTTGACATTATCGTTCAAAATGATTCTTTTACTGTTTATCTACCTTTGTTTCATATAAATCCGGAAATGTCATAATTTTATCATGAATGCATGCGGCTTGTGAGGCTCGAATCATGTCGTCGTCTCCTGAGCTGATTCTACCGTACTTAATATTGTAACTGAAATATAAGTAAAAATTGCAAGTAAATAACAATATAGAGAACACGACCAAGTCCATAGCGAGCTAACTGAATTGAGTCGTTGAAGAGGACGGTGTCTTGTGGAACCACTCCAATCGATTGCCTTAAAGACACCTGTGTCACTTGTTGAATGCTTTGACCATCAATGAGTATTTCCCCTGCTGAAGGATCGTAGAATCTGAATAGCAGTCTGAGCACTGAAGTCTTTCCAGAACCGGTCGGACCGACTAGCGCAGTGGTTGTCCCTGGATAACAAGTTCACTGATTAATCCGCATTCAAAGATTGTAGTGTAGCGTGGAAGTAATTACCAGGTGGAACAACGAATGAAACATTTTTCAGAATTATACGGTCAGGCACATAGCTGAAGCTAACGTCACGAAACTCAACGGCACCATTTTTGATTTGCAAAGCCTTAGCACCCTGCACATCCACGACTTCTTGCTCTTCTTTAAACAGGTCCAGCATATTTTCCATGTCGATAAATGACCTTTGCAAGAGCCTACATGGATGGTTTCATTAAATTCAATGTACCCTGGAGTAATTCTACAACGGATATTTTCTTCGTACTACCTGTAGTATGTGCCAAAGAAGTTCAAGGGGCCATACAACTGGAGCAGGTAAGACGTGAATAGAATGTAGTCACCAACTGTAAACCCGTTGTCACCATTAACAATCATATGGACACAAAGAAGCGATCCAACCAAGAGTCCTATGTTGATTATCACCAGCTGTGACATGTTCAGTAGGCACATGCTAAAAGTGACCTTCCATTCCTCTTTCTGATAGCGATTAATTGCATCCTTGTATCTATAAGTCATTGTTAAAGAATTCAGATACGATTCAGGCAGCCCATGTTAAAATTTAAGTCGAAGGAATCTACCTTGCTGTTTCAAATCTTTCGTTCGCATAATATTTCACTGTCTCAAAATTAAGTAATGAATCGATTGCTTTTTGCTTTTGCTCATTATCTGCTTGATTCATTGAACGTCGATACTTTGTCCTCCACTCGGTTATAGTAAAAGTTGCAATGAGATAAATGACCATTGTGATGAAGACAATTAAGCCGAACCAGACGTTGAAGAAGGCAGTCAGGTACACGATGGCAATGATTATATCTGCTATGGTTGGCAGGATACTGAAGATTAAGTAGTTGAGAATATTATTGATTGAATCAGTTCCGCGGTCCATCGCGCGAAGTACCTGACGGTAGAAAAAAGAGAAACTGCATGTAAAATGGAAGCTTGATTTTGAAAGAGCAACGAGACTGACGGCACGCTTAATAATTGCTTACCTCTCCAGTTTTTCGTTGAAGGTGCCATCGCAAGCTTAAATTGTGCAAATGTGCAAAAAATTTAACTTCGACCTGACGTGTCGTGTACTGCTCCACTTTGATCCACAGCAAAGTCCGAATGCTTCCCAGGAGCCCAGCGCCAGACGCGCCTCCACCTTGTACAACTTTGAGACCCACATAGATTAAGATTAAATCCCAACGAAATATCAACTGTGCTGCTCCTAGCCCAAGGGTGACAATTCCATCTGTGCCAAAAGATTTCGATGACGAGCTATTTGTTAAAGTTAAACTGTCCACTGTAATTTTTGAATAGAATGCATTATTAAATCAAGAATATTTTAACTAGCATACAGGTTGGATGAGCTTTACCGATTTTCTTGCTGTATATCGGGACGTATACATTTGTCACTCTCCCCAGTACCAATGTTGCAACACAAAATATAACGGTGATTTGCAACCAGATTGATTTTGATGGCCAAATAAAAGGAGTTAGCATTTTGATTTTCTTCCATAGGTTTTTGAATGGGGACCCACTATTTATAGGAATTCCTTCCGCTTCATATGCCGGTGGGTACAGTCTTGTAAAACTATCACTGTGCCTAATGCTAGGAACTCCGGGTGCTTTGAGCCCAATGAGAAATATAGATCCAGAAATGATGTACTCGATAACAAAAAAGGAAAACTGAACTTCATCGCTTGTCGTCTTTAACTGAAAGAACCATTCCGGACTTGAAATGTTGAGCAGCAACAGATTCTGTATCGCAAATATCCACGTCCAGTAGACAAGCAAGACTAAGCCATGGCCTTTCCTTGGAACTGTGGGTAACATGTAGTGGCGTTCCTTCATGATCAGGAACACTACCAGTGGCCATGCAACAAGTCCTTGCGCCAAAGATAAAATCATGTATCCGTAAATGGTATGATTAAACACGAATGCTTGAAGAATTGTTCGAATAATGGCGAAGACAGGCAGCACACAATTGAGCACTACCTGAAACCAAAAACAGTGCTCATTGAGAATGTTGAATATAACTGTAGAATATCGTAATAATTTCAGATCATAATTAACCTGTACTCCGAAGAGCTGTGAAAAGGGAAGCCGGTAATGTTGGACAACTGAAGCATATTTCTTGTAGAATGCCAACTGTATTATGCCGAAAACCAAAATGAAACTCAAAGTCGTTGCGGATATAGAGGTTTCCAAGAAGCAGTGTGCAAATCCATGATTGACCCACAGTGTAGCCAATGATTCATTTGATGGGCAAAACGAGATCATTTTGAAAAGTTATGCCAAAGCTTCTGACAATCAAATAATTTTACAGTGTTGACACCGGGTCGACCATCCCACCAACCAACCTCTAAACAGAGAACATAGCAATGACCAATAATTTCCAAATTATATAACAAGTTTAGAGAGAGTAGCAGATCAGAAATTACCTGCGCGTGAGGTTAGAATTATTTCACGAGCCTTCACGACAGAAATGGCTTCGGCAGGGTTGGTTGTTAACACCGATCCTGAAGAGAGAAAAACGCGTTTGCAATGTCTAATGTGTCAAATGTCAAGTCAAATCTTCTACTGATTGGCAAATTAAACTGATGGCAATAACTTACCTTCTTTATCTCCTCATTATTAGCGAGGGATTCCGGATCGCCTGATGTCTTCGCTGGATGCACAGATTAGAATGACTCAACAAAACAAAAATTCTCTGTATCGCCTTTTCAATCCTCCAAATGCGCAGGCTTGTAGGGTTTGCAGTACCACTGCAATTTCTCGTATGTCGTAAACGTGAGTTGACAATTCGCAATCAATAACAAATTGCAATTCTGTGGAGTGAACCGGCTGAACATGTGTGTTATTCCCTAGTCTAGTCAAGCAGTAAAATTATAGTGCAAGTCACCTTATGCACGATATGAAGTTGCGGTGTTGCCGATAATCGAATTGTAGACAGACAAAAAAGTTTGCGAAATGATTTCATAATTCGTTCCATGCGCAGAGCTGTGTTATTTGGGCTGTTGTTGTTGCGCAGAGTTGTTATTGTCAAACTTGAGCAAGTGGGCGAAGCGTAACGAGGTTCCATGAATTCGGTTCGGTTTCCCATTTTGTGGGTTAAGAATTGGTCCTTTGCTTTTCACTTTGACTAAAGCATCACTTTCACTGGGACTTCAGGCCAGGCCATGCATAATGCGCTTTCCCAGCCGTGATTCTTCTGCTTGAGATAACAAAGTGGCCTACAATTTCAATTTCAATGCCAACAAAAGCGTATGCATACCTATCTCATGGCAGTTCACACATGAAGAAAGAAAGGCCCCATTGGACTCTGTGGAAGGAGCCTTCACTTTCACTTTGGGAAATTCTCTGATTTCTCTGCCCAACCCGCTATGCATTTAAAAGTTTTAGCTGCACCTTCCACACCACTGGAGCAACTTTTGTGCGTGGTCGAAGAAAAGGGCTGTCCACCATTATTCGCAACTCACATTTGGACGACTGGGAGGCAACCACGTTAGAAGTCCTAACGAAATGATCATAAAATACGACATTGAGGAATCAAGTGACTACACGGCACGCCTCTATACGACAGGGGACGCCTCTGTTAAGCAATTTGTATCTAGCGGCCGCAAAAAGGTTAAAATATTGAAGAATCAAAAACTACTCGATAACGAATTGGATGCTACGTACTTCATTTTTATTTCACTCTAATTTTAAAGCTGTGCGAATAAGAACTTATTTCCACTTCTTCTTGAGCCTTAACAAGGTTAAGCGCTGACCCCTTCCGATCTTTCTTGCTTTATTCCAGAATTCCCATGTATCGTATTCGAGGTCTTCCAACTGTTTCGGCTTTCCTGCGGATTGGAAATATGTCAATTCAGACTTGCCATCTTCTAGGATGTCACGCAATGCTTAGTTTGAATGTATACCTGTATTTAATTTCCATAACCATTCTGGGTATTCGCTATCATCTCCCAATTTGACGTCCTGACCCATCTTGGTTGTGTCGGAACCGCAGCAGTACGTCACTAGTTTATATGTATCCGTTTCAACTGGTAGCACGGCTTTCTGCAAGGTTGGTCCAGTTTTGGCAAGAGCTTTCTTTTTGCCCAATCCAGTTATGCCTGTTAAGTTAAATTGAAGGGAACATATCACCTGCGTGTGGGTGCGTACTTTGAAAATTGGGCTTTACTTTACCTCCAGCTGCGACGGAGCTTTGTGGTTTGGCAGCGTAAGCTCTGATGAATAACCTCATTAGCATGGCCAGGCCAGACTCTTTCTCGGTTTGCTGTACCACGTTCGGATGAGACTTGTTGAGGCGGCGTTCCTATGCGCGAGATGAGCCTGACGCGAAAAGACACTGGAAGGTTTCCCTCGTTAGTCCTAGTTTTATGCTATACTTCTCCTTTTCGGGAACATAATCTTGACCGGATGATGGATGTGATTTAGCTTAATTCCGAGCAGTACTTCTTATTTGTGCCGGTTAGAGCTGACGAATTTCACATTTTTTCTCCGGTGCTCAGGGCATCAAATGCGCCCTGGTTGTAAAACGCAAGGATTCATATATTCGCAGCCTAATTGAAATAGGCAAGATTCTTGCAATGAGCGGACGGTGGTATCAGGAAGGTAGAGCCACTCCAGCCAGCATCACAGTTCCGTTTTGGACGACGATCTGTGGCTTACAGTGGAACCGAGTGAAGTGTTAGTCCAAGATCCAAGGTCAAGGGCCCTGGGGACAAGTGACAATTGCAGTTTTGAGTAAAAAGAAGTTTCGCATTTGATTGACGGCATCATTCATACCAAAATGAGGCCGACCGGTACCCTGATGGACATTATGAAGAAAATCGGACCGCTAACGAAGAAATACGCAAATCTCCCTGATCGATACATTAAGAGGGCATCCGAGATTGTAAGCTAATAATAATAATAGTTGAGCATTACAAGGAACAAGTGGCAGATTTACTTGTGATTTGATTGATTGCCTTGATATTATATTTGCTTTTCGTACAGGTTTACTGGAAAACACCGAATCGAATTCAATATTTACCGAGAGGACATAAACACAGGTGGTACAAGTTTGGACTCTATCGACCATGGACAGAGGAGTTCAAACGAGAAAATGATAAAGATGTGAGGGATGAAACGATTCTTGAACCTATGAAGGAATGGAGCATCTTTCGAGGTGATCGCGTACAGATTCTTGTAGGCAAAGATGCTGGAAAGCAAGGAATTGTAAATCAGGTCAGGATCAGAACATTAGTAATTTAATACTTAAGATTGCCCTTGCCTCATTCGGCAGATGCACAAAAGATTACCAGAATTCTTACTGAAGTCATGCTTATTTCCTTCGTTATTTCGTAGTTGATCCAAGAAAGGAACTGGGTGATCGTTTCTGGATTAAATTGGAAGTACAGATGGATAGGAAGAACCTCTGATAATCTCGGCACGGTGGCAAGGGACGAGGAGCCACTTCTTGTGACAAACCAAGTTGCACTAGTTGATCCTTCTGACCAGTAAGCCCGAAAACACTTACAAATCCAAAGCGCATGCGATGCATGGTCGTCAATTTAATTTAAATCGTTTTAATATATGTAGTAAGCCAACAAAGATTGAGTGGAGGTACACGGAGGACGGGGACCGTGTTCGCGTCTCCATTCGAACAGGTCGGATTATTCCGATGCCGAAGATGGCAGAAGAAACCATGGACTATAAGACCAAGAGTGTTTATTTGGGTACGTTAAATATACAACCCGTTTGCATCATTTGTAGTTTTCGATCCAGACATTAAGTTGAATTTATTCTGCAGAAAACGACAAAGACACTAAAGCGGACGTGGTTGAGACAATTACGTTCCAACCAGAATTGAAGACATTTGAGATGGATATAATGGACTCGTTAGGAATCAAGGAGACAAGGTTACCGAAGAAAACATACTGGTACTAATTAGCTGAACACAGCACAGTGGCTTTACATCAGTCCTGTGTGAGTCATGTCATCGCAAAAGTAAACTATGCATTTTTGTACGGGAAAATAAAACCACAATATAGTTTCTTGAAATTAGATTTTAATTTTAATTCCGTGTGAAATATGAAAAATATCCAGTGAAAATACTGTGTAATGCTCCTGGGTTTCTGCAGGGGAAACCAAGGAAAGGAACGGTGGTTTTATGAAAAGAACGAGGTAATTTCATTTCTAGCTTGCATTGCACTCGAAAGCGTGCTTTTTTCGTGGTCGCGTTTCATTCTGAAGATCGTCCATTACCGTTTGCAATTGGTCTGGGTTGGTGATTTGTTCCTTAATTCTCTAATTAGTTGAAATATTTGAGAATTTATAACCAACTGTCAGCATTGTCAAAAGAGGTGTGCTGAAAAATAAGCTTCAGGATTCAGGATGTTTTGGGGTAAGACTTTTTTGAAGTATTTCGTGTCTTGTGAGGAGTGGACACGACATGTGATTGATTATCAGATAAATATTATCATGCAATTTCAGGCGTGGTTTTGAAGAAAGGGAAGCGATATGGACAGACGGTCGCTGAAAGTTTCCAGCTGTCTATGGCCGCAATACAGACCGATGAAGAACAAGGACAGTTAACAGATGAAGGTAAGGTAGCTAACCTTTTTATAAGCACTGCGATTTTAAGCCTTAGACTTTGCTTTCCCGACCTGAAGGCATATATTGTTGTTCCAGAATCACTGCAAGCGGTACCATCAATTTCTGTTTATGTTGAGTACAACTCCACCAACTACTTGATTTGCACCCTCTCTCCGAAGAACGCGGTGTTCCAAGTTCCATTGGCACTTAAATTTGAGGCTGCTTCTTCATTGGTGTTCTTTACCAAGGGCGGATCGAAACGTTCCAGCATTCATCTGACTGGGTTCAAGCTTCTAAGTGCTGGGAATGAGAGCAAGACATCGCGTTCAAGCCTGACCGATGTGAAAACTCCATTACATATGTCTACTCCAAATTTTAAACAGGACAAGAGCAATCAGTCTGATATTTCTATTATTGGAGGGAAGAAAACGCCGCAATCAATTCTAATATCAGATAAAAAACCCAAAACCCAAGGCTTGGAGAAGAAACGAGTTTCAATTAAGGAGACACCCACTGAGCTTGTAAGCGACGTGAGTTCAAAGGTAAAAGAACTGTTCAACGGAGACATGGATATTGACGATGATGAGGACGAGGACGAAGAAGACGATGACTACGAGGACATCGAGGAAGACGACTCCGATGAAGTGATTGAACTCGATGAAGAAATTCAACCAAACTCAAGAAAATCTACGCCAACTCCGACATCAAATGATATGGAGGATAGCGGTACGTTTTTACGTGATTCTATGATCTCAAGGATCCGACTTTTATTCCATGCTGATGTCTGATGCTCAATGCTCAAGGCTCAACTCTTCTAAAGCTTACCGAACTCGTTTCCATCATGTCGTACATAAGTCGTATTTTTACTTTCGTTAATAGATGAGGAAGAACCGGAAGAGGATTCCGATGATGAAGACGACGATGATAATGATGACGAGGAGGATGAAGAAGATGAAAGTGAAGTAGAGGCCCCTGAGCTTATTGCAACGCCCACAACAAAGAAAAATAAGGCAGCAAGTCAGACAACATCCGTCTCGCTCCCATCTAAGATAAAGACTCTCGCCACTGGAGGTAATACTCCGAATCAGAAGAAAGCACAACAAGGAAATGCAACTACCCCGACTGGAAACAAGACGCCTGAAAGTGGCAAGAAGAAGGGAACGCCAAACCAGCTTAAAACGCCGGATCAGACCCATAAAATTAGCACTCCTTCATCTGCTGGTCATACGCCGATGAAGTTTGTTTCAAAAGGCGGTGTGATGATTCAGGAGCTTAAACTTGGCGATGGTCAACCTGTCAAATCGGGGAAAATGGTGAGTGGCCAATTTGTGGAATAGAAGGCTGAGCGGGCAATTACTTCCTATAATTAATTAATTCGTTCTGATTAATTAGGTTACTGTAAATTACGCTGGTCGCTTGAAACAGAACAACAAGTTATTTGATGAAGGAGAGGGATTTAAGTTTCGTGTTGGTAAGGGCGAGGTTATCAAAGGATGGGACGTTGGATTGGATGGAATGAAAGTTGGAGGTAAGAGCCTCCCAATAATATTGGACTATTGGGTCTTTGTATTACGTAATGTATTAATGGGTCTTTTCCAAACTAATTCCCTCTTTAAATTAGGAAAGCGCAAGTTGGTTATTCCTGCACATATGGCGTAAGTGTCGCGACAATTTTACTATCTTTTCTACCTTCGCCGGATGGTGCCTAGAGCTGTCCGATCTTATCTGATATCCTGGCTTTGTTCCTTGTTAGATATGGCAAGAAAGGGGCTCCGCCAGCGATTCCGCCCAATTCCCCGTTGCAGTTTGACATTGAGCTCAAGGCAGTAAGTTAAAGGAGCTGTTTCCGACGGATGGACGCTGTAATATGCCTCGGACATTCTGATTTTGTATGACTTCTTCAACTTTTGTTACTTTAAATATTTTTGACATGATTTTAGACTTACTATATTGCTGTTGGTAAATAAATAAGACAATTTATGCGTGACAATATTTATTAATGCGTATAAACCTTTTTTTTACAACCAGCGATCGCGCAGCTGGACCTTAGCAATATTTTCATCAAAATGATACTGGAGTTTGGTTGGTTTCAATCACACCATTTCTAAAGCTAATCTTTCTAATCATCCTTAATTATGTGATTAATCGGACTTCGAGTGCTTAGCCTCAGATGCACCATTTTCCTGTTGCATAGATTCCATGCGCTTTTGTTCCAGCTCTTTCATTTTTCCACTTTTGTGGTCAACGATCTGCACATCAAACATCCCAACTTTTTTCTTAGTGATTATCCTGTTCGACCCATCATCCAGCAAGCCAAACGGATTCCAAAATTTTAATATGAACGGTTGAATAAACTTGTGCCAGACGAAGAGCAGCAGAGGAATAACGATACACGGAATGCACACCATCCTTAGTTTTTGTGGTCAACTAAATTCAGTTTATAGTGACTAGAAAGTGAGATTAGCCTGACCCTTTGCTCTCTGCAGATCTTGATTCTTGAACTCTGACTAAGCAATACAAGCAGTCTGGAAAGTCTGGATTGTATTCTCAGTGATTCCAATCTGAAAACAGTGAACCATAATTCTATCATATTTTTGAACTTTCTGAATTCCAGATTTGTATGAACTAAGGAGGGGTTTGTCACCTTTCGCAACCTGAAAATGAATTATGCCGCAAACACAGTAGGCAGATACTGTTCCAGGCTGGAAAGTAAAACTGGTGACAATGATGAGAGAATCGTAATTAGCGAAAATTACTGGTCGTTAATTCAGGAAACCGAAATAGGAACGAATTAGTTAGTTTTGTCTTTTGCTATAAAACAAATTCGGGTTTGACTCGTTTGAAGCTCTACTTGTAGTTTGAAATATCATCCAACTTTTCGCTACGGTTGCATTGCGGTGTGCGCAATTTAGTCGAGGTTGTCACTGCATTGTTCATGTTGAAAACTTTTTATTATCCACGAGGACCTGCAAAATCGAATGACCTACCAGAGAATGAATCATGAACCATATCATTTTTAGCGGCATGGTATCAATCGTTTTGGGGATGGCTTGAATTTCAGCCTAATTTTATTGATTAAAATAAAATTGACACACGATTCCATAAAATAACATAAGGAACGACTCTTCTCAGACCCAGAGTTTCTTTGCGGCTGAGAATTCTGTTAAAAACTATAAACATTATAACGGAAACATTACTAAGGACCACTACAGGCAGACTCCATGACCGTGAAACAATTTCTACTTTGACTCTTTCTGTGCTAGTGTCTAGAAGACGGAAGATGATTCTGGAAATTAGAAGTTCATCGTGGTTGCTTGCCGTTGCTCGTTTAATTGCCGACTCAACTCCAAAACGGTCTTTCTTAGCATTGAGTTATGCTCTTTGTAATAACGAATCATATCTGCTTGTCTCTCGTAGATTTCTTCGTCAATCATACCAGGGCTGTAAAAAATTAGTCAGGTAATGATGGTATTGTTCTCACAGAGTGTGTCATTGACTGCAGAAAACAAAAGTTACCTTTGCAATTGCGAACCAAACTCTTGCCCAAAAGTGCTGGATGTCATTACATCTTCTCGTAGCACATCCGGTGGACACTTATAGTGGTTGAACTTCCACACACGGACTAAGCACAACAAAAGTAGGCAATGCTGAATTTCTATCTTATTGTGATTTTAAAGTGTGATAGTACTTACGTAAGTAGGGAATGAGAACTGCAAGCATCAAGACAAACTCAATGCCAATGCATATCGTTACGTATTCACTCTTCTTCAGCTTAATCGTTTCTCCACAATCAGTTTCATTATGGCAATGGTCATGGAGAATCGTTGTGATTGTCAAGAGTAAAGTGCTCCCTTCAATAAATTCAGAAGCATATTAATTCCCATCTTAATGACAAGGTAACTTCTAACAAGAAACACCACGACTGACTTACATGTTGACACGATCCAAAATGGTAAATAACTTAACGTTCTTGTTTCGCTGTAGAACTCCAAATATCCCCGTCTCCTCAGTTTAATGTGCTGGTATTGAATGCACTGATCGCAGATCTAGTCATAACAGAATTATGCTGTTATTGTTTCTCTATGGTCTTTAGTTTAGTGCTTACCAATGCAAATCCCCAAAACAAGCAATGAATATACAACAGTAGAGACAACGGCCGGATTCCAATGTAGCAATCATTATTTAAAGAGTTACACTCAAGTGGAATAATAATTGAAACTATGAAAATGGCCGTCTGTAAATAAACCAAATAATCCGGCCTTTAAATATTAAGATTATGACAAGTACAAGTACTTGCTGCTTACAGTGGTAAATAAAAGGGCTAATCCTGGTGTCATCGTGTTTAACGGTCGAAATGTAACTCCTGAGGAATGTTGGTTCTGCGACGGAGGTGTTGGCTGAATAATGTTGACGTTGGGGTTGCTTGTCGAAATCAGTTGATTATTATCGCTGAAATCTTCGTCTTCTGTCGTAGTTTGGCGAATACCGTCATCATCTTGCTCGTCTCCAGTTCCAAGCGTTGGCGAGAACGATCTCATCACGGGGGAGAATGACATTTTGTTCTATGCCAGAGAAGGACCCGTCTTATACCTTGACTTAATAGTCGGAAATCTAGGAAGTACTAGAGTGAAATCTCGGAAGAATCTTACCATTTTGCCGTCCACGCCACCAAGGCTTACCATCGCATCAATTTTCTCTAGATGTTAGTAATTCTCAAAGTTCAGGTGCGGAGTATGCGACTATTTACATAATGACGGTTTGAAGATGACCTTTTCTTCCTCTTTTAGCTCCTGCAGAAACAGTGGCCCTACGCTCTGTGAATGTACGTTATTTAAATCTAAACTTTAACTGTGAAAAATCTCCAGCTCTGCCCGTTTTGATGTTACGAAATGATTCATGTTTTTGCCTGTTTTGCATTTGATTGCGCGCAACTCGATTTGTACGGCGATTCGCGTTTTATCCGGTCTGTCGTGAGACAAAGGAACCAGTTCAATGTCAAATTATGGCTGGTAACATGGGACAATAAAATTGAGCATTATGAAACTTTCTACTGCAGATTTCCTTAAACATGGGACTTTCACTTGTCCTTTTAGCTTGGGCATCTACCACCAGTACCTCGATAAGGTATTTAACAATTAAAATTGGAAGCGGCGACGACGACGAAGCGAGTCAACTCAATCCACCAGGCAAATGAAACGCGTAAGTACATCTCAAAACATGAGCCAGGCTCCACTTCTAGAGATGTGTTGTAGTAGTACTCTGACCATCATGTCTTCCAATGTCTTCGGGTTTTCCCGAAGTTTGGTGCACGTTGAATCCGCGCAGAATTTCCCGAACGTCGGCTCTCTGTCGCTCACGAGCCAGAACCATGTAGTCGGTTTCAATTCCAAATCTCTTGATCTCAGGATTTTCTAAAAATAGCTGTCTTGTAGAAAGTATGGACAATTTAAGGTTATCATCGGTGTTACCAGCCTGAATGCAGTTCAGACATTTTAACAAGTCTGCTTTATACAGGAGCACGCGAGAAACGTGACACACATACACATCCACAATCTACGGACAAACGCCTCAGAAAGGTATCTGCGAAGGGAATATTCAGAGTATCTTAATTTGCGGCGTTTTCTTAAGTTCAATTTGTTAGAACTTATTGTGCCACTCACTCACCATGAGTGGACAGCAGAAATCAGGGACAAATGGGCAGTCTACCCCCACTGCTCCTAACAAGAAAAGCGGAAAATGTCGGGGTGGCTGCGCACATCCGTCAACTGCCAGCAAGTCCACAGCACAGCAGTCGCATACTGCAGTTGCAACGATTATTGAGCCTGAGCCTGATGACAGGGACGAATCTCTACGAAAAGAAAACTTAGATCTTAAGGTTAGAATCATATCTTCTTGCTTCAAAAGTATGAAAGGGTGGCCACAACAGGTTTTTATTTAATGTATTAGACTCAGCAAAAGGAGCTTGAAGCAAAATTGAACGAAATGCAAGTGCAGCTTGACAAGACCAATCTCATGAATACTCGGCTGGAGGGTTTGTGCTCTGAGCTGAAAAATCGGACGAAAGCACTCACGGTGAGGAAGCACACATGATTATGCCCATAAGCGCAGAAATACTTACGATGCAATCCATGATTTTGATGCAGACCGAGAGCGGCACTAAAATTCTCGATGCGGAACAGCGTGGCAAGACGCTGACGGATGAAGTGTCACAGAATTTAGGACTTATGAACAATATCAATGACAGCATACAGCAGATAACGAAGGACAACTTAGAGTCGCGTAAATTCAACGAAAGTTTATCTTATCAAATCGCGAATATGAAGTCTGAGCACGAAAAGAAAGAAGCGCTCATCCAAGAGCAGATTCAAGAGACTCACGATAAAATTATTAAGGCTCACATGGAACTCGCTCAGACAAAACTGGACAATTCACAGGACAAGGAGAAAACATTCGTGGAGCTGAAGAAATTGGCCACATCAATAGTGGAGAGCCGTGAGCAAATGCAGACTATCAAACAGACAGAGCTCACTTTAAGACAGCACATACAAAACTATGATGAGAAGTTCGTAGGGCTTCAGACTGCCCTGAAAGAAACAAATGCTGCCTACGACGGCTTCAAGGGAGACATGGAAAAGGTGAGAGCGCGGTGAGGTTAAAGCGAAAAGGACCATTCTCAATAACGACTTTTGCTTCGAAGCTTGCAGAGACAGCGAAAAACTTGGAGGGCGACGCAACGAAATGGCAAAATAGATGGGAAGAAAGCAACTGCGCTCTTGTCCTGGTCGAACAAACGCATGCGAGACTTCAAGCGGAAATAGAGAGGACGACTGTCAGCCTCCAGAAAATGACAAGCTTGTACAAAGCTCTTCAAAAGCAACAGAATCAAATTGGGGAAACAGCATCTTCGAGCCCAAAGCCGAGCGTCGAAGTCGCAGGTGAAGCACTTTCGACACTGGCGAACGATGTAAAAGCCGCCGCTGCTCCGTCTACTCAAACTCTTGTGCCATTATCGGGTCAGAAGACTGAAACTGGCACTGTCAGTCTACCCAATAAATCGGAACCCTCGCCGGTGCCAGCAAATCAGAAACCAGAATCGGGAGCAAGCCAGGCTTCGCAAGAACAACAGCAAAGTAATACAAAAAGTAATAAGAAAAAACGCAAGGGCAAAAACAAGTGAAACGTCTGAAAGTCAGGCCAGATGACTTTCTGACAAGCGAGGTCCAACTCCCTTAACCAAATCAATCAGACTACGACAATAATATTCGATTAAGCTACACTAATGGTTTCATTCTAAAATTGACATTGCTGATTGCTATTATGAAGTTCAATAAAAGTGTTGAAATTTTATTGAAATGTTTGAAACTAGATGACTGGAAGACTAGATCGAGGATTGGATATTATGGCAGTTCCTCTGTTTGCCTTGACTTTTTGTGTAATTATGATTGACATATCAGGTTTTATGTCGTGTCACCTATCGCCGCCCATGGAATTATCAATGCCGGTCCCTCGTGTGCGTTTTATCTTCTCTTGCAATATTTCCATCTTACGCTTCAATTTGGCCTTATTCTCGGGAGAATCAAGTGGATTTGCCATTTGCTTTTTCAGCTTATCCATTTGAGACAGAAGTTTGACAAATTTTCCTGCCATCTGTTCCTGTACTTCTTTGGTTGGACCCGTTGTTCCAGCTCCGCCAGGGAGTTTCACGATATCTACCTTTAAAAAACAAGAACAAAAATGGGAACATTCCTATTATAGCGACACGTAACCGAATTTCACCTTTTCTGAACTCAGCATAGTCAAATTAGTCTATACTATCAGTTCCAGGAAATTCGGTTACGTGTCGCTATAATAGGAATATTCGAGTATACCGAAAGGAGTGATTAATTTGACTAACAGATAAGTTAATTGACTTAAAGTCGAGAACAGAATTGTGTTTCTTTTCTCTACAGAGTAAACTTATACACAACTAAATATTTTACAAAAACGAAGCGAGAGGCAGAAACACACTTCACTGCCTGCTGCACAGAAACAGAAATGGCAAAAGTTTATTACTTTTGCCAGACTTCACGCTGAGTCCCACGGCGACAGATAGATTAATGGACTCTTAATAGAAGTGAGTTACCCTCGGAAATGCAATTCGACAATTCCCTCCTCCATCTAGGTCGAAGACTGAGGTCATCATATCAGGGCTGTGCGTCTGGCCGAATTTTTTGACTTCCACCTTCGCTCTCGAAAGCGCTTCAACTTCTTCCACTAACACACTTAGATCAATGTCCTCTCTGTCAGTTTCAATATAAAACGGGGGACTCTTTACACCTTGAAGAAACTTTATCCTGTAGTGTCGAATTTCTTTAGTGATTCGTAATATAACTTTCATTAATGCAAGAATTTTCTCATCTTGGAACTCAGCTACTTCCTTTAGTGTTGGCAAAGACTGGTCTAAAAGTAGACCCGCTTTGCCTTCTTGAGTCATTCGATGCCAAATTTCTTCGGTCACAAATGGTAAGAAAGGATGAGCCAACTTGAGTCCAGTGCAGAAGACGTATCTCATAACCATCATGTGCAGCTCTATGGCTCGGCTTTCATGCATATCTCGTTTGATTAGTTCCTGAAATATAAAACATCATCACTTGGGATCATGTGTTTAAGTAGGGTCAGGACTTGTTGACTGATTTTTTTTACCAAGTACACATCACAAAAGTTCAACAGGAAGAATTTTCGAATAGCTTCAGTTGCCACATGGAACTGGCATTTCACCACAGCCTCCTCATACTCTTGGACAAAACTGCTCAGGCATGAGAGAATCCATCGATCACTAAGAGCAAGGTTCTCGAGACAGGAAATCGGATTGGCAATTTCGACTGGGTGATTGATTCCCTCGTCCTCGTGAAGGAAATAAAATCTCATAGCTTGCCACAGTTTGTTGCAAAAATGTTTACAGTTTTCTAAGTACGCTGTGTCGAGTTTCACATCCACATCTGTGAAAGTACACGATTAAAATTATCCAATGACGAATTTATCACGGCAAAGTTTCTAACCGCTTATATCCTGAGACATCAAAGCAAATCTCAAGCCATCCGCTCCACAAGAAGCGAATCCATTTGAATAATATTTCTTAATTCCAGAGATCTTTAGTTTATACTCCTCGGGCGTCAAATCCCCAGCTTCAAGCAAGTCCTTAGACTCCGCAAGCATGTCCTGGATTTAACAGACGCGAAGTAAAGGAAAAATTAATATTAAATAAGTGAGTGAAACTAGTTGCAGTGTGTGGCAAACCTTGTATCCACATCCTTGAATTATGTGGTTAGGGTCAACAACATTGCCCAGCGATTTCGACATTTTCCGACCACAATGATCACGAACAATTCCGTGAAGAAGAACATTCTTGAAGGGAAGTTGTTCAGTTAAAGCTAAACCCATCAGTAGCATACGCCAAACCCAAAATATTAAAATGTCTTGGCCTGTTTCCATAAGGGAAAGAGATTTGAGTTCCTGTTAATTTTAAGATTTTGCTATGAAACACCAGAAAGATAGACACATTCTAGCTGGAACCCGGTGACGATACAGGTTACAGGTAGCAGTTGGTGAATACGGTAAATAATGATTTACTCACCAAGTAATTCGGCCATTCAGTAATTACTAAAGGCACTAAAGCTGAACTGAACCAAGTATCTAAGACATCATTGTCTTGTCGCACGTCGGCCGGACTGACAAGGTTTAATCCCAATTTCTCCTTTAACTTAGAAATGGCACCCTGCAAATTTAGAATAAAATCAAATCTGACGAACACTCCAAATGCGGACAGGTTTTTGAATGTATTCAACGTATGCCGTAGGCACTAACTTCCAAGTTCTGAGCCGCTACCCACTTATCTGGGTAGTCCGTGTGAAAATAAGCAGGAACTTGATGACCCCACTGAATTTGTCTTGACAGGCACCAGTCACTGTAAAAAAAGAAATCAGGCGTGATTCATCAAGAAACAAGTCGGTGTAAGTAGAGTGATTAATGATTACTGTGCTTGGGCCAACGTGTGCAGGAAAATTTGAGTTTGATTCTCTGGTTTGATCACAATCTCTCCTTTTTCAATTGCAGTCATAATACTATTGGAGAGCGATTCAGTCTTGAAGAACCAATGGGGCAACAACATCGGCTCGACGACATCCTTTGACCGGCTGCATAGCCCGACGCTTCCATCATACTCGTGAATAACTTTTAGAGCACCCTTTTTCGTTAAAAAGTTTACCACTTCGAATCGTGCAGTAAACCTTTTCAACCCCTGCACAAACAGAAGCATATAAGCAAAAATTACAAATTGCGTTTAATCCATCGAACTTACTTGAAAATCACCACATTTTTCGTTCAGTTTTCCATCAGGAGTCATTACTTTAACTGAGGGGAGATTGTGTGAGCGACCAATCGCAAAATCTACTCTGTCGTGAGCAGGTGTGATCTTTAGCGCTCCTGAAATGGAAGTACAGATGATTCAAATCAAACTCAGGAATAACACACTCGTGGAGTAAAGTGTGCAATTGTATTCTGGATTCGGTGATTGCTGAAAACTATGGATGCATGCGACGAACCGTTGACATACCTGTTCCAAAGTCTAGCTTAACTCTCGTGTCATAAATCACGGGTAAAACATGACCATTGACTGGACTGATGACATTTTTGCCAATGTACTTGCTGTAAAGAGGATGGTCCGGGTGAACTGCAATCGCCACGTCCCCAAACATTGTTTCAGGTCGTGACGTTGCAATGATTATTACTTCGTCTGCGGTATGAATATATTTATGTTATGTTGTAACTAGCTTTGCTAATTGAAGCAGAAGAATATTAATTATTCTATTGAGATTCTACCTGAATTTTCAATTTGATAGGAGCATAGATAAAGCAGTCCGAAATCGATAGGATGGTCATAACCGGGTACTTGAACTCCAGTTTTGCCAGTAAAATGTACTTTATCCACTTCGACATCCGACAAAGTAGATCCAAGTTCACAGGACCAGTTAACAATTTCGTCTCCCCGACATATAATACCAATCTCAAACAAATGAATAAAGGCCTCTCGAACAGCTTCCGAGTATTTCTAGAGGAAATTAGATTTGTCTAGAAATATTAGTCCGACTCTACAAAGTACAAACACATTCAATTGGTCTTACCTCGTCCATGGTATAGTAAGCCTTCTCCCAGTTTAGAAGCGCGCCGAGCATCTTTAACTGCTTTGTTATGGTTTCTTGATTCAGTTTTGCAAAATACTTGATTTCTGCTGACAAAGCTCTAGCATCCGCCGTTGGCTTTGAGGACAATGCCAACTTCCGCTGGACAACGGAGTGTGTAGCGATCCCTGCGTGGTCAAATCCAGGAATCCATTCGACATTGGACCCGGTCATCAACTTCCTGCCAATTAAAAACCTAAGCACTCAAATGGATCTGATATACGGTTACATTTACAACTAGAGTATAGAATTCTACACGAACAAATTAAAATTATGTATCCTACAGGGACAAAGTTCCACTTACAGCCTGGCAATGCTGTCCTGAATGGCCACTGTTAAGGCATGACCCAAGTGAAGTTTGCCGGTGATGTTGGGAGGAGGTAGAGCCATACGAAACAAGGGATACTCAAGCCCACTTCTCTCTTTACGCTTGTTCCAACGTTCGGCGATTTTCTCTTCGAAATGAATGGCATTGTACGCGTTTGGAATTCCTCGTAGAGTCGGCTTATCTGGAGTCCGAGTAGATGTGCACAGAGAGACTGTAGAATTGTTCAGTAGATAATTGAAATTAAGCCGGCGAACAGTGCGCGCACATAGCAAATGGCTGAATTTCTGCTTGCAAATCTTCATTCCGAAGCTTATCGAAGTAAGAGCGGAGATATGAAAAGTCCTAACTGATATTAACTGTCCATTATTATTAGGAACAGGAAAAAGAAGGACCTTTACCTAAATAGAATCGTTATAAAATTTTCTTTCTAGTTGGTATCTCGCGACATTCGCGAGTCGACTTCCCACAATTCGATTTGAATAGAAAGCTAAAAGCTTTGTCTTCGTGTGTCACGATCCGTTCATTATAAGAATTGCAGTATCTCAAAGAAATCAGAAATCCAAGCCGCATTCGAGACGATAACCTACAATATAATCAATTAAAGACTTTCAATTCAATTTGTGACATTACGGACCATCAAGCATCAAAGCAATAACGATCGGAATGACTTTCGGTTTCAGATCAGACGCCGTCGCCGGTCGGAGATTAGCTCAGGAGAGAACCTCCATGACGATACTCAAAAGCCACTACTGGGAAGTCCAAACTAACTAATCGAATTTGGATCAAAAACGTATTCACAAGAGAAGGCTAGAGTTGTTCAGTAAATGTTTCCAATTTTTCGAACCTGGTGAGGAGTCACGCCTGAGACAGTTGAGCTACCTCTCCCTCCTTCTTACACTCAAAATTGAGGCAGATTTGAAGTCCCTCACGTTACTCTTTGGACTCCACCCTGCTGTAACAGGTACTCGAACAAATTCCGTATTCCAAAGAAAGTGCTTCTAATCTTAAGCTCCTGATTTTTGATCCGAATTATCGTCTGCTGAACTAATCGTGTTCACGATACCCCTTAGATTTCTCCCAGACGCAATATGACAGCGCAGGCTAATGAAGACTATGCCCATTTCACTGAAGCATCGGCTCAGTTCGCGAAAGCTCAGGAACATTTTAATAGAGCCAAGCAACTGTTTCTCGATTTCAAGAGCAAGTATCCGACCTTGGCACAATTACACCTTCCGGCTGACCAAATTTTCAACCTGCAGCCATTGATGCAAGCGTACAGTGCACCAGGTGCTCGAAGTTTGTACCAGCGACGCATGATGGCTAGACAATTACCACGTACCCCCAGTCCTGGCGGACCACCATCACCTTTCAGCCCAGGTGGAGCTGCAGGTTAGAATATGGGCTTTTGCTGTCACTGCTCCGGCGGGCACGATGAAATATGCAGGTGGCATTTCCTTGCCGAAAGCATATTTATTTTAGCCACCTGTGCTGCGCTAGAATTAAACAACAATACTACAAGCCTCCTATACGTACTGTTTTTATTTACACTTTCGATCTTTTCATGAAACAGGTTACCAGTCGCCCCAAACTCCTGTAAATGCAGGCATTCCAAGTGCTAACTACCCGTCGTTTGACGAAAGACTAGTTTACAGCGGTGGTGGTCCACCAAGCGCATATCAAAGTAGGCTTGAAAGTCACAGGGCAACGACAGGATGCAGTGGATCAAGACCAGGACCTGGCTCTCGATTTCAGCGAGTTCAGCCCGGTGCACCTACGCCACCATTAAACCGAAGACTCAATTTTGATAGCCCTGATGCTAATCCTGATCCGTGTGCTGGGCAAAGTGGCGTTTTGGACTTTGGCGAAGAATCGTAGAATCCATGCCAGAATTTTACGATTCTTCCCAATCAGATTGATTACTCGACTTAAAACTATGTTATAACCAAATTGATATACTCTTGACCTTATCGGAGACAAAACTAAAGCGAGACTGACCAAAATTTCAAATTGTTAGACATGACCATTGACCATAAACTATTTCATGCAATTATAAAATATACAAATAAACCAATGCGCAATGTTTGAATTGACTAGCTTCTAAAAAGCTAACCAAAAAATTTCTTTGTCCTCAGCATACTGTATTGAGACAAGTCCACAGCAAGCAAGAAATGCACGAAAAAAGATTCAACTTGTATTCCAGATGTATTTCAGCTTCTCACTTGCACATTGGAAAATTGGCTTTGAAAATTTTGGGGTTGTGGTCCATCAGATCAGAGATTGATCAGATACGTGAAATTGGGAGATCACGGATAGCTGGTTAATCCATGCCGGAAACGAAACATTTATTATTTTTATTAAAACCGCAATAAGTATTAAGTACAGTGACAGTGCTTAATTTGGCCGGAGCACGCATTTGGTAGCCCACAGTGCGCCGCATTGCACAATGTTGGTTACGAACGCAATCTAACCTCCTAACTTAACCCATGCAGTCTCATGTGTTCTGAGACTAAGAATTTCTACCCTTAATTCTAATCCAACCGAACATTCACATCTTTCCCTCAACAATTACTAATAAATTGTAGACTGCGTATTGGAATTTATTAACTGCAAGAATGAAGCCGTGTGTTCTTATTGGAAGCTGTCACAATGAAGTAATTCCGCCTCTGAGGGTTGTGAGAGGTAAGCAACATGTGCCCGCTTAAGCTCGCGTATGTTAAATCAATTTATGTTATGTAATGGTTAATATTCTGGTTCTTCTACAGGAATCTTGGAATTGGGGCCTGACGATGAACTCTGTCCATCAGTATCGCCCATTGAAAATGTTACCGCGTATCCTTGGTCTATCAGAACAAAATACTACGAAGCAAGTATCGACATATGCACAATGAATTCACGAAGTCTTGTGAGTAAGGAATTTGCCGAATCCGTGAATGCGATCATCATATGTTTTGATGCGGACACGGTATGTTCAGTCCAGATTCTTCATTCTCTTGATCTGATACACGGTGACAATGAAAGTCTCCATTTTATAGTCAAGCGACCTTAGCCTCGTCGAGCAATGGCTACCATTTGTCAAAGAGTTTGAGCCGGAAGTTAAGATCCTAGTCTGTGAATGTTGTTCAAAAGCGCAAGCAAGTAGTATTACTAACGGAATTTGCATCAATAAGGTTTCAGGTAAGTGATTCGATTCCTATTTGCCGAAGGTAGTTTTCGAAATATTGTTGCTCAATATTGTTCGTTCGTTCTTCGTTGGTAGTTCAAAAATGGTGCGTGGATCACGGGTTTGAATTGGTAGAATTAAACCCTGTGATGGAGGAAGAAGATGAAGATATTGAAGATGACTTTCCCGAGTGCTTAGGCATGAAAAGGATTATTCAAGCACTTCATGCGCATCTCTGGCCAAATCTGACCCTCCTTGAAAAAAGTAAACCAACTGAAGTGTCTGAAAGTGTAAATCATGCTTGTGAATAAATTTAATTTTTCAATTCTGTCGATGTAGAGAAGCCTCAGCGGGAAGTGCCGGACTCAGCAGTAGACGTTGAACCCTCTGCACCAGCGGCGTCAACCGACAATTCTGTCGACCAGCAGGCATCATCCATGCCCACGGCCCCCACTAGTAATACTCATCTAGCAAACAAAATAGGTGCGTGGAATAAAGTTTGAGATAAGAGCACTCCTCCAAAGCCCCTGAGAGCTTATAGAATCATTTATTTATACATTGAAATTATATATTCAGAGTCCCTGTTAGAAGAAACACTCGGAGGATCAGAGGAAACTTTTGAAGAACTGTTTGGGAAGCTGAGTGAAATGAAACTCAAAACTGCAGCAATGAGCTCTGAGGAGAGACGAGCATACGCAGAGAAGATGGCGATTTCATTTTGGAAATCGATGGGTGGGAACGACTCCGAAGTCGAGGGACTGTCTGATGAGGATTAAAACCATTCCAATTTAATTTTTGTATATACTTTACATTTATTAGAATACAAAAATAAGTACATTTCATGTCGAAGCTTACCGCAGTTTGGATATGAATAAAGTGCAGATTGCAGAAGTCACTTCCTGGGAGAGTCTGATAAGTTTGTTGTTGGTCAACGCATACGAAGAACTAAGCTAAAACGATTTCCGCTAACTCAAAGAGCAGAAGACTAAGCGATGACTCATTCATATTGCGAAACCACATTTCTTGTAAGTTTTTGACGTACTACCTCAAATGAGGAAACCAAGTTGGTCAGGTCAAAATTCATCCGAATTTTGGAATTCAATTAATAGCGGCCACAATTATTATCGAGCACAAGCACGAGTTGAATACAACTGAACAGAAGATTACAAAGATCTCAACAATGCCTAGTCGTCTCTTCGTAATTTTCTACTCTCTGCACGTATTATCATGTTCCGCAAGCTCCCAAACGATTTTTGATACTCGCTATCCAATTATAATCACCGACCAGTTCAAGCATTCACGTCATCTGTCTTCGCCATCATCCCATTTTGGATTCAGTGTGGCTCTGCTCAAGCCGCTTGTCAATCATTCGCCGACAAATGGTTACCCGCAGTCTTGGTGAGCGTTCAAAACTGCATGCTATAATGAGAAAGCGCGCAGGTGGTTTGACGCTCTCAAACAATTTAAGGTTACTAATCGGTGCACCGAAGGGAATATCGAACGATCCAACGTACCCACCTGGCGTGATTGAAACTGGCGTGGTTTGGCGTTGCAGTCTTGGTTCGAAGAATTCTGAGACGTGCGAAATATTTCAGCTCGATCCAGCACCCGACGGTAAAAGCCAATAAAACTTGAGCGTTTATGTAAGTCACACGCAGCTCACTTTGTTAAACTGAATTAATATTATGTATTTCAGAATCTAAGGAGCAGTGTAGCTACAAAAGTTGTAAAGACTATCCCGTGTTCGAATCTAAGAATCAGTCATGGGTTGGTGCATACATGGCGTCTGTCGCTGTAAGTGACGCTAGCCGAATGGACGCTTCAGGACGCGTCGCGACATGCGCTCACCGTTGGACTCGAGGGGGGGATACATTTATGAATGGCCTCTGCTACTTCTTTAACCACAACGATATTAATCAACTTGATACGTCCGAGAAAGACAATTTCATGGAAGGCAGAATCAATTTGAAGACGTTTCAGCATAGGCTGATTCCCTTCTTTGAAAACCATAACCCGAGACAAAAATGTAAGTGTATCATCGCCTTCGTGGCCCTTTATCGATTACTTTGAATTTCATTCGAATTATATGCAGCCAATCAGAATCAGTACTTCCAATTGACCAAGTACAACACGCATAACAACGCACCAACGAGCACAAACAGTGAAGGTGTGAAGTGGGCGGTTGGTCAGGCTGGAACTTCTTTTCATATGTTTAACGTAAGAGATTCGAACAACATGGAATTGGTGATCGGTTCTCCGGGCGTGTATATTTGGGCAGGTAGGGCTGGAATATTAAGGCTTCGAACATTTAACTCTTGATGACGATTTTGTTGCAACAGGAGCTGTCGTGCGGTACCAGGACGGAAAACCAATTCCGGGCGCAGGCGGCTCTGTGGAAAGGCAAAACGCTAACGGCAGCAATACTTTTCGACAGTATATGATAGCACAAAGAAAAAATTCTGACACGCAACACTGGTACGACTATTTTGGTAAATCATCTTCATTAATTTTGACGACTGTCATCAGCAATAGAGAATCATGTGCCAATTTCTTGGCAACAGGGTACGCGGTTACATCCGGCTACTACAACATTTCGATGAACCAACTCCTGTACGTTGCTGGCGCACCTCGAAGTAACTCGCTCCAGGGTGAAGTTGTCATCTTTGACTTCCCGGAAAATAATGATGGAGCAATACAAGAAAAACTCGTCCTACAACAGACGAGACAGGGTGATGAGGATATGGACAAGCAAACAGGATCATATTTCGGCTCAGTGCTATGTACGGCGAACTTCAATGACGATTCTTATGATGACTTGTTTGTTGGTGCTCCACTTTATAGCAAGCACCCCTCGCATTCGTCACACTTTGGCAATGATAATTATCAGTCCGTGGAAGGAGACGAGGGCTGCGTGTTTCTGTACATGTCCGAGAAGCAATTCGTGAGTAGTACAACTGTCTCATTTTCTAGTGTCAGTATGTGTACCTTTGCGTTTCGCTATAACACGTAAATTACAGACAGGCGACGCTGCACCGTTTCGACTAATTGGAGATGATGTGCCTGGAGCTCGATTTGGATCTGCAATCGCTGGCATTGGCGACATAAATGGCGATGGATTAAAAGGTAAGTGTAAGGTGTACGATTCTGTGTTCCATAAATAAAAATTCTAAATCCTCAGACATCGCCATTGGAGCTCCTTACCAGAATGAACGGTCTGGAGTCGTGTACATTTACTTGGGACGCATCTACAGTCCCAGCCAAATTGTGCTGAATTGGAATCAAAAAATATCGGCCTCTGATTTCACGTCTGTGAAACTCAGAGGCTTTGGCATTTCCATTTCGAATGCAATGGACATTGATGGAAACCAGACTCCAGGTATCAAAATGGATTGCGCTTTGGAGGGATTAAGAGAAAGAGAAGACTGCAGTTGAAACTTGAAACTCTATTTCAGATATTGCAATTGGCTCTTATGAATCCGACCAAGTCGTTGTACTTCGAACGAGGCCATCAATTGCAATCGACGCTAGAGCAACTTATGAGCTGTATCAAGGAAGTCAGCACAAATCCTTTTCCGTCTTGCCAAAGACGCAGCAAGTATTTACAATAAAATCTTGTGTTCGTGTGACTGTCAAATTTGGAAGACCTTCGCAGTCTGTTTGTAAGTTCAAGACGTAGTATACACATAAAAGTTTGCCGATTACGTCATTCCGAACTAAATTTCAGCTCTGAAAGTTATTTTGGCCTTCGACGAAAGATACAAACGATTTTCATTGAGGAAAGTCTCTAGTAACCCACCATCAGTCAAACTTTCCAACACAAGCTTTGAGTACTCCGAAACTCTGGTAGTCGCTGCAGATGCAGATTACAGATGCACCGATTTTGAAGCCACGAGACTAAATGTAAGCTTGAGCACGAGAATATTGCTGGCTACTTTTAAGTTACTCATTTATTAACTATGTGCTGCATTAGGATTATCCTGAGCACATGGCTGACAACATCCCACCTGTAAAAATCGAATTAAAAGTTATTCAAGAGGACCAATTCAACGGTGCAAATTCCACCTTGACACGCCATCACAAAATAACAAATGCTCCTCCGCCGACTACGTCGCGAGTCGCTCGTTTGAATATTCCGATAGTCGAAGTTCTAAATAACAATCAACCAGGTTGGATAGTTGGCTCATTGTAATCGTTGTACTGTGACTCTGTCCTTATGCAAGCGAAACTTCAGTCTGTCATTGCTCATACCTCTTTTATGACTTATGACTAGATTTCAATGACTTCTGCCCAGAGTGCACCTATCACACTCAAGAGCAATTTGAGTCCAGTCTTCCAATTAGCAATTGCATCGATCGTGACTGCAAACCAAACCTGAGAATTACTGGCGGATTTCTGGCAGATGCAAACAATGTTGGTGACAGATTTATTGACAAGTATGAAAAGAATGTATTCAATTGTGCTATGCTCGCATTGACTTATTCATCCGATGGCTGTATGTCACACTAGATTCATTATTGGCTCGAGTAAACGGTTGGTTTTATTCATGACAATTCAAAATGACGGCGATGCTGCAAGTTTGCCAAAACTGAACATCAGGTGGACAAAGCCAGGATTGAAAACAGGTCTGCGCCCACTGGAATGCCAAGACGAAACGTCCAGAACTTCTGGCTCGTCAGAATCGACCCTCGTATGCAGCATTGGGCAAGTGCTCAGAAATGGGCGAAATGTAAGACTAACTTCTAATCAAACTGCAAAAAATTGAAACTCCTTGTCTTTGCAGAGGACGCTTCAAATTGTGTTCGACATGAGCGACGTGTTCGCTCGTGATTGGCAGGAAAACCTGCTAGTTTATGCTGAAGTCTCCACTGCGAAGGACAATTCTCACAAGACAGATACACCACAGCAATTTGCAGTGTCACTGATTTCCGATCCGAATACGAGAGTCAAAGTTATTGCTTCAGCCACGAAGGAGGTCTACAACCTGAATTCACCGTTTGACCAGTTTTATGAAGTAAGACGCGCTTATTTTTGTAGGTTTGCTGATACAGCAAACCAACCAACAGCAGCAACCAGCAAGTTTTGATGATCATCAACTTGCTTTGTTCTTATTCTGTAAGGCATACGTTGACGGGATGACGCCTGTGACTTCCCTTGCAGTGAAATTCAAAATTCCCTTTTATGCCGATATTAACGGGCAGACCGAACAGATAGTACGCGTTACACGATTCTCACAGCCAAGGCAAGGCGCGAGCCGTGCCAGAATCCACTGCGACGTCCCAAAAGAAGCGCTCAGTCCTCAAGTCAAAGACTCCGATTCTAGTCGTCGGCCTTCGCTCCCGCCTGTGAAAGGTGACAAAGGCGCAGTGAGTGTGGATTACGTCGACGAAGAGATCATGCCAAAAGGAGAGCTTGAGATATCGGGAAAGAGGAAGCGTGATACCTCTCCGCGACTGATGAAACGAAGCGGCGATCTCACAGTTCCAGACAAGGACACAATATTGCTCACATGTGACGATGAAACAAATAATTTGAGAACAGATTGCTTAGAAATTCAGTGTACAGCCGAAAATGTTGCGCCGCACCCGAACATACTGATTTTTAGCTTCAGCTTGGCTATGATGAATAATACCGCACGTTAGTACATTTTAATTCATTGTCGTAAACTCTGTAGTTTTACGAAATATTGAAGTGAATTATTATTAACTTGCATTTAGAGGCACTGCTGGACTTCAGAAGCAAGAATTCAATCTTATTCAGATCTCACGCAGTGGCGGAGTTAGTGAGAATTCGGGATTCAGACTCTGATTCTGATTCTGGAGAGACAATCATTTATACCGTGCAAAGGAGCTTGGGTGTGGCCGGATGGATTTACATTGTGGCTGCAATCGTTGGATGCAGTGTCCTCGCACTCATCATATTCATACTTTACAAGGTTTGTGTAATGTAGCTAAGTATGATCATAATTCGTGGTTAATTTGACAGACCTATATTTTATTTCTCTATCCAGATTGGATTTTTCCGGCGTGAAAAGAAAGAAAAGCTTAACGAATTGAAACAAGAAGTGGTAAGAGTCTATTTGTATTTGACATAGTCCTTTAAGATTTGCTTAAAATTTGAATTTTGCACATTTTGTAGCTGCGTCAAAGCCTCAGGAGCAGAGTGGAAAGCATGCCCCAAGCACAGCAGGAACAAATGGAAGAAAGCGATGACCTCGAGACACCAAAGAGTCTTTCCAGCTCCAGTCTGAATCAGAGTCAAGACGACATCACCAATAAATAGTCTAAGGGCATCGGTCACACAAGATTTAAAAAAAGTCGTAGGGTGTCTCAAATTCTTTAACTTTACTATTTCGCAGAATAAAAGTTGTAATTTGCAAAACCTCGAGATGACTAATTGCTTGATTTAATGTAATTTCGAAGCAGAGGAACGAATATGACCAGCCTATATCATACGCTCGAACGAGAGCGGAAGTTGTGGGATAGACATAAAAAACATCAATTTCCTTACAAGTATTTCAGCTGCAATTTGGCTTATTCAGATGATTTTAAATTGTCGCTGGTGGTATTTGGATTGACTAAGTGACTCACATTTAAAGTCCAGGCTAAAATGCGGTCCGACGTCCTTTTGATTAGTCTAGGATATTTTTCACTGAATTGCCACGGTCAAGTTAGCCTTCCTCAGGAAATTAGGAGCTCCACCCAACAAGGTCACATTGATCAGTCAAATGCAATTTGCATTTCCAATTTGTTTACAAATGATGGGTTGGGCCACTTTGGCTTCTCCGTTAGACTGATTCAAAATGAAGGACGGGAACCCCAAAGCTGGTAAACTATCGAAACTGAATTTTTAGAAAAACTGTCCCTATTTGACATTTTGCATTGTGTGGCAGGATTTTTATTGGCGATCCCAAAGGCAACTCCACAGATCCGACTTATAGAAAGAGTTCGTGGAGTATTAATGACCCGGGTGTTGTATGGCGATGCAGCCTCGGTCAATCAAATAAGGAATCCTGCCAAATAATGCATTTGGACCCTGATCCAGGTGAGCTCAACTATGAAGCTTGTAAGACTCTGCAATGCAAATTGTCTGACTGAACAAATAATGTTAGTGTCGCCGCAAGTGTGTACTGGGGCATGTCCAGACCTTCCATCGGAGGATCGCGGCACTAGTTGGGTTGGTGGAATTATCGAGTCAAATAAAAACCGGTTTATCACGTGTGGCCACCGAAGAGGGTTTGGTCCAAACCCAGATGACCTGAACTTTAACGGAATTTGCTACTGGTTCAACAAGAACACGATGTACCAGTCCTGGGATCCGAGTTCCAATGACCTCAACATTGATTTGGCCAGATACAACCATAGACTACTTCCACTTTATCAAAAACCGGGCACTACTCGTACGCAATCAAACCCCAGTAACATTTGTGGCTAGCGCTAAAAATTGTAAATTTTTTATTCGAACTAGGTTGGGGTGAATCAAATCAATTGTTTTACCTTGAAGGCCAAACTGGAAGTTTGGTTGATTGGGCTTTCGGGCAAGCTGGAATGTCCCTTCATCTTACAGCGAAGAATGAATTATTAATTGGTGCTCCTGGCGTACGACTTTGGACAGGTTTTGCTAGTTTTTGCGTTTGTGAGATTTATAATTTTGTCTAAAACTTTCTCTCGTCTGGTCACTGCAGGGACTGTTATAATATACCACGATGCGGACGTTCTCGATGCTGGCGTGAACCGATTTTGGTTGAACAGGTTTCAAGGGCGTGAATTCGCCAGGTTCACAGTGGCAAAGAGAGAAAATCAGCGATTTATCGGGCGTCATTACTACGAATATTTCGGTAACTGTCAATAACAAATGAGTGTCGGTAAAAGGAACTGGAAAGACAAGAATGCGCTGACAAACTTACTCTCAGGTTACGCGGTCACTTCCGGAAGGTACCAGGCTGGAAGAGATGACAAAGTTTACGTGGCGGGCGCGCCACGAGCACGTGCCCGAGGGAGGCCACTAATGGGCCAAGTGGTCATGTTCAGATTACCACTCCGCTATTTAAATGAGGACCCTATCGTTGAAATTAAAACTTTTAACGGTGATCAAATCGGCTCATACTTTGGTTCTGTTTTACTATCGGCGGACGTGACAAATGACGGATTTGATGAGCTGTTTGTGGGCGCACCATTTTACAACACCGATTTCAAATCCGGACGAGCCAGGAGAGGAGACAACGACAAAGAAAGGGTCGGACGTTCTGACGACCAAAATACATTTCACACTTACTCTAAGTTCGGTGACCAGGGTTGTGTGTTTGTGTACTCATACGTAAGAACTTATGAGATTGGGCACTTTTCTTCATCTGTCATGCTGGCCTAACACTTTATCGGTTAGGGAAGAAGCACATCGGAAGTAACTCCACATGTCATTTATGGCTCAAACTCACCAGGTGCCAGGTTCGGAACCTCAATGATCAGTCTTGGGGACATAAATGAAGATTTCTTTAATGGTACACAATCCTTGCGCTTGAACTTGACCAAGGTATTTTATCCCTTGTTTAATTTAAAGACGTTGCAATCGGAGCACCTTACGAAAATGATGGAGAAGGAGCCGTGTTCGTTTTCTATGGACAGCCCAATCTTAACAACTGGAAATGGAGTGAGAAAATAAGCCCACAGAAGTATGAAGGATTGCTTGCTCCAGGAAGTAAATTTCAAGGTTTCGGGGCCTCATTGTCCGGTGACATTGATGTTGATGGCAATTCCACACCAGGTATGAATGAAATTGACTCCTCCTAACGTGGCACACCAAGTAAAGCAAGGCATCCGACTTTTCTCGTGTATTTTCAAGATTTGTCAATTGGATCCTACTTATCACAGCAAGTGTTAATTTTACGAACGCGGCCAACAATAAAAATTGAGGGTCGCGTTCAAGTAATTGGCCAAAATGGAAGACCGATTCAGACGGTGCCCGTTACTGTCACCAGCCTCAAAATCGAGTCATGCGTACGCTTCAGTGGATTGCACGCAGGCGGAACATTGCGTCAGTTAAACACATTTTCTAATGCCAGGTTGTAATTTCTATGATTAAAATTCAACGTTTTTGATTAGCAATGGAGGTTACAGTACGGGTTGATCCTCGGTTCGGAACAATTCAGCCGACTGGAGACAGCATGGGGACACTACGAGTAAAAGCTTACGAAGAACAGGTGTCCAGAGATTACAAGTGCACGATGTTCGAGGCGAATGTCAACAAGGTACCTATTCTTGTTTGTTCACTTGCGCATTAACCGTTTAATTTTAATTATATCTATCGTGGGCTAGATAATTGAAATTGACGAATCCCAAGCACGAGCACCGCCAATTCGAATTGAGCAGTTCGTCAGATACCGAGGGACCGACGCCAGCAACAATCGGATTTATCACTATAAAATTGTGAAGGGAGGCAATCAACTACCAGCTCTAGATTTTGCGCCTGGTGGAGCAATAAGTAATGTTTTGACAACATTCGAGATTAACTCTCGGTTTTAATATTCCACTCGATTAGACTTTCAGGAGTTCTGTCCGAGATGTCCGTTTCCAACTTTTGGCGAGACTGTGTTGGATTTAGAAATTGCTTCTGAGTGTGAAGATCCGAGCAATTGCAAGCCTGAGCTAACTATTGAGTCATGGTTCGCTGTAGACGGAAACAAGGCCACATCGTAAGTACTAAAGTCATTTAACCACTTGTCACACTGAAATCACAACAAATCCTCTTGATCAGAATGGTATTGGACTGGAACAAGCGAATAACTTTGCATATTGTTATTAAAAACTCTGGAGAGCCAGCCTACAACCCAATGCTTGGAATAAATTGGAGTGAGTTGGTGGACAAGGATTATAGGCCGAGAATTTACTCGAAGTCTCAGGAATGCTCCGAAGAATTAATCTGCGCCCTGGGAAAATCATTGAAAGCCAACAAGCCGGTAAGCAAAGCTGGCATTGCTAAATACTCAGACAAATCACGGATTGAAATTGCAGAATAAGATGCTGCAAATTGATTTTGATCTCGACGGCCTGTACGCGTCGATGGCCACCCATAACCTGACCGTTGAACTCACCTGCTACGTTGGAAGCAGCCTCGTCGCCTCGACCGCCTTGACGCTCGACCTAAAGCCGCATTTTCGCACAGTTCTCAACGGCGTATCGTCTGAAGGATTTGGATTTGACAATCCTTTCTCCCAGCAATATACCGTGGGTTCCTTCTGCTAATCTCATACTAGTGTACTGATCACCTGAAGTTAATTATGTTTATTATCAAGGTTAATATTGAAGGCCCATCAGTACCAAGTACAATGCAGTTGACATTTAAGTTCCCGGCAGTTCTAATTCGTGATGGAGTTGATCAAGAAATCATTTTGGTGGCTCCGCCAAAGGTAGGTAATTTGTCCCATGTAAAGTCTCAGTTCTCAGAAGCGAGATAATAAATTTCTGGTCTGCATCCTCAGGGAAATTACAATTGTAGTGTTGACCCAACCTCGGGACATTTCTCAGACTTCGTCAAGTTTATCACGACGGACAACCTACCAACTGTGTTGCACAATGTCTCTTCGAGGGACAGTTCGATCTCCCGTCAAAGACGGCAAGCGAACGAAGTCATTAAGAATCAGAACGGGGACGCGACGGTGTTCTTCAGTTGTGACGACATTGACACAAAATGTCTTATTGTCCATTGTCTGATAAACAAGCCTAGCAAACGAGAGAATACTTTGGCCTTCGAAATGTCATTAGTCAGCAATTCCACAGCGCACTTGGCGAAAAATGCAAGCACAATTGTGATTAGAAGCCACGGTTTCCTCGAGGTGTATACTGGCTCCAATTCTGAAATAAGTGCAGAAACTGTGCTGTTAAAATCATTGTCAAAAGTTGGACACCCTGCGGAAATACCTTTGTGGATTTATATCGTCGGCGGCGTTGGTGGTTTCATTATACTGGCGATAATTGTCGCTATATTATATTGGGTCAGTAAGATGAGACAAAACTGTCACATTCCTTAATTATTGTGCATAAATGCCATTGGTTGTAAATTAATTTTTGTGAATTATCTACAGAGAGGATTCTTTCGCCGAGACAAGAAAGAGCAACTCGAACAACTCAAAGTTCAAGCTGGGGTACCACAATAGAAAATAGTTTCAGTAGTGAATTAATCGTAATCAACACGCATGTTGTATTCTCTTTCAGATTCAGGATCATTTGCATGCTGCGAGTCAGCGTGCTCCATCATTTCAGGATGCCGGAAACAACGATGGATTCGAATAAACGCTGCTGCCAATGTAGTTTGTACAAAGGTGTTCGTTCAAAATAAAACAATGAATTTTCTGTTCAATGTGCTCGACAAATATTTCACGAGATTCAATTGAAGGGGCACGCTGAGACACGTGGAGTTTTGAAGTGCCGCATTTCTTCGCAGCGAGAGCGAATGAAAGAAGGAAAGAATGTGTGAATGTTCCAAACAAGAAATAGCGTTTATTTGCGATTAAAATATGACCGAGAACACGATGTCTTAGACCGGACAATACGGCATGTAAATAGATTTCGCACACCCAGAATAAATAAAATCGACTATTCGCATGTTTATCACAGGGTAATACGCTGTGTTAGGACACACACGGCATTCCACGGTTAAAGCTTCTGTTTCACACCGCACACTGATATCCTATCCTGAGCCTGACTAAATTAAGCATAAAATCACCTCTTGAGTCACAGTTCAAAGTTAAAAGCATTTACCCCAGGCTACCGATTGGACTCTCATTTTTGACAACGATATCGAAGCAAAAACTTGCTGCACTGCGTTGAAAAGATTGCCGACGAAGACAAAACCCAGTATCATTTAGCATAAACATAAACAGTGAACAATCGTATCAACTTATTGAGACTCATGTGATGCTGATACTTTAGTTGTATGAGTTTGGTAAATACGGAGCAGGCTAAAAGTTACAAAATCGCTCAAACAAGGAACACAAGATTCAAAATTGCAAGAAGTCCGGAGTTCCGATGATGAAGGGAGCTAACGATACCTTTTTGACTTCATCTTTAAATATTTCGCTAAATCTCTTATCGAGTGGCCTAATTAACAGGAATATAAAAACGTTACACATAAATAGTCCGAATATTTCTTGCCATGAATAAATGCGAAGTACAATTATTGTATTTAGTAAAAATAATCCGTCTTATATGAGATGTTGCTTGATCGAGTCAACTCCAATTTCGCTGAGAGACAACCCCTTCAGGCCAACGTAAGGAACACCGAGGAATTCGAAGCGATCTGTGGGCCAGTATTTGAGCTCGGGAAGCTGCTCTGGAACCTGCAAAAAGGGAGTAGTATTTAGAAGTAGTGAATTGCAACCCCCTCAGTCCAAGTACATACGCTATTCTTAGCATCGAAGTACGCAAAGAGTACACATCCAGTGTAAGCAGCGATAAAAATCAGGACATGCCAGACTGCGTGCAGATATGGGAAGTGGAGCGCAGACCACGTCTCGCAAAAGAGTTTGTCGTTTATCCAGCACGTGATGGCACAAATCCATATGAACCCGCACCTGCTCCCAAGTCTTAATACTCTCGAATTGTGGCATCTAAAGTGTGCGGAACAGATTCGCAGATTATGTCAGGGTTCTGAGTCTGAGAATATAGAATTTCTACGGAAAATTGCAAACGACTAACCCTTTCAGTTCTGTCGCCATCAGAATTCCCGCCGGTATGGCCAACGACATTAAAGCAAACGCATTGAATGCTGGCTGCACAAGTGCCAAGCCAGAACCAAACGTCGCAATTCCAAGAACACAAGCTTGAAATGCAGGCCTAAAATGGTTATAAATCATTCATCAATTTCTCGGTAGCTCTTGAGGTGAGGTTGGTGAGCAAAAATGCATGAAAATCGTACCGATTCTTCTGAAAAAATGGTGGTAGAAATCTGTGCGGGAACCAAAGCGCGAATCCTGTCGCAATAACCCAGAGGATGGCGAGCTCATCGAGCAACTGTCCCAGAAGGCTTAAAGTGGCATGAAAATAGGCCGAACAAACACCAACTATGAACAGCATGATCCAGATGAGATGGATGCCTCTATTGAAGCGCCGTCCATATGGACCAAAAAGGTGAATCAGCACTGGTGGCAGGGCGAAGAAGAGGACGTTGCTCACCTAGATTGTCGCAGACATGAAAACAACACTTTACTAATACGCCTGATAAAATAGTACTTACTGTGTTAGCGAATTCGGCAATGAAGGGCGAGTGGCTGTAGTTGGCTTCGCACCAGTCCACCGGCGAACTTCCAGGCTTCAACATAAGGAGGCCTTGCAACAGGAATTGGTTCTCAATTTTGTAACCGGCCTTGGCGTCAGCAAAAGAGTCAATCATTGTTGAAAGTGATTTGAGAGACTGCACGGGTGAATGCTTCAATTCAAGAAAAGTCTACTCCAACGCTGCCTGCTGGGCAGACGACGACGAACAAGTGTGACTGTGGCTGTTGGCAGCTGAGGCCTTGACATTGAACAAAAGTATAAAAACAGAGCACTGTTCATTTGCACAAAAAATTATGTCTGCAGCAACCTTCATGGGTCGTGCAATTGTCACCGACCCATCAGAATTTTGTAATTTTGACGCGAAAACGGGTATAAGAATGCATCTTGCAGGTCTTCGCTTTGAGGAACAAATTCCTCCGCATTGGCCTATGTGGAGTCGTTGTGTGTATCATTTTCTAACTGTCCTTGTCATATGAGGTGCTATGCCACAAAATGCACTTGCTTAATCCGTCGCGGATTAAAAATAGAAGAAGTCATTCCTGTAAGTGCACAAGCACTTGAAATAGAAATGCTCTTTATCTAACCGCATTCATACCACACTAGGTCAGACTCATACTTTGTCATCTTGACTTTTTGACTCCACAGTTACATTTATTCTAGGTTATCTTTTAGTGACCTTACCCTTTGAACTTGGCGAACATGCTTTCGATCTCTGTCCTGACCTCGCACGTTCTGTACTGCGCCACTGCCCGATGATTATGCAATCATTATAGTTATTTTACGAACTTGCGAAAAAGATTCCTGTTTATGAGATAGAACGTGCAAATAAAGCCTGCTTGAATCTGAAATTATGTATGCTGCGATGCCACCATATCAGTAAAACGGAATCTGTATCATAATCTGTGGCAGACGAGAAAGATTATCAAATTAGCCCAGAATCATGTGAATCACATAAATCATGTAGAGGCATGCGTGGTGGTGCCTTTGTGAAAATCTTCTCCTAAGTACCAACTGAAACTGGTAGTTTGTAAATATGGAAAGCGTGATGGAATTTTCAGCTGGTGTCACTAATTGAATTCTGGATGTCAGCAGCAGTGTTATGTTACACAAACGCAACACTACATAACTATAACTCGCGTCACAGAATTTCACCGGAGTGTCGCTCTCGTTCAATATTTGCATAAAATTGCAAATGGTTGCTATTTGCAAAAAAAGTCACATGTTGCATAAAGCACATAGCCTTAATACTTGTCATCTGACGCTCGAGTCGAGCATGAGACAAAGGCAATTAATTTTAATTATCATTTGTCTTTTCTTTCGCTAATGGGTCTAATATTTTGTTCAATTTATAGCCATAAAAACCTTGAGCCACATTTCTCAAATGATTATATCTCATCATATCTCTGCAGCGAACAACGAGGATTAAAGGCGTTATTTTTATGCGTAGTTCGCAGAAGCATGCCAATAATTTGTGTGAAATCTCTGAAACACCTTATTCTGATACGCAGTAACACGAGTACGTCGCAAATCGTATGTTCGCGTACATTTCATTGCTCTTGGTGCGCACACCTCCTTTTCTGACCAATGCAACAAAGTAATTTGCCAAGCACGGTCAACGTACATGTGAACATCCCGAGTCAGAGACCTTTCAATGAATGAAAATGAAGATTGTAAGTGCGTAGTTTGGGAAAGAAAAGACTTGCGACGGGCTAGAGCGTCCCTAAAGAGAATATGAATTGGCCATTTTTATTTCAGGTTATACGAAAATATCACGGCCTTTTCTAAAGTGAAAAGCATAGAACATAGGGAAAATAGATGAAAGTGTGCGATTTTATACGAACTTCAGGATGCGTTCGTTGTTTTCTGCGAAAACAAATCTTCAACCTTCTTGAGTCTGTCCTGGCACTCAGGCTAGACTATAATATTATTAATCGTCTGTTAGAGCTGCTAGACCGTCTACTTCAGCTGCTTCAGCTGCACGCGACTTAATCCGGCCCATGCTGTTGCGTTGTGGCCTCGTCGGACGAAAATCAATACGAGTGCTTTTACATGCTGTATATGCGTCAGTGACTCATGTGTTCAGAGTTCCAGTTTTATTTCCTCGTAGAAATTCTTCAAATATTTTATATATTTTATATCTGACTATCACTGAGTACAGCTTGCAATTGGTTAAATCAATGCTCGTGCAATGGTGCTCTAATTTACTTGACCTTTCTTTCTTGCTTGCTGAAACCGTTACAACGTATCTGTCTTCAATGTAATTAGAGTCGCAAAATTGAGACAAATTGAGCACTTGAGTAAATTCATACCTGTTTTCAAGCTGAGGACAGTCTCAAAACAGGAAGATGCACTTCCACGTCACTTTGCTGCACCGCACTAAAAACACTGTAGACCATGAGCGTAGCGGAGTTGTAATGTAAATCAACCCAAGACCGAGTTCAGTTCAGACTAGTCAGTTGATAGAGCAATGTTCTGCTTTTGATATTCACTTGATGCATTCGTATACTTCACAGAGCCTCAAGCGAATTTCTTGATGCACAATGCACGCACGGTGATTTTCCAGTTCTAAATTTAAATGAGCACCAATTTTTTGACGGATATTCGAGCAGGAACCCTTCGTTTTGTTACTACATAGCACTTCGTTAAACCTGCAATGTATAAAATCAGGATTCAAGGTCTTGATTCGTGCAGCACGTCAATGTCATTACTCGACAGGTATAAAACAGCTGAAACAATCGCATGCGATGCTGAGCTGCTAGCAAGAAGATGAAGTGTTCAGTGCGAAAGACAAAGACAGAATACTTTTATTAACATGATTTAAGTCTGTATAAAGTTTCAGTTCTTGCACATGCTAGTACATCAGCAGTATCTCTGCAGTGATGTAGTACAGCTAGGCTAGAATCTAGAATCGAGCACGAGCTAGGAAGGCAACACGACTGAAGTTCAGCTGTGTCGTGGCTCTGGCCCATGAAAAGAAGCGAATGCGTTGTCGGATGATTCAACGTTTCTGCAAGCAAGTAAACAAAAAGTTGATAGTACATGAATGTACATCTGTACTGAACTCACACAGAAAGCGAAGCATTGAATTGAGTTTTTGCACGGCGCACGATTCTGGGTACCTCTCACCTAGCATTAGCGTGTCTTTTGCATGCGTTTGCGAAAATGGGTAGAGCTGTTGCCAATCTGACTTCTTTGTGTTATATTGCCATGGCCATTCTATCTACCACACCACACAAAGTGTGTAGCGGTGAGGTGATTTCATACCACAATAAGACTTCTGCTGATCTTTCCGTACATGTGCACTGGAAGCCAACATTCGCAGTTTAGTTATACTTAGTTTCTGTGAAGACAAATATCTGCGTATTTTATGCGGTTTATCATGTTTTAATAACAATGCTGCAGTACATTAAAATCTTGTACACCTCTTTTGCAGGTTCAAAACTTACATGTGAACGTTGACATGCGGTCGGTCATACGCCGACGAGATGTAAACAAGTACAAGTCGTGGCGAAGTCAAGTCATGTATTAGTGTTGCACGTGTTTTCAAGGCTAGTACGGTCTGCCTGATGTAAACATTGCGCAATATTCGGAAAATGGAAATGATTTCTAACTACGCATTTAAATATGCGGCAATAAGCGCAATGGCAATAAGCACGACGCACTTCTGAGTACTGCACACCTTGCCAATTAAAACCACACACACGAGTCGATGAAAGAACACTTAAGATACGACACAATTGAAGGCGGACATGAGAGACTCAAACTCCTACTTCCTCATGAAATCCCATTCCGAATACTGCAAGCAGGAAACAGGATGCGTTATTTTACACACTGAGACGAAGGGCTTTTAAAAACTTTCCGTCTTCCACAAAAAGTAGCAATTAGTAAGGCCAAATGATAAGCAAGAGGATGAATTGAAACTATGAGTAAGACGTGTCTTTGACACATGAGTTTATTGTCGACAGACTATAGCACGTGGTAATTATGACAGTATGGCTCTCGCTTCCTAATCCGAAAGGGCAGTTTCACTTTCGGCAAATACTTGGAGTACCGATCCATGAAAGCGACAAGCTGGTCTCGGAACTCCGTTAAACGTTGGGCTATGGTCATGTCCATGTTTACCCTGCCTGCGCACTGTAAACTAGTGCTGGGCTCGTCATTTGTGGTTGTATCTATCAGAGCTGCTTTTTCGTCAGCCTCCGAGTCACCGGCATCTTCACCCTCCGGCACATCTTCCAGCTCCTCACCATCCGCTCCTTTTGATTTTGCTTTCGGTTTGGGCTTACTCTTCTTCTTTGTCGTTGGCTTGTCCGACTTTTCTTCGTTATTCTTACTTCGCACTTTTCTGACAGCTTGAAAAATTCCTGCCGCTCCAGCTACACCCACCGATGAACCCGCTACCCCAACCGTGATTGGTATCGCTTTCCTCGTCCCGTTGCCAGTCTCATTTCCAAAATCGTTTAGGTCGGGGTCCAGTGATGGTGTGGGAAACATTTCTTCCGAGTCATCCGACATTTCGAAATTGTGCGAACAGCCATTCGTGTCCAGGTTCTCCGGGTTCACGTCCTCAAACACGAAGTGTGAGTTGATGCGCTTCGTAAATTCTAAATCTAAGCTGTTGTTGAATTGTTGTACAGTGATATTTTGACCACCGTCCAGCTCATGTTCTGTGCCGATACTGGCTAAGAATTCATAGTCATCTGATGACTTGACGGAAATGACGAAGCTCGGGCATTCTTCGATGACATCCTGCAGTCTTATGCTGAACCCGAAGCAGTAGATAAAGACAAGATCACCAACCTTCTTCACTTGAATTGTGTCCATGCTCGTGTAGTTCATTTTATGCATGAAGTCACACCGCTGCTTCCATATATTGCGATGGGCCACTCTTGTTAATGGTCTGCAAATGTAATCATTCACAGGAATATGAAGTAATGAATCTGACCCGGTCATTTCGTGGAGAGGTGGGCTGCAATCAAGAACCTCATGATTCTTCCTGGAATAAGCAACTATGTGTGGTCCAACAAATTCCACGGGCGAAAACTCTCTGTCTGCCGTGTGTGGAAGGTACAGTGTGAACGGGTGCGCGTGAAGTATGTGATGTGTACTGCTTAAATTCGGCAAGGGTTTGAACTGTAGCTGTATTACCCCGGAGTCTGAATTGAAGTTGCAGCGTTCAAATTTTGCACCGTGAAAGATTTGTTTTTGCAGCGTGTCAACATCATCAGAATTTATCGAGGCCATCTGCGCAACCTTGTCTGAATCTGTGAGCACGGCAGTGAGTCTAGACGTCGAAAACCTTTCTTCGTTTGTGTTGGTAGAGTCTCGTTTTGAAGACCATGTCCGCTTCTGGCGTCCGCCCTCACCGTGAAGACCTTGCCGAGTACTTTCATGTCTTTGTTTTTGCCTTTGTTCTTGATGATGACGACGCTGGCGTCCTTCACTTGAGTCGAAGTCAAGAGCCTCCGTTTCGGCATTGACACTGTCGGCTGTACAGATGTTGCCGAGAGAATTCGCGACGCTGGTTAAGTCATCGAGAGTGCATGAGATATGAGACATGAAGAGGGTATCCATCAGCACTGCAGCGCACAGCGATTCCAACCCGAGTTCTATCTGAAGATTGCTGTAGTCGTTGTTTCCTTCTGTATCATCGTGGCCCAAGCTCCAAATGATCGGAATTGATTTTTCCCAAGTCGCCGTTGTTGTCCAGATGATGCTTTGCAGCGTGAACACTAAACTGATGCTGATTATCTTCATACCTAATTCTATTGCTCAATGCTTCTTCCCCTCACATTTAGACACGTTTTTATACGAAAGAAGAAACAATTCAGAGCAGCGATCGGAATGCATTCAGGAGGAATCACAGACGATGAATGTGAGACTACAAACCTGGAAGTAATTTCTGAAACGATTCCAAATGATTGAGGAAATTAATTAATGATTGTCATTAATGCTTGGCTGGTTGGTGGCAGGCAAAGCAGGAAATTCTGGAATCTTGAGGAAATTCACTTCGCTCCAGAACCAAGAAGTGGGAAGTGAGAATGTAACAGTGTGGTTCCTTATCTTCAAGTCATACTTTTCATTCGAGGACCGCTCGGCCTCCCGTGAATAGTCTGAACCCACCTGTTTTTCATTTTTGCGATCCTGCATAATCAAGAGCGCAATTGCTACCGTGCACGATTTAGTCTCACTTCCTGATTCGGTTTCGGCTTATTGAGCATTGGCCAGAAATAATCTGCAGTTTGGCGTGTTTCGACTGAATTAATGGATGGTTAAAGCATAACGGAACAGGCATTTACAAAATTGACCCTCACCATCATTCATCATCATTCATGCAAATTTTCAATTCAGTGGACTTCTCCACGATTTGGTTAGAATAATTTTTCATTCCTTTAATAAATAAATTATAATTATCATAAAATATTAAGAGGACGTTAGAACTAACATTATAACATAAACATAGAAGTAGGAAACTGAAACTAAAAGACTACCTTTGGATAATTGACTTTGGTAAGACAGGCAGTGTTAAATTTTCTGGACGTAGTTTGCAGGAAACAACCCCTCCTTGCCACGCAGTTTTCCTCGCCACCATCCACTGTCAACTGCATTGTAGAAAATATGATTGATGAAAAGTCAATACAACTAAAAAACCTCAATCTCAAGTTTTTATGCAAGTCACTTACATTCTTGTATAATCTCGAGGACGTCATTCTCCCGCAAAGACAGTTCATCGATATCTCTTGCATCATAATCGAAAAGTGATTTACATTTCGGATACTGTGTAACGGATGGCTTGGGTTTAGGTTTTGGTCTTCCAGCACCAGGCGCTGGCTTTGCGTTTGTAATGCTTGATCGCTTGGAGCCAGCAACACCCGCGTTTGGAGTTTTCAGAACTTCTGCTATGCTGGAGATATTGCTGTTATAATCCCCGGACGCAGCTAGTGAAGAAGGGCCTCTCGAGCGCCAATTTTGCTGACTATCAGGCGTTGACGAATTGCTTTCCCGGTTTTGACCACGGCCGTGATCGCCACCCTTTGACTTCAGTGTTGGAAAGGCATTTCCTGACAATTGTGGAAGGCGGAAGCCACCCGGTGGCATGGTTGGCTGGTTCGCCGGCGCGGGTTCACTTGGCGGAGGAGGCGGTCTTAAATTTGGTCTAAATGCTTCGCTTGATGAACTGTTTCTGTTAATTGTTCCCTGTGACTGAGAAGGGTTATTGGCAGGACTGGGACTGGGTCTATGCGGCATCTGACCACTTGGTCGTGGTGGCACTATGAACTTTTGCATGCCGTGCGGAACACCTTGTGGAGTTGGAGATGGAGACAATTGAACTGGTCTCTGGTAACTGTTTGCTGCATTAATACTGTTTTGGTTCTGAATCGATGTGTTGTACTGATGCTGTTGTTGATAAGTTGGTTCAGCGGCTTGCTGGAAATTGTTATTCGGCCTTCTTGGCGGCTTCGACCTCGGTGTGGATGAATCAAGGCTCATAGACACAGGCCCTACAAGGAATAGTAATAAAAGGTAAGGAGGTGGCTTAGAATAGAACTTTTTTTTCTTCTTACTTGTGCCACTAGGTAGTCCATCGTTGATCTCAACTGTCAGCACTTTGCTGCTTGCTTTGAGTACGGCCATATCAGACAGACCTCTTATAAATCGAATACTTCTAGTACCACCGCCACCCCAGCCTTCCTTCTTAACCATAAATTCCAAGCTAAAAGAAATGTTATCAAAGTGAATGAGGGTAGCTTCTAAAAATCAAATGTACGGACTTACTTATCACAGAAGAACGGAATCAGTTCCGCTCCATTAATCGCCTTGTATCGTTTGTACAAAACGGTTAGCAATTCCGTTTTGAAAACCGACTCAATCACGGTATCGTACGTATTGCGAACATGAATGATGACAAAATCGTCCTGCAATGGAGTGAAAAACAAATATTTGGCCAGAGTGTTTCAAAGAACTGATCAGTTTTCACAATTCCATACCTGTCGAGTGCTCAAAGAAACCTTCGAAATGTCTTTGTAAGGAATATCACGTTTAATCACCGGAACCAGCAAGCCTTTCTGTGGACCTTGCTTCAGTTTCTCTCGACCAATGATCAGAACTCGGTGGCTTGTAATAAATAACTCTCTTTTGCTGGTCTGAGGATCAACAGAAACGCAGATTGAAGTTTCAATGTAACTAAATGCATGTGTTCGCTTTACCGGTACCTTAAACCTTCGGTCATATTTTGTGATTGTGTCACAGAACTCCACCTTCTCACGTCGGCCAACTAAACCAGCCAGTTCAGGGTGATGGTCCAGTCCGATGTAGTCACCAACAAACGCACGGTTGATGGAGTACCTTCTTCGTTGTTTCTTGGCAAATACAATTGCTAAACGGAGAAGAAAATTTCAATCTATCACTTCCCATTCGTGACTCCCCAAGCCATTTCAAGGTTCAAGAGAGTAGTGCCACTAAATTACCTGCAGCCTCTTCTCGTTGCTTTTGTCTCTGTCGTTGAGCGAAATATTTGCGAAATGCCCTTTGAAGTACTCTTGCATACCCATCAAACCGCCGTTCCCGAAGTTCTTCCATTTGAAACAACTAAAATAGGTTTAGCCATTCACATTCTCTGCATGAGATCCCGAAAACTAACGAATATTTGATTACACGATGAACGTACTGATTCTGGAGCTTTAATGAAAACTTTGGTTCGCCCCAATTGGTACTGGCCCGCGTCCATGTGCGCTGCTCGCATGATTCGTTCAATCCCTTCTCTTGGGTCGCCATTCCAATACGGCCAAGTCTCCCTTGTCAAAATCGCGTACCTAAAGTAAAGTCGATTTGGTAAGTTATCACACGTTTTTATTTCTTTTCAGATCACGCTCATGTTAGCGTTCTAGCATTTATTACCTGTGTAAGAATTTTTGAAACGGTCGTCGATACGCAAACCCAGCTCTTCGGACTCGAATATTTTCTTTCAGCCCCAAGTACTCCACTTGATGCTTGACTCGACCTTCCTCCCAATCGTGAGCTTTTTTAGTTTCATTGGGTTTAATGCACCTGCAGGTTTAAACCAGTTCAATTAGTCTTGCAGTGAATTAAAGGCCTGGCCTCGCTCAGCGGCATTTTTCGTCACGCACTGTGGATATATTATGCAATTGTACCGCTGGTGGTTTTGAATTCGTCATGCATAAATTGTCTCATAGTATACCTGACATAATGCGGCGAGCACTTCATCAGTGCTTCGACAAGTTCGTTCGCCTGTTTGCTAATTTTGCTTCCAGCCGTGGTTGGTCTCGTTGTCTGTTTGCCCACTTGTTCAGGAAACAAATTGCGCATGAACTCACTACAAAGGGAATAGTCGTAAGTCACTTTTAGAATCGCGTGTTTTATGAACGGCTGAGCTCATACAGGTGAGAAAATAAATTTTCGCATAAAACTCACTTGCGACTGCTCTGCATCAACTTAATCAAGTCGGGAAATAATACGTCGCGATTTCTGTCGCAGAAACTCTCAACATTATATTGCACCATTCCGGCGTAATGATGAATGATAAATCCCTCCGCGGAATTTTGGTAGTGCTGGTGCTGTGCTACTTCCTTTGATAATTTCTGCAGTTACAATTACGGTCATTAAAAATTAGTACACATGACATGTGACCGTAAGCGTTGGCCATTTGCGGTTTCGAAGGTACCTTTTGAAAATCGCTGTCCGCCGTGTTTGTGACCGCGTGCATTGTGGCACACACGTCGTTCAGGATCGCAAAAATGCCTGGCGGGCGTTTTTCTTCGATCAGCTCGCATACGATTTGATTGTTGAAGTAATCAATCGGGACCCATTTGATTCCTTCTTGCACGTATTCTTCCTGCAAAAAATCATTTCAATGACATACGAGCACGATGCAGGTCGCTGTGTTTCGCTGCCACATGCGTTAAGCCTTCGAGAACTTAATTCGCTTCGCTTTATTTTATTTTTATCCTTCGACTGATCATAAAAAGTCAAATTTTGAATCCATTTACGCAATTTCGCGATATCGCGAGAGAGTAATTGAGTTCATGTATACGATCATTATGCATTGTTTGTACTCTTGCAAGCACAAGACGCAAGCGAGCATTCAAGATGAATTACGCCAATACAGTATCGACGATGGACATGCACTTATTGTTGCAGCAGCATAGCTCAGCGCGTGCCCGGTACGTCAATAAGCGTGTGTATGTAAATTACAATGAATTGCATAAGCAGGTCTAATAAGGAAATCGATAATCTATTCTTGTGCACTGTCACAACAGAGAACAGGCCACTAAAATTACCATTGTTACTAAACTGTGCTGTTTTCGACAATTGAATCTTTGTGGATTGCAGGAGCGTCGTGTCAGCCTCCTTTCTTTTCTTCGGATGAGTTGCATTTCGCATACTAAAACTAATCCTCTGGGCTTGAGCTTATCGGAATCCGTCTTCGTGCTTGTGCTTCACCTAATTGCGTAAGTACGACACAAATGACCCGCTACGGCATCTGACTTTAAATTGCAACTCAGCCCGTTCTCGCGTTGAACTGGTTGGTTGCATAACGACGTAATCAGGACTATCAGGATTCACTTCCGTTCGTACTCTCACTTTCGCGTGTCACAGAAATGGAGACGTTGGCGTATTAAGCCTGACATGCGCTCAATGTGCTACGACCAAGTTAAAGAACGATACGTGAGGCAATTGCATGGGACGAGCCGTCCTACGACGGCATGACACTTCGCAGACGTGCAATTTACAAAATGGGAACTAAACAATTACATGACAGTGAGAAAAGTCATTATTAATGAGAACATAACTCCCTGACGTATTATCTTCCCATAAAATTTAGTGCAGTTCAAAGCGAAGCAGAGCAGTCAATCAATCCATGTCTCGTAAAGTTAACTTCCCTGTCCTTTATATCGTTATCATTATTGCTCTTTTGTGTCAGGCCGCGCTTATGGTTGTCAATTCTTTTTCAGCTCAACTTCTGGTAACTTCATTACGACATTTCAACCATTCTGTGTCAAACCGAGCTTGCGATACAGTTTCGCCGAGATTCAGAGCGCAGCTGGTTTTTAAAAACTGGCAACCTGTTAGCTTTAATTAGTTGGGCGCGGGTCACAAATTCAGGATGACTTTCAATGAACACAGCAAATTGTAAATTTTTTTATGCAAAAACTGCATGCCTGCACTGGCTTGTGCATCCGTGCCTCAACTTCGTACGGCCACAAAAAAGTTGAACTGCATTTGCACTCACATATGACTCATCACCGTAAAAAAAAGTCGCAAAACAGGCATAAATTACAATTGCGATCGTAATGCGCTTACAACTGCACTGAATGAAGACTTCCGTTCGCAGCGTCATTTGGAGCCACTGCACGGCAATCAAGGAGGCGATCAAGTGAAAGTAGTTAGTTTGCCAGAAGATTAAAGCAGAAGCGGCGGTAGTGCGGTTATGGTTGTAAATGGTACAATAAAAAGCATAACATAACATTCGACAAAGTCATGCCTGTTCGAAATCTCATTATCCGACTTCCTATAAACACGCCGCACTCAGTTGCCGATTATATAACGAGGTACATCAGACACTTGAACTGTAACACAAAAGAAGCTCGCCAAGTCACACACCTCGAGCACCATTTCATCATCGTGTCATACGAGAATGTTATAAAACACAAAATAAAAGCAATTAATGACAGCATTGTAATAGGAGCAATTCTTCGTATTGGTACAATTAAAAGGGAAAGGAAGGAAATAAAAATAAACACATTGCATGTCGCATTCATTGAGATTTGACGAAGTTCATCAATTACGCTTCCATGTACGCGCACTTTATCTAGAAACCCACAAGAAAAGTTGAGGAAACTGTACCACTGTGTCGAAGAGGGTGGACATGGAAATGAATCCAATTTTTTGGGCATTCCACGGGTTTATTGCCTTCTTGGCATTATTTGCTGTTTATTGGGGTGCCATTGCTCTCTTGTCTCGCGTGATAATAATGAAGGAGTCCCAGCAATAACAATCATGAGAATGCAATAATGCAGCAGTCAACTAAGCACTCGTGAAAACGTAAATAAGTGTGGCGATGTGTATCTACAACAGTTCTTTGTGAGCCTCGATGTATCCTTTCTACTGCACACACTACGCTAATGATGTGATACCTTCTAATTTTTGATCATTTTGTTTCTTATGGTTTCGTAGATTAATAGCACACGACATGATGCTGAGCCCAAGCACAAGAACGGTGAAGCCCTTGCTATATAAAGCACGAAATTAAACGAACCCTTCAACATTTGTCGTCGTCAGTTCAACGAGATAGAACAGCGGAATTTAATTGCTTAGTAAAGGAAGTGGTTTTCGTTGTGAAATCTGGGAACGCGTGAGCGAAACATGAACAAAGGACTCTTTTGGGTAAGTCTAGTTTGCAGTTTGCATTTCATTTCATCTTCCAGTATTGCTTGCCAAGCTAACGTTTTGTCTGCTTCTAGTTGTGCCTGGCAGCAGGCATCGCTGTGGCGATGGCCATTCCGCAGTACGATGACGATGATGAAGGTGGCTTTGGAGGTGGTGGCGACGGTGGTTTTGGAGGTGGTGGTGACGGTGGATTCGGTGGTGGCGCGCCTCACGGCCCTGGAGGACCTGGAGGGTTCGGAGGAGGTAGGTTGTGATGAGATTTCTGTCTCAAATTGTATCAGCACTGGCCTCACATGTTGATCCTTTTTCAGGTGGTGGTAGCCCGCACGGCGGAGGTGGATTTGGAGGAGGAGGTGGCGGTTTCGGAGGTTAGAATCATTGGTGTCGAGTGCTTTACCCTTGCGAAGGTTCAGTCGCAATAATTGACTTACCCGTTTTAGGTGGTGCTCCTCACGGATTTGGAGGTGGTGACTTTGAAGGAAGTCCACACGGTGGTGGTGGCGGTGGCGGCGGTGGTTTCGGAGGTTTGTGTTATATTATACTAAGCAAATGGGATATTCGCATGACTTCACGTTTGACTTCGTTCTCTTAAGGTTTCGGAGGTGGTGACTTCGAAGGTGCTCCGATTAGCGGCGGCGGTGGTGGCAGTCCTCACGGAGGTTCTTTCTTTGCTGCCTCTCCTGGCGGAAGCTCAGGCGGTAGCTTCGGAGGAGATTTTGGTGGCTTTGGAGGTGGTGCGCCAGCGAGCTTCCACGGCGCAGCGTCCCAACAGAGCCCAGCCATTCCGTCTGGAGGTGGTCTCGAATTCATCCCATCCCGTGGAGTTGGTGGACGCGGTGGACCAAGCCCGTACGCATCAGCTCAACCAGCTGCTCGCCCTTACGCACAGCCAGGTGCGAATCCCTACGCCCAACGTTATTCACCGCAACCCTACTCCGCTGGGTCTAGAGATTTCGACTATTAGAACCCATCAGCCATTTTAGAATGAAAATTTTAGTTTCATTCTGTTCTTCTCTTCCTACTAGTGTTTAATGTTCTCAGTATTTTGTGTTTGTTTTTATTGAGCATGAGTATCCTCATGATGTTAGACACCGAAATTCCTTCTGTGATCAGGAATACACACAAATATCAAACGTTTAGGTTGTCAGTCTAGTCTCTAAAATTAACCGTGCATAGCTGAAGAATTCAGACGCAGTGTAGGAAGTTCGAAACTCAAATGCAATTTGGGCATGCTCTAAAATCAGACACACTTTTGTGCAAATGCGGAAAGCAACCTTACACGTGTGAATGGGAATGACCTTTCAGCGTATTTCTTTGTTTTACAAAATAAATCTGATTGTCTCCAAATGTGCTTGGTACTGGTTGTACCTTTGAGAAGACACAGCACATGACATACATAGGAATCAGAATCGTTTCTTACCTGTTCAGCCTTCAGTGTCAGTTCGATGAAAATCTGCTGCAGCTTCTCGTTGACATAATTTATACAAAATTGCTCGAACCCATTTTGCTGAAATATTTCGAAGCCATAAATGTCTAAGATTCCAATAGTTAAGCCATTGGCTTCTGTTTTCATGGCGGTGTTCACTCGCTGTAGGAATCGACACCAATGTTAGTGCACATAGCATTTATCAATATGAGTACAATGCAGCCAGCCATTGTGCCAACTTACCTGAACCAGATAATCGAACAGTCTCGAGTACAAAGCCTTCGCTAAGGCATCCCTTGTATAAATAGCCTGTTCGAGACCCAACGTAACTTCAATCTTATCGTCCGCTTGTCGTCCGGCTCTCACATCCATTGTGCGACTAATCAATTTGGTGGCCAGATATTCCACTTCAACATCAAGGAGAGTCGCAGGGTACGCTAAGGCTGTTCACGCAATGATCAATAAATCATTTTCAACTCACATTTCCTGAAACCATTGGAATTCTACCCACCTTGCCGATCATTGATGCTTGCATAGTTTCCGTCCTCATGAAAGTCCGTGTTCCCCAAGTGCAGGACACCGGCGACAACTTGAAATATGTCATTCTGCTCATGTGGTGACAATCCAATTATTTTCATGGCTGAAAGATAATTTGAAATATAGACAGGGACTTCATAATTTTTGGATGCACTTGTGAAACGTGAGGATCTGGAGCAAGTCTGAAAGAAATTACCTCGCAATGTCTCTTGGAAGTCGTGAGCATCGTTCGTTCCCTCCACGCGGAAGCAAGAGCTCTGATTGAGATAGTAGAAATAGTCTGGTTGTGTCAAGCAAAGTTCCGCTGTCGAAATAAATTAGAATTCAGTGAGTTAGTGGCCTGAGAATAAGAAGCATCAAAATGTGGTCTTACATTTCATCGAGTCAGTGGATCCGGCACATAATTGATAGAAAATATGGAAACTCCTCTCAAGTGGGTTAATTGCAACGACCCGAGATTTTTCCAATAGAAAGTTGGAAATCTTTCCTCCGGAAGGCTGTCCCCCTCGGCCGAATTGAATCTCAACATACTTGCCCTGTCCAAGAAAAGTGCAGCTTAAACATGGTCAATCATTGGAAGATTTTCATGCTATTTCAATCAAGCTTACAAATCGACTAGAATTATTATTCCGAACAGTCTTCGCATTTCCAAACGCCTCGAGAAGTGGGTTTGACTCTAAAATGACATCTTTGATGTGTTGCACCGTTGCGCCACCGCCAGACACTCTCGCGATGTAGTTCATGATATACTTCGCTCCGACGGTTTTGCCCGCTCCGGATTCACCACTGAAGTCATTAGGGTTATTCGATCAATTATCATAATTTCGTTACAATGTGTGGCTGGATGAGGAATTCAACTTCTTTGAAAATTCATTAATAAACACTAACCTGATAATTACACATTGATTCTCGTTGTCAACCAGCATGTTTCTGTACATATTATCAGCTACTGCGTAAATATGTGGTGGGTTCTCGTACTGAGCCTGTAATTATGAAATACGCTGAATGAATATCAATGCAAACATAAATCCATTCATAGTCATCCAAGTCAGCCATTCATGTCTGGAAGACCCAACTTCAGTGTTTGAAGTGCATATCATGAATATTTTCACGTACTGCTCCCTGATACAGGTTAATCTCTTTGTCACTGAAGTAAGGGAGTTGCTTGAACGGGTTCACCGAGACGAGGACGGGTCCTATGTACGTCTAGAATTACAAAGGAGATAGAAAGCCACTAATTTCAGGTTTCTGATGCGTAGCTTTGTTTGTTCGGAAGTACATACGAATATCCAGTCATCCATATAGCGTTTCTTCAAGTTGTCCACAATATGGTCTTCTGCGATCTTGGTCAGCAGTACCATATCATCCACTCCGGACACCTTCACATTCGTCGACTGCCAATGGTAAACCTGAGAACAAAAGAAGATGAGTTTCGGACGGACGCCAAAACTATTAACTAGCAAATGGCATTTCCTATTCCGCGCTAAACGATTGACTGATTCAGCATACATTAGTTTCAGTTCAGGTCAACGTCCAGTGCAATTCCATCAACTAACCGCGTAAAAGAATGAATCTACAAAATCAAAACCTATAAAATTTTGAAACTACGTTCAACGAATTGAGACTAGTTAATTTTTTAATTCCCAGCCGTGAAGCGCAGAATTCCGGGTATGCTCATCATTTTATTGTAACAAATACGGCTGGCTCATTGAGTTCCCAGAACCCAAGGAGTATTTTTATGAGGATTACCATTTTGCCGATTGATCCTTCAATATTTCACCAAATTCCGCCTTGATTTAGCTGTCGCGTCACGGAAAGTATCATTCACTGTCAAATAAAGCCAACTACAATTCTTAACACCAGTGAGACTGGAACAGCCTGAGGAAACTTCCAGTACTTCCAAAAAATGATCGCATTCACTGCACTGCACCAGACACTTAAAATTAGTACACAGGCTAGAACTGGAACTAATGAGTCCCGAGCTGCACGCTGTTTTGTGAACTGCAAATTCTGCTTGACTCAGCAATGAGTATTTGCAAAATGCATCATGGTTAAAGCAGCCTCGTTGCTGCGTGCTGAGTCATAAAATTTTTGATAGCTAATTATGCACACTTTCAAAGTCGCTAGCGTGAGCAGTGTTGCTGATAATGATAGGATTTCTCAGTGAGTTGTGTGTCCCATCGACGTACACGCTGTATAAATCAATGGATTGAGGCAGTTAAGGCACCTGGAACGAACAAAAATGTGCACAATGAAATCACCAGACACTTGCTGTCGCAATTTGTTATCAGTAAAGTAGCTTATAGTATAAATACAACTGAAATGAACTGGATAGTGTAGCGCGTGTGTACGAACTATGAACATAAATATCAAATAATCGCTAACTAGCTCGCACTCGAACGCAGCCTTGCGTTATTTTGAGGGAAAAGTGATAAAAATGCGAGACCACAGTTACAAGGCCAGTTAATGTGCAGAGGCAAAAATGCGAGGCCGCAAACACCAAAACGAAACTTCTTCTCTTATTCCTGACTTGATAATAACAAAAACATTACGCGGTAGAAAGTTTCAATGACAAAAGGACTCGTGGTTGAACATTTACTGTGGTTAATCAATTTTTAAATTGAGCAACGCAAAGCATACCATTAAAGAGCAGGAATATTAAATGGTGTTCTTGACTTCACCCAAGCCAAAAGTGGAAATAGCCAACTCGAGTCAATTTCGGCCACACACAAAACACAAACACAGAACAGAGCTTTTTAATGAATTGCTAAACTGACCATTGACACATGGGCGTTGTGACTCGAGACAATGAAACTTAATCACTTGACCAGACCAAACCTAGCTCGTATGTATGAAATCTGTCGCCTGTCTGAAGCGCGTAGCACCTGTCGGATGTAATTACTGTGGCAGATTAGTAGCAGAGTCTTGCTAGTGCAACCGTGCCCAGTCCTTGTCAAACAATGACCTGTTCGTTGTCCATTTATGTACTTTGTTACGTAGTCAATTGGAAATGGATATCCAAACACCAACACAAACACAAGCTGACAAAACCTGAAATGCACCTTGGCTTAGCAGGGCAAGCGTTATTATGATTCATCATCAAAGAGTGAATCACGTCCTGTGTGCTGTGCTGTGCCGCAGCGTGTACGTAATCGTATTCCCTTTTGCATGAATTGAGTGAAGCAACATTAATCACCATATTAAGAATCACTCGGGGCTGTAGTACAATTTCTTGCACAGCCATTGCCACACGACGGTGCTCGGCAATACGCAAAATCCCATTTCGCAACTCGTGTTGCAAATTTAGACTTAGTCTACAGGCAAAACTAAAAACTGTGTGTTACATGAGATTACAGCGCTTGTTCTTCTTTTGGAGTCTTGAACTCTATGCGTTTCGTGTCTGAAGTTTTTGCACGCAGTAATTTAACAATAATAAACATCTTCTTTCAGTGTGCAGAAATCTCACGAGTTGCTTGACTCTGACTTTTGCACATTGAACTGAGGGTCTGAACTGAACTCCTTTCTGAGCCGTGGTCTCCAGATTGAAGCACGAATTTTTATTTGCCTTTTCATCGTACATCATTAAACTAAATTAAGACTCTTTTCAATTACACGCACGTTTGAGCAGCGCTATTTTACTGATAATGTGGTGAGATGAAGAATGAGTAAAGTATGCACAAGGGAAGAAAACGTTGAGCGAAATATTTTGCAATATTGCACGCATTTTCGCACACGAGAAGAAGTTTCCTTTTATAGATTATTATGAGTGGTTCATGATAGTACAGCAAAGAGAACCTAGTTGTTGAAATGAATGGTACTTCTTCTGAAAGATGTTACGGTTCTGTTCGCAAGCCGCTCTCATCATAATACTTGCAGTTTTAATGTTACAGTTGAGAAAGCCCATTAACAGAGTAACCGATTTGCATTTATGCCATATGCCTCACGGCGCTAATAAAAATTGCATACCCAGCAAAGGTGAAAGATGAACACGTGTCAAAGCTACCTAATAATAGCCCTGTGGCGTCTGGCAATGACAATGGAAAACGAAACCGTCGGCAGGGCAGATGAATAAGTAATTAGAGAGTCGCTCGACAGTCGGCATCTTCAACGCGAATGCTTAACGACAAGAAAGCTGAGACTGAAGAATTATACGGCGGCTGAGCGATAATGTTTCCAAACCAGTGAAGCTGACATTGAAATTTCTATTTCTATTTACATCGTAATTGGTGAGCGAGCAGCTCGAGAGTCGTTTGGCTACTCGGAATTCATTGAGTTCTAGTCAAGCAGCCAGATGCTAATCTAACGTTAATTATTAATCTCCACAAACTTCGTCTCGTGGGAAATCATCCTTCATTGTTTGGTTCATGCTCGTCGAGTATTCAAATACTCTGTAGAGTCCGTAATCGCTTCGTTCCCACAGAACTCTGCTTTTACCAGTTGTATAGTTTGTTGAAGTGAAGGGGTATCGTGGAACTCTGGTCTCGGTACTTAGAGCTCAGTGCAAATCAGCACACGCATCTGCGTCCAATCTAAAATTAGATTAAGCTTTGTATCAAGCGAGCGGACAGAGGTTTCTGCACCCATCGCATTCTGGCACGGTATGAATATAATTGGCAAAGTCGCACATGGCTACGTGATCTCGCTTTATTTCCAAGTCGCAAATTCTCTGCTGTCCCTTCCTATATGCACTTGTAAAGTTGTGTTGTGATTGTGAATTATGAGTTTTTCCATTTACAAATTCAATCCCTAAAATTGAATCTATTTAATTTTCATGAGGTGTTGGAAAGTATAATATAGTCATGGATCCTTCCACATCAAGCCAAGATCAAGGCCAGGTTAAAATTTATGGCAACTCTAAACTTTCTGACAGAGTGAGCGCGTTCCAGCAGAATGTGGTTGAGAAACAATCAAAATTCAGCCGTGGAGCGCCATCGCCAGCGAAAACTGTCTCCAGTACCAATAAAGTTGCAGCCAATTTCAACTCTTCAGGTACCGCCAGACAGAAGAAGGCCGTCGATCTTAACGACCCAAAGTAAGTCTGTGAAAGCCCTTTATAATGACAACTATTTTCTTATCTTACCATTCTCCGCTTTGCAGCTACGGTAGGCCCGTCGAAGGCAGTAAAACAGACAAACGTGGGAAGGCAGCCGCAGCTCACATCGGTAATGAGATTCATCAGCTCTGCTCCATCATTAAAGAGTATGGGAAGGAAGTGTACGATCCTGAAGATCCCACCAACGGACCATACTACATGATAACGTTCAAGGAACTGTTCGACATGTACCAAGTGATTTCGAATAAAGTTGTCGGCTGTCTGCTGCGGGCGAGAAAACATGGACTGGTGGACTTTGAGGGAGAAATGCTGTTCCAAAGAAGAGATGACAACGTAATCATCACCCTCATTGTTGATCCAAACTTGATTCAAGCAGACCAAGACTCTACGGCATGTGTCAAAACACACTGATCTTGATTCTAAAGTGTGAAGATGACCTCGGAGTCTCAAAATCATTGTCTTTATTTTCTACGTCATCTTGAATAAAATCTAATCTCACATGAATTGTTTGGGATCCGCAAGATGTTACATTTTCATTTTTCGGCCTTCTCAGTGCATTTGCCACTTTCGCATTTGTCTGAACAACACTGATTACCGAACTCGCAGGTGGCAGCACCAGGCTGAAAATTACAAAATAGATTGGAATCTCTACTAAATCTCGTCTTTTTATAGTTGAAGCGTTCTTACCAGGCAAAGCACATTGAACGGAATCTTACATCGAGCTTTTGGCCCATTTCCAGACAGCTGAGAAAGAATATTAAGAAATTATTCCACGAAATTGTGCCTGCGCCAGTGAAGCAGGAAATTATTCATAAGAGAGGCCGACCTCGATGGTCTCCATCACCGCCAGCGGGACTTCGGCCCTTTGTGCCAATTTGAAGATTCCAGGCTTCTCACCACAGCCTTTGAATATTAGCCCCGACTCCACCACTGGAGCATGGATTATTGTTTGCAGTAATAAAATGGCGAACATCTGCCATAAAATCAACCCGCACCCGGCATGACGCCCGGTTCTGAAGATATATTGCATTAGGAAGTTTGTTTTGAGACAAAGTAAATAAAAACTAATGGTACTCCCGTCAAGATTGGCTTACCCTTGAAAAGAAATTATCATTGTGCTGGATGCTGTGGCAGTGCTTCTGTGGACAAGAGCCGAGTTTCGGAATGCTGGCGACTTTTTGCTTTACTTGCTCTTTTCTTTCCTGTCTTCACGTCTACCAATTCCACGGCCGGCGAGCCCGGTTTTATATAGTCTCTTACTTCTGCGGCACGGACAGAAAATTACAACAAATGAGGTGTTTAGCGAGCTCGTAGAGTTGAGAATTGTCTTGCAAAAGGTTGTGTCCTGAAATTTCAAGGCTGCAAATATTGCCGTATTGGAAAAGCTGAAGTCCTGCTCTTGATTGGTTGAAATAGATCATCCATTCTGTTTATATTTGCTTCGGTGGTGGCTGCTATCTCAAATTCGCCTTCATATTATGCCTTAATGGGGAGTCGTTGAACGATAATTTCTTAAAATTGTTAATTGGAGTCATATTAATCTCTCTCGAGAACCCGGGCCTATGGAAATGTCCAGCCCAAAGTCGATCTTATCAGTTTTTTGTGGTCAACATATGAGATAGTGGTCAAAGTCGTCCAAGTTCCGGACTGAAAGTCTTACGTGCTCAAACTCAAGTAACATTTTCATTTGCAAAGTGGTTTCAAAAAGCCTCGTCATTCAGCACATTCACTCAATCGGATTTGAAAAGGGCCTTCTTAGTCTAATGCAGCCAAACATAAGATGCAAAAATTCGCTTGGCACGGGATATATATCGCCGGCAATAAAAAAGAACTTTCAGGGTTTCGATTCATCCGTCATATCCTACGCGTGGCCAACTCGAAATAACTTTCAAATCATAGCGCAGCTGTCCTAGCATTCAATAACATGATATCTAATCCTTATATAATATTGCTATTGGTACAATGCGAAGACCTTTCACAAATGATGAAGTGATTATGAGAATTCCTTCAACTGCGAGGTGAGATCTAGAAAGAGGGATTTATTACACTTGTTGGTTTCTGGAGTGTACGGACGGACTGATCTTAGTAATATTACAACAAATCCATAATACCTTCTTCATGGGCTGCTTCTATTAAACGAAAGGATTCAGGAGGAATTTGTTGAACAAACACAACATACGAGTAAGAAAGTGTAAACGTAATATTTGGTCATGTTGGGATGATTGAATGAAAGTCTTTGTCGGAGGCACTCCGTACTTGAGAAAGTTGTCAGCAGGAAAGCTGGGAAATGAACACAATTTTTTTTATCTCTTTTGGTTTCTCCACAAAAACTGTGCAAAAGCAAGCTGAATGAAAATCAATGTAAGTACGTCGTAAAGTAACGTCGTGTGAAGTAGCAGCCGGACTCCAGCTTGCCTGATTCGCTTTCTCTACTGCCCTTGCCATTCACATAAAAAGTTCCAGATCCTCTCATTTCTGCTTTAGTTCCAGCCAGGGCATATAAATAGCACATTCCGGGATTCTGTGTTCATAGTAGAGTCCGGGCCTTGGAAATGGAAATACCCTCGTGGTCGACTTCTGGAGAGAAGAATAAAGGCAAAGTTGAGAAATCTAAAATTGAAATTACAGACGTAGCACGAAATGCAGCGCATCCGAGATTTGAGTTGGATTATCTGTTTTTCGTCGGATTAAAATCGATATTCGCTTCGTTCTGCTCGTTCACAACTTTCACAATGTGATTCCTCTATCGTAGAATCTTCAAAAATAACAGTCAAGACTTGTACAATCTCGAAACAAAACATGGCGTCAGGTCAGCTTAGGACAGCGTGGAATTCGTACTCGACTGAAGTTGAAGTGTCCATTATTGTGAGGTAAGTGCAATCATTTTGCGTCGCATCACAGCAGGAAAAAGAAGCACGTCAAATTCGTTTTCGTTTTCGTTTCGTCTTTGCAGAGACTTTGATTACTACTTTCTAAACGAAACTATCCGTGGTTTGAAGAAGGACGTAGCGCTGAAAGTATACGCATATTGGAAACCCCCGGGAGCTCTTCAATGGGTCCTGAAATGCGTCACAGAGACTGTTTACCAGCAGAACTGCCCATTTATGACGAAAGTAAGTTTACAGGCCTTGTCCATTTCCACCGGGCATTACATCGGGCATTTACTGTCTTTAGATGATTATGCACTGTGAGCTGCAAGACGCGCACGCAATTGCACTGAAGTTCGACATTTGCAACTCGTACCTGAATATTATGTCGATTCTTGGCTCGGTTGAGACCAATCTCGGCATTCTCCTTAAATCCAAGTCGCGTGGAAGCATTCTGACTGTGCCAGTAATTGTAAATGTAAGAAACCATGCTACTTAATTACTCCCCAAAACCAGAGGCAAATATTTGCAATGCTCTCGAATATCGGGTGTCTTCGTAGGCTGTGACTGGTCTATGCACACATGACGCTGCCAAAACGGGAGAATTATTTCTCCGAGCAGAAATACTCCAGCCGTGTGAAACCGCAGTAAGAATATTGTGTTGTCATCCACTTAAAACACTACGCCGTTGCATGCACATGCTTGATGGACAAATATTTATGTTGTGCGTGTTCTCAGTTGCTCGGTCAGTTCGGCCTTGAAGTCTTCGGTGGCGCGACAAGGAAGCCATTTCGATTGGAAATTAGCAAATTAAACCAGGACAGCCTCTTTGACATTCCCTACCCCTACACGCTAACGTTCAAGTCGGATGAAATCAAGTACGAGTCAGGAAGCAGCATTGGCAAATGGAGTTTAGGGACAACGCCAACGGCTCGAGTCATCAATGAAAATATTGATCGTGTGCTGAAGATGGAGATCTTTCAGAGATTCCACGGTCAGGCGTACGCATTTGTTTTGTGCACTCTCAGGCAACTGCTCGACGAGAACCACAACGAGTTTCCACTCACGATGAACAAAGATGGGAAGGTAAGAATTGACGAAGGAGAAAAGAAGTGCCCCAGTGCCTTTGCTATGCCTATCTTCAATATGTCGCAGATTTCAAGGAAGTATCGCCTCAAAATCCTGAGAATGACACAAATCTACCAGAATTCCCTCAACTACTACTTGAAGAAGGAGCTTCAGCTCAAGAGAATTTATGCTGTTGATTTCTCTGGTATGATTGATCGATACTGTTTGAGTCGCATCGGAACCGGAATGCCTTCATTGTACGCTTTACGTAATGCCTTCTGGTAGTGTCAAATTGGAATTCACGATTACATGGAGGTGGGCTGCATGAGGCTCCGAATGGAAAATTCAGTCAATATGAAGAAGCACTGCAAGTTATAGCGTTGGTGTTTGGTCGCGTCGCCAAAGGTGACTCACTGTTTTACGGCTTTGGGAGTGCCAAAATGGAACCGTACATGGGCAAGTTCGACGAATCCGACCACATGAACTCTTTGTTGGAACATTACGGGTAAATGACTTGACCATGTCCACTAGTTCGACCAATTCGAACTACTTTTTCAGTGCGAAATAGCGAGTGAGACTCAGTCACGAGTTCGAATACACAGAGCGATAAGTCAAGTTCGACACCCTGGCTTGATGCAGGATAATTGTTTCCAGAAAATTGTTTCCAATCCTAACCAGGAATATATTTTTCTATTGAGATTGTAGGAGTCTCGCGCTACAACAGACTTGGGATGTAAATCTTGTAATGTGTTATACATAAAATGACTTTGTCTTTTCAAACCTGCTGGGTCCAGCTTCAGGATTAAGGGCGTTCGAACTAGTTGACCTATCGCCTTTAGTGCATTAGAGCTGGTGATGTACATTAGTAATCAGAATCCCTTGACTCACTTGCCCATTTTGACTTTGTACAGCCAAGCGCTATGCGCAGCGAAGATGAGCAAATGTCAACTGTCTGACGCCGAATTGGTGTCGGCGTGTGCGCCGAGGGCGTGTGGACAACCAACCAAGCTTGGCGCTCATATGGCAGCGCTGCTTCGACAAATTTTAGGAAGTATTTCCTACAAGACAGCTCATTTTCCAGGAAACGACTTGGAATATTACGTGTGCTTTATATTCACGGATGGAGTCATTTCTGATGTAGAAGATTCGATGAAGGTACGTTTCACTTTCATTCACCAGTTCGACCAACGCGAAAGTTAATTTACTTTCGTAATCCTCAATTTCAACAGTACATCGTTCAGCTGGCCAAACTCCCGATTAGTTTAGTGTTCGTAGCTGTTGGGAAGGGAGATTTCCTTTCGCCACTCAAGTTGGAAACTGAATGGACGCATCCAGTCACAGGCGAATATCCTTGTCGGAAAATCACCAGCACACTGCACTATCGCAGTCAACTGAAGTGGGACTCGGCCATCAAATTCTCGGACAGATTTGTAACCGATCCCATCCAGCTGTTGGAAAAGGAATTGTTCACAAATATTGAGGAGCAGATTTTGAAGTTCATCAGAGCATTTGCACCAAATTACTAAACAACGGGATTGCCAATCTCGGAGCGTACTACCCGGTGGATCTCATGAAATTACAATGGTACAAAAATTAATACTTATTGCAACCATGCTTCTTGATTGATGGTTTTAACAATTACCTGCAACTTCAAATTGTGCTTTGGCTTTTCATTGACGTAGACATTTGTAGTGACTTATGAACTAATGTTGTGCTGGAAATGAAACTGAATTGTGCATAGTAAGTTGATGATATGCAATTAATTGTGAGTTGTGTGCATTATAGGCTAATTTTCTCTGAACGCCTAACATAGTTTATGACAGTCTGTCCTATTTTGAATAAATAGCCAAACGATTTGCTGAAAACTGCATTTATTTTTTACTGGTACTACTTAATGCAAGGGTACACTGAAAACCTGGCCACCAGTTCACTGATCAGGCCTATAAAATAGACATTAAGAGTAATAACCTAGTCATACAAATTAAAGCGTCTTAACTATTTTCCTTAAAAGTATTGAGATACTGAGAATGTCATAAACAGTTTAAAACTGCTGAAGTGATGTGGAATGGATGTCTAAATAATTCATCGGTATCGACTTTTGTCTAGTTCAATGCATAAGCTCAAGCGAGAAAGTAAATACACATGTTCAATTTACTAAACTAGCTAAGCTCAGTCAACTCAGCAGGAGTGAACTATTAGACACACTTTGTAGACTTAATCGGCTTAATGAGTTAATGATCATTAGAAATACGAGTTGCATACTCCAGATAGAACATTTCAAACTTAACTAATACTTTGACGCAGATGGAAGCTCTCCAAGACTTCGTAGCTTCGAATCAATATTACGAATAACCATGTCGTAGTTGGAATATACACCTTGGCGCAGCAATCTTGCCTTCTCCTCGGAGAGCCGTCTTATTTCTTCGTAAACTTCGTTTCTGGTCAACTTTCGTCCATTGTAACCAGCAATATTCTCCCTTCGATCTCCTCCCTCCAAGTTGGGTCGGTTATCACGTTTCTTAGGGTCGGGTGTCGAAATGGATTCTACACCTGTTTTGCTGTTTGTCTCATAGAAGTCATAAATTGATTTAATTTGTTTGGCGACTTCTTTGACTGACTTGCGATCTTTTGCCATTTCATTTCGTTGCTGACTTGCAAGCAGCTGCATCCTATTTCAGAAAAGTTATATTTCGTGAATACTCGTACAACGGTCTGGGTTATAGACTCACCTTAAGTTCTCGTTTTCAGCTTGCAAATTCAAATTCTTCTGCTTCTTCATGAGTTCCAGCTCTGCAATCAATTTTGAAATCCTTCGACGATATTCTTCTCTCTGCGCTTCCGTTTCTTTCAGTTTTTCCAGCAAATAGTTGTTCTAAAAACTAAGGCGTCTTAAGAATTCCATTTTGGCATTCAAAGCTTTGCATAGCCTATGATTTCTTCCTACTCCAATACCTCAGTCTTTAATTGGTCGAGCTTTCTTGACTGCTCCATGTCTGACCACCGATTTCTGGATGCAACCATCTTAGCGATTTCGTCTTCCTTTTCCTTCAGTTTCGTCTCCAGCAACAATATTCGTCCTGTTTTCTTTTCCAGGTCAGCCACGTAGTCTTGAATTCGGCGCTCCAGAATTTCAGTCTAAAATTTCAAACAGTTGCTAGTTTAATTCAGAGCCAAAACGCCTATTTCGGTTCATTCAATGGACTAGAGCAGGAAAACCTCTGCAGTTACGATCACCCACCTCGACCTTACACCTTTCCTGCAAAGAACGCACACGCATCTTTTCTGTTTCTAACTGCTTTCGGCTTTCCAAAGTTGATGACTGAGAGGATGATTTAATCTACAAACCAAAAACATGTATGCGGTCTTAAAAGATAAATACGACGCAAGCTTTAAAGTCAACCACGCACGCCTGAGTGTTTACCTCCGATTCTAATTGCTTTAAAGACTCTTCCTTTCTTGAAATCATTTCTTTTTCTTTAGCAAGTTCTTGCTCCCTCTGCTGAAACGAGCGGAATCTTTCCGTTATTTGAGCTTGACGGTCAGAGTCTTTCTTTTTCCATTCCTCCGACAAAATCCGAAGATACGCCTTTTCCTTCTCGACTAACTGTTAAATCATAGAAACACGTGACACCTTGAAAACAAGTGTTAAAAACCTCACTTAGTAGGATAGTAATAAAAGGATTTAACGTCTTTGCCTCAGCTTTAAAGTTGCGTTCTTGTTCGATCTTCCACGCTTCGAATTTTTCCTCAGCTGACGGCGTCTTGTGGTTCGTACGGATTGGTTTAAATCCTACAGTTTGACAAATATTATTTAGAATGAGAGGAGCTACCGTTTCCAGCTATCCACCTTGCTAAAAGTTCTAGTGCTGGCACTCTCTTATTGGTAGTATATTGCTTACCATCCACGAAGTCACCCCTTGTGCTAATTGCGTCTTCATGAAGATGGCACATGCCTCCAGAATGAGTGGTAACTTTGTCTGGGTATCCAGGAAGCGTCTCCTTCTTTTTCTCGGTAATCCTTAATGGCAAGGACTTCTCTTTTAAAAGTTCCAGCAACTCAACCTGGATTGAGCATGTTAGGTAACCAATCTTGACCTGTCGCTCTTTGTGAATTACAGGCACATGTTTTCGGAATTTACGTTTTCCGTCAATTTCCTGGCAGCACAATAAATGAAAACAATAATGGGTATCTGAAAATTGGACTCGATATTAAAATGCTTATAATGTCGGTAACTTACTTGCTTGAAGAAAACGTTGCCAAATGGCACCATGCAAACTGCTAAAGGAGTTCTGTCGCCTTTTAAGTATTGCTTTGATGGAGAGATACGGACAGTTAAAGGCTTGTAAAGCAGACGATTTGAAAGCCGCTTTAGTGATACAGTGATACAGAGGTCCTCATTAATAGAAATGCATCTTAGTTTTTTGTCTAGGTCGTCAGGGTGGGAAGCCGAAGCCATTGGTGTTGCAACACATTCCACCTCCTCGTACAAACCCATTGGATGATTGTAATACAGCACGAAGTCTTCCACGATTGGCTCACGGCTTCTCAACCACAATTCTTCAAAGTTTATGCTAACTTTGTACGTTCCTGCTTCCATCACAGCGGAATCTCCGAATTCATTTGACGACATAGCTGGTGCGATTCTGTCAAGAATGGGCTCATTCTCCTGGTGGACCTCCCTTCTGAGGTCATCCAGAAACGCATCCGCGTCGTTTTCTTGACCTGAACTCCCAGTGGGTGCCGCATTCCAATCTTTGTTCAAGAAGACCACCGCCGGCCGCTCATCAAGGTTAAGGTTTTCATTGTTGTCGACCTCATCCGCAGCAGTAGAATTATCAACACCACCAGCAACTTCAGCCTCACGGTCTGCACTCTCTTCATTCCTATTTCGGTCTTTGAGAGGGACAACAGAAGATGTCGCAGGAGAAACTCGCCATTCATTGCTGAAGTAGCCCGGATGGGTCTCCAGCTCAACACAAACTCGCATTTCCGGCTTTTGATTTAGGAAATTTGCAGACACTGGATATGGAATGGTCGACATCACCTCCAAATCAAGCTTCAGTTCTTGTATATTTGGCTTAGTCAAGTCGCACAGATCCAAACAAATTTGTCCCATTTCTTCTGCAACTGATGAGCCTGCCTTAGTGCGGAATATGTGAAATTCTAACGATGTGCTCGACAAATATTTGTAGAAAGTGGCCCCATTAGATCGAATCTTTGCAGTTGCTTTATCACCAATGAAGCCGCGTTTTGTCTCCGTATTGCCAGTAAGTTCAAATGGATCAGAGCTGATATCAAACCCAAAAGACTTGTATTCTACTCGCCATTGGGAATTCTCAGCATTGGTTGGCATCTGTTCAAGCTGCATGCACAAATCACAAAGAAAGCCAAGGTATAGTTGAAGTAATTACATAGTTAACACAAATGAATTTTTCCATACCAAGTGAAAGAAGTTCGCGTGTACGACTGTAATGCTCATAATATACAGGTCATCGTTGTCCGATAACTCTCCAAGTTCAAAGTATCCACGTTCATTTATACCGAACTGAAAATCATCCTTCTAGAAACAAAACATAAGACATTGCAAATTTTTAAAATTTATTCTGGAAGAATGCTAAATATTCCAGTACAACAATGATCAGAGACAACCTTTTCGAGTACGGACGTGTTAGTTCCTACGTCCATAGTGTGTGATTCTGCTGCAGGAGATAATTTTGGAGCCATTCGAGAAATTAACTTCTTCGGGTCAGCAAGAGAATGAATAGCACCGACAGCTGTAAACTTATTTGCAGTTGTTCTAGCACTCGTGCCTCTGCTTTTATTTTCGCCGAACACGCTAGCAAATGCTCTCGGTCTTTGATTGCTTCTCTGTGCCAAGGAACCGGCTTTTGTTGAGGCTTCTACATGAAGTTGCAGCTTTATTTTAGGATGATATTTGATCCATGGGTCACGAGTTCCCAGCAAGGGGTATGCTTTCTACATACAATGGCAAATGATTTTATCAGAACATGGCAGTTGTCCTCTTTGGTTCATTCATGCACTTACTGCAGTGGTAGGATCGACTTCATGCACTTGGTTCATAAAAAATGCATCCTTCACAGCCAGCACAATATAGCCAATTTGCTCGCCAAGTTCTTGATCATTTTTCACAAGAAAGCATTCAACTTTGAGAGATTTACCGTCTGATCGCAATCTAAAATATTATAAGACAGGACCGACTGATAGTGCTTGCACTAAAACTCAATATTAAGAATGAATGACGCTGATACTTCTGACGTATGAACTACTCTGACCTCTGAATTTCCCTTTTTGGAAACGACCACGCCAATTCAGCGTTAAAATTTGGTTCAGTCTGCCCAGGAATCAGATCCACAACTCCGGTTTCCAATACTTCGCCTCCATCTACAACTCTAGCCACCAGCTTACATTTGTACCCAGGACGTCCCTTCACAACAAAATTTGCTCCTACGGAAGAACGAGTATTTCAGTTCAATAATGCAATACTTCGAACTGAATTAGAAATTCCTAACCTTTAAATATAGACAGAACTAGCGCACAATCATCTCGTTTTGCAGCAGCGACTCCATCCACTTGATCTTCGCCGATTAGATCCGCCATAATGCGCTTGACTCTTGATTTCAGTCAGCCGAAACCTACCCCATGCGCCCTCTTCTCACATATGGCGCTGCGGTGGGGTTTTGAGTAACGATTCTTAAACCGAACTCCTGCGATTTGACCGCTCGAAATGTTGAAGCCACCTCTTTGGCAATAAATACATGGCAGAATGTAAAGCTAAATAGATAAAAGCCAGTTGACAGTTCTTGAATGCTGTGGTCTTGATGACAAGCTTCAGTAGCAATACATAAATTACAGAAAATCACAAATCATGACAGGTCAATGAATGTTTTTTTTACGACACGACACTAATGTTACATCACTGACATTGACCTTATCACATCTCAGCTACTTTTTTTTTACCTATTTATATTTGTTGTGATGTTGATTCAGTTTCGGTTGACACTTTTCATTATTTGTTGTCTTGGGTTAGTCGTCCAGCTGACTTGCAGGACTCACAATCAGTCAAATGTCATACACTTGCTCAATAAATTGTCATTGTCACGTTGTCACAAACCTGAGAAAACTGTGTTGCACGCACAAGTCACAACTTCACACATCCATGCAAACGAAATGTCAAAACAGAACTGGACGCTGAAGTATTGGATATCTTTTTCATTCTCAACTTCTCAAGTCTCGGCGCATAATATTTTTGCCGACAGAAGAAAATAAATAAGCTTGAGAAACTGAACCGTCCTCCCGCGTGGATTGAATTTACACACGCTCTTTGGCGCCAGTAAAAGTTTAACATTCAACCTTGGCAATTTCCATAAACTTCGTTCGTGGTTTCGGTATACTTTTGGTGCGTTTCGTTAACCCTGGTGCTTGATTTGGATAATTTCACTTGTCGAGTTGTCCCCATCGCCGTCAACTAAAGAAGGCAGGCACTTCTGCTTCACCAGTGCAGTGTAGTGGACTTGATTGTTCACTGATTGGGTTTTGGGCTGCGGACAAACTAACCAACTCCGACGTCTAGCGTTCATGAAAATCGAGAAGAAATATGGAGTGGGAGTATTCGGTAAGTGATATTCATGAGGGACGACACATTGTGTATACAGTTAACCGCGCTTAAGATTACGGAGGTCTGATCTAGTCGATATTTACAGCACGCGGCCGGGCCGAGCTTAAATCCGTCTACATCTGGCGGAGGAACTACTGCTCCTAGTGCCAATGACGTTGAGATGGACGTTGACCCAGGGGACTATCTTGTAATTGTTCCAGACACGAATATATGGATCGGTAAGAGGAGGGCCGGATTTGTAATCTATGCATTTTAATCACTAGTTAGCTGGATAAGGATAATTTTGTTGTGCGCAGGTTATCCTGATCTATTGAGGACGCTGATGAACACAGACTTCGAAAAAGTGTCTTACCCTACAATTATCATTCCTTGGATGGTCATGCAAGAACTAGATCTGGTCGGGAAGCAAGCCAGACCAAGCAACAGCAGGAGCAGTGACAAACTGAATACCTCGCTTGCTGCCAGGAAGTCTATTTCGTTTATCCATGACCTTTTGGATTCCAAGCATCCGCGAGTGAGAGGACAAAAGGCATCCGATGCAGCTCTGGCGCAAGAAAAATTCAAGGCTGAAAATGCTGATGACCGTATACTTCAGTGTGCTTTACAATGTGTTCAAAATTCTCATTACACTTTAGTGGTAAGAGCTTTTATACTTGGTACCGTTACATTAAATCGGCTGTCACGAATTGTTTGACTCTTCCGTAGGTATTTATGACCAATGATCGAAACTTACTGAGCAAAGCAATGGTAGAGAATTCTGACGACACTCAGCGAAAATTACTGATATGTGATACAAATAGAACAATTCAGAAAATTAAGGAAAAAATTGACCTGGAAATGGGAGGCCGACCAACCGAAGCTCGAGTTATTGTTGTCAATCCTAAAGAGTCGCCTGTTAAAAATGATAGCAGAAGAGCATCATTTACCTTACTACCACTAAGGGATCGAATGCCACCGTCTCCTAAGCGAAAAGGTCCAACTGGAGACTTGTTTGGAAGGAAGCTAGAGATAGATTCAAGTCCAGGGAGAAAAATGACAAGGCAATCGTCGGAATCTATGCGTACGCCTCCTATACCTGTGCGTAAACCATTGAAGAGGAATTGCCAAGCCTCTAACAGTCCATTGTATGTGCAACTGGTGCCAAAGAAAAATCAGTCAAGCTCGCCTGGATCCACAACTACTAGATCCATATCCAAACGAATCTCATCACGCCAGCAAACCGATGACCGTCCCTCCGAAATTTATTCCGTAGTTATGCAGATTCCGCCAAAATGTGATTCATTTAAAGAAGTTATAGAATTTCTGCGCCTCATGTTCTCATGCGTAAGACTTCTTTTCCACTGCATTGACCAAAATCAATGCCGTAATTAGTTTCCTTTCTGTGAAATTAGATTCTCGAGTTTAAAATGAAGGAAGACTTTGGCGAGAAGCTTTGGACACACTCTTTGCGCTACAAGCCTCCATGGACAATCATCACCGCCCTAAAGTGTCTCATCCACCATCATTTTGCAGTATTCTCATACGTGTTTGGGATGCGCTCAAAGCCGCAAATCGAAAGTCTGCTGTCGCTGGTGGAAGATTACTTGGCTTGCCAGAGAGGGAACGAGGCGTCTCTATTGGAAGATGACATCATTGAATTGACTTTAACACTGATCATGCTTGCGAGGACAAAAGGTGGAGGTATCAATAAGAAAGTGCAGCTGGACGAGTGTGAGAAAGTTTTGGCGGTAGGTTTAGCCAGCTTCAAGCTTTGACATGGTCCGGATCTGAGATTGATGTCATAGTCAATAATCAATCATTCGTTTCGCTTTCCAGGATTACCTCAGGGAGCACAAAATTTAGGAGCAGGGCAGCAAGCGTGTATCGAAGAGAAGAATGCTTGTCTGAATCCTGAAACGTGATTAGTCGATATAGTCAAAAGCCATTGTATTCGTACATTGTGTGTCATTCATCCCAGTTCAGGTTTTGAGATGTTATTTAACTTAGTATTGAACCAAATTATTTTACATTCATGCATAACGGTACGAAATTTCGTCGTACTTTTTCTTGTCTGAATGGACAATTTGTTTGAGAAACGAATAAAACAAAATATTTTCAAGCTACTTTTTCAAGGGTTTTATTTTCATGGCATTAAAACGGATCTTGACGTTCTTGAAGGATGGCACGTATTTTCAAGTCTTCGAGGGACTTTTCCAAGTTGTAGTCTCGTGTAAACTGCTGAGCTTTGTCTTCATCGACAACCAGTCCGTACTTCAGATAGCGAGCACCACAGGAGAATTCCATGAGGTGAAGTCCACGTGCGGTTACGACATGGATATAGTAATCAAAGAAGGATATGGAGAAAATCGCCCCTGGAAATTTCCGATGTCTTACGATGACCCAATTTTCGACGTCTGAATGGTATTTATACACTAACAAAGTCTGAAATTGATTAAAGGAAACGAATTTACAGCAAAAGTTCTGCTCGGTTTTCAGGATTAAATTAGTTTTTCAAGGCACAACTCACGGAAGCAAAGGTTCCAACTAATATCTCATTTTGTCCATCGAAATCAACGTCGGCCACGCACACGCTTTCTACACAGTCCCACTTTGAGCTAAATTTTAAGGGTGACCCTTGTTTGAATTTCTCCTCAAGAATGTTCCTAAGGATTGGAACACAAAATTGTAAGACGTTCCTGTAAGTATTTCAGCACAAAAATAGTGGTTGCTTCATTTTCTTACGTGTAGTGGTACACTGGGGACGCAGAGGACGAAATTACCGCGTTTATGCTTAGTCCAATAGTATAAAATTGGATACTGGTGATCATTCCCGAGTAACGGTTCACAATTTTTACAGTATTGTCATCTAAAGCCAAATGACTTTTTGACTCAGATGATATCGACATGGAAGATGTCAATTTAGCTACTCTTTCTTTGTCAATGGGCAAGTTGTCCTCAGGTAAACTGGTCACTGAAGCGGAGTTCAAGTCAGTCGTACTTGTGTCGGAGTCGACTGATTCATCCATTGTCGAAACCCATGTGGGGATACTGGAATCTGTCACGATATATGCTAGCAGAGTTCCGTCTTCACAACCGCACACAGTGACTCGCTTTTTCGCACTACTCATAAACTCAACGGCTATTCTGGTGACGATATTTTCAAATTTAGCTGGAAGCTCTGGGAAGTAGTTCCTTGTCGGAACTTCCTCGAACGAAACTGTCTCGTTAGTTTCATCAATAGTTGGTTCGTAGGTGTGGATGCGTCGATCGGATCCAGACAGAAGAAACAAAGTACACTAAAAACAATAGAATATAAATTATTTTTAAATAACTGTTTGATGTTAAATGGCTGTTTATGTAAACGAGAAAGATTACCAGCTCTGCTCGAATGTTTCTTGCAATGATGTGACACAAATGATATGGAGCAAAATTTAGACTAAACACCGAAGCAGATTTTGTTCCAATGATTTCCAACTGGTTGCAAATGTATTCATGCTTGTCTTTAACATTTTGATCAGCAACTGGACGGCTGTATGTAAATGAGGAGACTGGGGAAGATGAAGGTGAACCGGTGCTCCCAGTTGATAAAATCGGATTCGGGTTTGTGTTAGACCCTTCAGTTTCTGAATTAGTGCTCCATAATTTTGACGAGGGTGGGGAGGAATAAATTTGCAAGTACGCTAACTTCGTTTCGTCTCCCAATGTCGAATTTGTTGTCTATTTTAAATCAATTGCGTTACAGGGGTAGAAAACTGATTCAATGATTAGAAATTGAACTTAACTTACATCGACATATGTCACGCCAATAACCGGGAAAGGGTCCTCGTAGGCATCCACCGAGATTATGTCTGCATTTTCTGGAATGAAAATAATCCTTTCACTTTTTGGATTCCTTTGAAGGTACACGAGAAGGTGAACAGTGAATATTACCCTTCGGCAAGTCCACTAATGTCAGTTCTTCCAAAACCTCCTTGCTCTTGTGTGCGTAAAGTTTCCCGAAGTTTCCAGTTCCAATTAATGAAATGTTGCCCAGTCTTGCGGTTGAATAAATGTTCCCTTGGGCTGGCACCCGGATGTAATTTTCTTCTCTCATGTTGGGTCGAAATTATTCTCGAATTAAGGAATGATCAGTCTCAAGGTCTTTGTCATTAGCGTCTACCGATGTTTGTTAGAATTTTTACGACTAGCTAGCTCTCAGTTGATCAAAGATCCTGAATTCAGTTTTAGCGGCGGCCTCACATTGCTCTTCATGTCGGTTTTGTTTGGTGTCTTTCGAGTATCTCTTTGTTACTTTCCTCAGAATATCTAACTTTGAGCTTTACTTTCGTGACTGACCCCATATATACAATTTCCGGCGTTATTAAATTGTGTTGTAATGAGGGATGCGCTAAATTGTACATGCATCGTGCTACTCAATTCTTGATTTAGTTATTAATTCTTGGACATTTGGCTGAGGAGCGCAGAGTCTGGCGAACTTTAGGCCGATTCCCCCAACTGAGTCAACTGATGGGTTAATGAAACTGGCTCACTATTTTATGAACGTCGAGCATGAATGTGTTCTCTTCTGCTTGTCGCCAATTAGATATCGTACGACTTGAGAATAGCAATTTGTCAGAATCTTGGCTAAATTGCATCTGCATTATTTTGCAAAAGGCTTGTAGTGGTTCACTGTAAGATTCGCTTCAAAGAACTGCCGACTATACAAATTTCAAATTCAGTCGACACGATGTGAGTTGAACTCCCCGAATAATATGAGCACGTTCGGAGAATATTTTATATTTGAGGGTCAAATGAAGTAATGAAATTCTTTGAGCGAAATTGAATTCACACGAATTTTACGGAGCCTTAAACAAGCGTATCCCGCAAACATTGATGCTGACGCTGCAGCAGACATCACGTCTTAAGTATTTCATTAAACCATAATCAGCGGACGAATACGCATTAAATATGCCAGCATTTCATGCTGGCAGAAAGTGAACACATTGTTCGAGTCCAGGTCAATAAGTTTCGTGAATATCCGACTGCGCTACAGTAGTCCGCCTGTTTGCTTTTTGCTTTCTCCTCTCCATTTCTAGCATGCAACGAGTTGAATGATTGGAATCGAAGCGAGTCGACCGTTCTACAGAACGTCCGGATCAAAGACAAAAGATTTGGTTCTGTCTCTCTTCCTGAACTCACTCGGTATAAAATCGAATGGTTTTATTCACTTTCTTTTTCCTTCTCCTTTCTCTTGAAGTCCCTTTGCCATTCAACGAGTATCTGCTTGCCGGGTGCCCATGCGATGCCATTGCCACTAATGTCTTTATTTTGATCGTTTAATGTCCGTCTAAATGGAACAAGGTGGGAATTTGGGAAGGAGATGAGATGAGAGTGGCAGAGGAAGAAAAGAAGGACGAATGAGACAGATTGTGTTATGGTATGGAGACGACATGGTTAGAGATGCAGAACGAAAAAACGAAGTGACTTGACTCAGGAATGAACTGAGAGGAAATGAGAATTCTATGAGGAGAAAACTAAAATAAAGTGAAACGTTATGCGGAGTTGGAGAGTGTATTAGCACTGTGTTGGGCTGCTCGTGCTCTGCGGAGAGAAAGTTCAAAGGAGGCACAAGCGAGGCTGAGGAGAAAGCAGACGAAAGAGAGAAATACGATGATCACGAGCGAAGTACATGCACATTTAACATTTATACGATTTCATGAGAAAAGAGAGATAACAGGGGACGACTGACTGCGACTGGGACGTGGAGGCAGAGCGTGGAAGTGGAAAGAGAAAAGTATAAATTTTATACAAAGAAATCAATACAGTCAGTCTCGAAATGCACTTACATCACAGTTACATGGAATTCAGGCTCCAGCTCCAGCCCAGTTTCATGGTCCTCAGTCACATAATACGTGATTTTAGAGTGCAACTTTCACAAAATGAAATTGAAATGAAAACGTTAACTTTGGACTTACTCCTGGCTAACCTACACGCACAACTAAATAATGCTGTTATTGGGCTCATGGCTCAGTTAGTGAGGTTCGTTCGCTTGTGGACCGGGGATATTCTGGGATCCTACTTGGTATTATTTTTAGTACACACCAGAAATTACTTGAAAACTACATTTTCCATGGCTTCATGGACTTTACATTCATACGCTTACGCCTCCTTGAGCCTGGAATTGAGTGCTGGCTGCACTGGCTTGTGCGGAACAGAGCGAGTTCCTGGTTCTTGGTCTTGACTGACTCTGGCACTAATACCAGCTGCGTGCTCGCTGCTCGTCTTCTATTTTCACAAGTATCTGAAAACATGATTTTGATTCCTACTATCATCTCATGCCACAAGAAGATTCAGGAGCTGAACTCCTCTCCTGACCGACTCTCTGTCTCTTTAGTTCCACGAGTCGACTGCTTTCACTTCGCAGCGCAACAACCTCCAAACAAGAACAGAACAAATCTTTGCAAGAACAACTCCAACTCCAGAGCGCTAGCGCGAGATAACTTTCTGCCGTGCCAAAGTGCTCAAGCTCGGGCTCAGCTCGCTCGCTCAACACTTTTGAGGTTTCAGATTTCGTGCTTTGCCGTGTGAGTTGACGAACGAGAAAGTGAGGAGGAGACATTCTCCAGTCTCCGGTCGTGCATTCTGCGAATATCTTATTTTCACTTTGAAATAACATTACATTTTTGAACCCTTTTTACGTTCCTTCGGAATTCTTTTTCGTTCTCTCCATTATTGTGCTTGCGTGAGGTTGTCATCGACATTACCACATTACCATTACACACTGTTTTTTTTCGGTCTGTTGGTGTTCTTTATTTTACTTGCAGTTGGACGACTTGCTTTTGCTTTGACGTTCTGAATGTGACGACTTTACTCCTTTCACTTTTGATAACATTCGCCTGTTTTATTTCTGCCTCTCTCCTTCTCCAGCACGGTTACTTTCTCCTTAACCTTTGCGTTCTCATGACTTTCTCCTGGTTGAACCCAAAGGGCAGTTTTCCTCACCTGAGTACGTCAGTCAAGACACATGTGCACACGCAAAGCAGAACAGACACGACGAGCACAGCAACCAATCCGCCAGTCCAGAAGATACGGGCATCAAATTACATTAATAACATGAGATAAAAAGGATAGCTACGGAGATCATGCACATTTTTCACGAGGATCTGCAGTTTAGAGTTTGTGGGTTTAGTTTTCCCCCTCGCTCAGTGTTTGCTTGGATTTCAAGCTGTCTAGACGTTGAAAAATAGCTGCTGCTCATCATTTTCCTGTTATTATTTACTCAGTGTACGTGCATGTTCGCGTACCTTCAGCAAGTCGACGTCCACAAAAATAGTGGCTCATTCAATCAAAATCAAGAATTGTGTGCGGAAAGTTGGAGTGATGTTGTTGATAATGTGCAATGTGCGTGATTCTTTCCCTCTTTAGTGGATCAAGGGCAAAAAGTTCTGTAGTCATGGTCAGTCTAAAAATATAATGCTGCTCATTTCTCTTGGGCTTTAACTACGGTGGGCTTGACGTAAGTAAACGGCTTGCCTATGCGGTTTGTCTCGGTTCTGACATTCATCGACTTTCTCCACTCCTCGTTCGCTTTTTGTGCTAGCGCAGTCATGTGTTTTTAACTCTAATTAAGATTGGTGTCTGAGCCCTGAAAAAGCGGGCATGGGACAAGACCAAGCGGGCACGTACGAGCTAGGCGAAGAGGACGAGGACGAGAACGAAGACATTTGGCAATCATATCAGGCCAACGTGGAAATTTGCATTGCACTGAGGTAATTAATTCTGGCATCAATTAGCATGAGCTGCCACTTCGTATACGGACCGTTTAAAGCGCGGTATCTTTTTCCGATTGCAGGGATGTTGACTATCACTACTCAATAGACGACAGTACGCCCATAAAGTCGCCAATTAAAAATCTGGCTCGGAAAGTCGTGGCGCACATGAAACCGGCGGGGTCCATTCAATGGGTCGAAAAATGTGTAACGGAAACTGTGTTCAGGGAGAAGAATCCGAAGTTTGCGACGAAGGTAGGTGATCCAGACAATTTTAGTGGCAACCCCACATTTATTAAATTCCACATCGTCTTGCAGTTGTATTTCCCATGTGAAAAGCGGGACGCATCTGGAATCGTGCTGAGATTCGATATCCACGATAGTTCAATGAAGTCTTTCCAGCCCCGCAATACAATTTCGTCACATATCGCTGCCTTTCTACAATCCAGATCTTCTCCGCCCAAGAAAACAACACCTCTGCTCGGAAGCGTTGAAGTAAATTTAGAATCCATAATCAAAGCGAAATCGAATGGTCTAGAACTGCCTATCCTGTCACTTTTCGAACCTTACAAAAATAAATCAACACCGGAAAATCGAAGACGGAGTGGTGGTCTTGCTCGAAAAAACGTGACTATTGATCCTGGGAGATTATTCCTCAGAGCAGAACTGCTTAAGCCCATGAATTATGCCGTAAGTGAATCCTCACTTCGGTACCCATGAGACTTCACAGTGCATGACTCAATTTGTGATCCAATATTAACAGGTCTTACTCAAATTCGGACTGCGGATAAACACTGATCGCTGTTATTATTTTCGTCGGCCGGTGTTTCCATTCTATTTTGAAATTTATAAATTGAATCCTGAGACACTGTTCCAAATCCAATATCCTTACACGCTGCTCTACCGGAGCGAGCTCATCAAATACACCGGAGTGAACGAGGAGGATTGTTGGAACTACATTGTCATTCCTGTCTCGAGAGTTTGCAATGGCGATCTTGGACGCGTGCTGAAATTAGAAATTTATCAAACGGATCGCCCGAGTATATCCCAAGGGTTCGCGCTCACGACACTGAGAAAACTTCTAATTGAAAGGGAGTTGGTCATTCCCGTTAGCCAACATGACGGCAAAGTGAGTTCTTTGATTGTCAGATCAAAGTGAGTGGTTTTTGACGTTTGCGCAAATGCGACCTTGACTTTTTAGGTTTCTCAAAGGTTCTGCCTGTACGCTCCACTTTGCCACGAGGTTCCACTTCATCCGATGCAGTACTATTTGAATAAGGGCTTAACCATTAAGAGATTATTCACCGTGGATTACTCGAGTAATGACAGCAATAGTAATTTATTTGATAGTTCATTAGTTACAACCACAATGCGTCTATTTTAGGTTCAAACTGGAATGTTCAATTACACTTGCGTCCATTGCACGACCCAGCCGCTAAGCGAACTGTCTACGAAGAAGCAATAATAATGACGGTGAGAAGCACTCACTGGTCGGTGCATTCATGTGGTTTGAATTATGTTCATTATGTCATTCATAGGCCGGTGCTATGATCGAAATTGCTCAAGGAGACTCAATATTTTATAGTTTTGGTAATACAAGTACACCTTCGTACGTTACCAGCTTCGGTCCAGAAAACCACATTCACTCCTTGCTCCGACTGTATAGGTAATGTCTTGTCATTTATTAAATGTGCTATCCCATGAGATGAGAGGATTTTCAACAAATCCAATCCAAGCCTTCATCATCTGTCGAAATGAAACTCTCACCGCGAGAGATCATTACCGCAAATCCATTGTCTTTCCTCTCACGGCACGGCTCAACCCGCTTGATTGAAGAAACAAAGTAATTGTGCCTGACGTTGCTCTTTTCTATTCAGGGACGCGCTCTACAACGTGAACTCCGCCATGGAGTCAAGCAAAATAGCAAACAACATCGTGAGCCACAATTACATCGGCGGAGGTAGCAGCAATCCCGTGACACCCAGCAAACGCTCTCGTTCGAACAATGCTCCAACGACTCTACTCGCCCCGCTCCTCAGCGATCTTGCAACTCTGCTCAGTGTCAGCTCGGAACGGTTCGAGTACCAAGTCGTATTCATTTTTACTGACGGCCAGATATGTGATATCGAAGAGTCAAAGCAGGTAAGTAATGCGGAATTTGTTGTTGCGTGTGAGCATGCGACGGATTAAATACGTCTTGTTTACTCGATTTTGTTCCTTTTGCGAATTGAAGATCATTCTGAGCTTAGCCAAACTTCCCGTCAGCCTAATATTCATTGGAATCGGAATGGCTGACTTTCAGCCGCTGCTTAAACTAGAGCAAGACTGGATTCATTCGCAAACTGGTGAATTTCCATGTCGCAAAATAATTCATGTGATTCATTTTCGTAATCTGGTCGAGTGGGACACCTCAATTCACTTCGCCAATTACACTACGAGCCCGCCGGACCTGTTTCGTAAGGAAATTGTCACAACTATTCGTGACCAAATGCCATCATACATGAGAATCTTTCGTACTGCCATTTAACAAATACGCATTAGGGTTAATTTAATTACTATTCCACTTTCATTCCCACTCGAAGACATTAATAAGAGAACAAACGCCAAGACTAAATTATTGCGTACTACGGGGCACTCATGCGACTACAACAGATGAGTGAAATCAGCTTATTAGGTTAATGTAATTTCAAGTGTTCAGAAAACATCTAATTTATTTTAGACGCGTCGATTTATACGCACGTCAGATAAGTAAGTAAATTGTATGTGTACAATAACCGCAAAGTGATAAAAAGTCCATGAAATAGAACTTAGAAAAGAGATTAGCAAGATATTAACACTTTGTCCATAACCATCTTGTGATTGTAATTTTGTACTAATTAGGGCGTAACAGTCGAGTACGCAGGAATTCTTGTGCTTGTGCAATGTAGGAGACTTCAAGTAGTTAGGGTCGCTGTTCTCACTATCTGCAATGAAAAGACAATCGTAATTAGTGCTTAGTATGAACTCGATTCTGAGTAAGTGTACTAAAACTACAACTGTGAATAAACACTAACATTTACTTACGAAGAGACGGAACTTTCCCAAGCGAATGCCATGTTCTTATTTTCCTAATCCAGAATCCACATGTAGGCTGTATTAACTTTTCTCATAATTTCCCACTGACCCGGAATGACGCAGGTTGACGTGGAAGTATAAGACCACAGGACTCGATGGCAGAACGACGATGGTTTGATTAAGCTCTCATACACGCAAGACACAAGCACGAAAGTGACACTTGTGTTTTTCCACCCCATAAGCAGAGAGAAGCAAGAACTCAATTTAAAAGCTTCGTTCGGTTTATTTTGAAGACCCCTGGGTTATTAGAACTGGAACACCCACGTTAGTTACCCGACCGCGATGTGCTCATTTCTTCTGATACTGCGGATTTCATTACATCCAAAAAATGTGGACTCATGTTTATAACTAATTTTGTTGACAATCCGGTACGACAGGAGCAACAAGATTAAGTGGTTTAACTTAGCTTTCCCACTGAGATAGTGAAAGCAAAGCATTTGATTAAAACGTGTAATTAAGTTGAGTCGTCATTTAATAAGAGAAGGCCCTGCAGACAGGAGTGAACGCGAGGCTTAACTTAATAGCCTTGTTTGCATGTTGGAAGGAGGAGAGCAGAGTTTATTGCCTTTAGTGCTGCTTTCACCAGTTGCCTTTACATCAGTCCTGAAGCTCAGCGTACATTGAACCTTTCTTACAAATCTTATCGATACTTTTCCGTCTGTGCAGACTTCCAAATGTCAAATTGCTTGAGAGTGCAGGCAATAAATGATTAATGCAACCTGTAAAAATTGACGAATCCCCTCTTAAAATGAGTCGAGCTAAAAGTCTGGAATAGCCGGTGACCGGCGCCCGTTCAATGTGCTCAATCAATCGTTCACGTGCCCATATACTCGATTCATATTCCTGAAAAGAGTGAGTGTTAATGTGAGCAGCTACGGCAAGGAAAGCATTTGAAAGGGTACATCAATAAAGACGACATGACAATATGATAATTCAATTGTCCATTCAGAAATGACAGCAATCTTGTCCTCATATCATTACGAGGTGGTATGGTGGCAGGTGGCAAAAAATAGTTGCAACTGGGCAAGGCGATGTCCGCGTGTGAGGCTAGTCACCTTTCGTACTTCACATTATCAATAAACTGCCGAAAATATTGGTCGACCACCCAAACGCCTATTTCAGTCATCTGGCTTGGATTGCATGCAGTGTGTTGGAATAAAGCTTGTTCTCACTTTTCCTGGTAAATAAAGGAAAAGCACGTCGAGGAAAACGCAAGTTCGAAAACTCTTCCTACTTGACCAAATGCACAGTTTTAAGTTGTAGAAATGTGTTGAATCTGAAAGCTAAAAGCTCTGAGAGGAGCGGAGCTTCAACCATTGCATGCTTTTGTGGTAATACAAAATGATTGTTATATGAAAACTTGATACATGCAATTGCAATCGAAGTGCTTTCTTTCTCTTCCCATTACAGCATACGTTGTAGAAGTGCGTCATTAAAGCACCATACAAGTTTGATGCACGGAAACATTTTTATTTGTCTTGACCACTCCAGAATTCAAGAAATGGGAAATGGCAATGAGAAAGCTGCTCCGAGTCCAAGTGGGAATGGTAGAAAGTCCACGTTTCAAGCAAGAGCTGCTAAGCCAGTGCACAGCAACGGAGTCCGTACGAACACTACACTGTCACCTGTACTAAACTTGCTTCGTTCCTCCGTCCTTTTGTGCTTGACATTCCTACGCTCGTGCTATTCACTGGTACTGGTCTCCCACCTGTCGTATCTAATCAGCCCGTGAGCCGTGTTAGGTCAAGTAACGTCGGCCGAATTCCGCGCACAACATACCCAGTTTCAGTTCGTGAGCTGTGGTGCATAGTCAGGTAAAGACTTTCTAATCTAAAAGTGTCACACACGCGAGGGTAGAACAGAAAACATGAAATCCACCGAGTAAGGCTTCTGATTAGAATCTGCAAGGTGGCATTTTTGCGGTGTCTCATTCTCATTCGCAAAAAGTAATCTCCAAGTGGAAGTTGATAACTCGTGACAGGTGGCATGAGAAAGGACAGCTTGTCTCCGGTTTCTGGGCTTTGTATTGTAATTCGGTCGCGGAATCGCACAAAAGAAAACACTTATAGTTTTGTGCATTGTTGGCGGAGACGTTGTTGGTTGTTGAAGAGCCCAAAATGGAGTGTTGCCTGTGTCGTGTCAGAATTCTGCGAAATGACTGAAACTTTGAAAGTGACAGGATATTAAAATTCATTCGTGTTGTTATACAACTATGCGAAGATGAAGTTAATTATTACCATAAATCTTTTGTAGAGCATCGCACTGAAAAGAAAGTGCTCGTTGAAAAGTTTCTCGTGCAAACACAAAGCAACGGTAAACGAGCATCAGAAAGCAGGAGGAAGAGTAAATTGAATCTCGACTCGTCCATTCGTAACTAAACTACTAAACTAAAAGCGTGTGATGGGTTGCACGAGCAGCAGTCCCAGCACTGTCGCTGCTCCTGGCTCAACTGCGGCCGGTAATGGATCTTTGAAAAATGGAAGTGTAATTGAACAGGCTAATGGAATCGCGGCGTCTGCACCGTCTAATGGACATGGAAATGGAAGTTTGGATCCGGATAAAATGAAATCCATGAATGACATGCTTACGGATGCTGCAAATCTAGACGCTCAGAGCGTGAAGAAAGATTTGGAAGAGGTAAGATTGCATTGTCCGTTCTACTCTACACAGCTGGATGAGCTTTTGCTAGTCTGAATCAGACTTCAGAGTTCAGCCCGTGCTTGTGGTCATTCGTCCTTGACATGAATTGGTTATGTGGCAATAAATAAATTAATAAATAGAAAGTTGCCTTCAATTTGGATGTGAAAACTTAATTTTTATGACGACTCATCAATAACTTTGCCTGTCCGAAAAAGTTTATCCTGTGAAAATTCTTTCTTTCGTGCAGAATGGGTTTTATTAATTTATTGCCTCTGTCGGAGATTCTTCCACGTGGACTCTGGCTATTCCATAACAGGGTCCAACTTACTGAAGCTATCGAGCTATCGCGTAACTTTTCGTTAATAATTCTGGGTGATTTATGATTTTGTGCTCTTCGAACCCAGCCAGAAGCATGTAAGGATTAGTTTGTGCACCGTTGCAGTTTTATTTGCTTTCTGCAAGAATGCCCTCCGAAAATAACGTGTAAGCGGCTGTAAGTGAGGAAAACCTTCGTGTAAAGCACGGGTCAATTTCCTGTGTACTACACTTTTGCGATACTGAATTGACCGAATATGGACTGCGCTCACCATTATTAGATTAAATCTTGAAAGTAAAAGCAGAAAAGAAGTAGCATGCCAAGCATTCTAATGTATGCCAAGAAAGCTTAAGTTCGCAAAGCCTTGACCCGAAAAAGTATGAAACGAATCTTTTCATCTTAATGATAAAGTACTAATCATTTACACTTTCAAATATTTGGTCGAGAACCGAACAACTCAAATTACGGCTATGCAAGTGGCTAATGAGCTACTGGGTTGGTCAATCAGCTTATGAAAACGCCCGTTGCAGAGCCAATTACCTCTTCTCCATACGTCAATGTGATTCCCTTGCCGAAAGCTCCCATTCAAATGGCTTTCGAATGAAGCGATGGAATTGTCATTCAAAAATTGACTTATAAATTTGAGAAAAGTACACCTGACTCTTAAGTGCTTTCACTCGCGAAATGTTGCACAATTACATTGTCAACGTTATAGCTTTGGTTTGCAAATACTAATACTACAAATGTACCTTCAGTAGTGATAATGCCAACCTTGTCGGTGGGTTTACTCTCACCCACTTTGTTTTATATTGTTTGTTTTGTCTCACGTAGGTTGGGGAAAATCTTCGCGAAGCAGTTGAAGAAGGTACTCAAATGTTAATGGACGAATTTTCAAAGGATGCACAAGAAAGCTGTAAGAACGAAATGGCCATGGAGCCGAGTGCGATTCTCCCATTAAGCACTGGAGATCAGGATCCTGAAAAACCTAACCCTGCATCAGTTGAACCTGGTAAGCTAAATACCTTGACTTTAATTAATTTAAGATTGACACATTTATTCACCATTCATCTCATATCAACAAATCAAACGGGTGGCCTTGTCTACTGCGTCATTAGCATGGCCAATTTGTGCTCTGTGATGTCTTAAATGGTGTGCTTTAGAGGAAAAGCATTCACAATCAATCCTCCATAGATTCATTCTCAAATCAATCCAAATTAAATGCCGCATAAATCCAACAAGCATTGGGCAAGAAGATATTTGATTCCGAAATGAAATAAAGGAATAGTTTACACTTTCAGTGGAACAAAAACACCAGAAATGTACAGAAATCGTGACAAAGGGAAATCCCTTCTGCGTATTTGCGTCTTTCACTTTCCTTTCACAAACCCAAATCATTATGTCCAGGAAAAGAACGCTGAGACATGCAAATTTCTCATTTGCTTAATAACACACCATGTATGCTGAGTACGATTCGCGCTTGACAACAAAAGAAACTGCACGCACGGAGGAGAAAGCACACATATGCGAAATGTCTATGAACAATTCTATTCCAGCAGTAAGTAAATAAGAAGCCATATTGCCCCACCTGGCTTTTGTTACACTTAACGTTTGAGCGTCCTCAAAAATTGAAGGCCACTGTTCAAAGTGGTCGATCTCCCAACGCATTTTAACCCAAAGATTAGAGTAGGAATGGGCGTGCTTCTGGTCACAGTTGGTGATTTTACTTACGACGCTCATTAATCTTGCGGGAACATTTGCAAGCGTGCAAAAATATGTCGCCCGTACCTATTCTATTCTCGCAATAAAGTCGCAGTCGAGAAAATTACAATCTGATATCACAATTTGTGGACTACATTACCATGCACAAATGTTCACTGGGACCTGTGGAAATGGGTTGCAATTATTTGCAAGGAATGTGATAATATCTTCCATGACGCGAGAAATTAAGACGGCACATTAATTCGTTTCGGGAAGTTACTCACTGGGAATACGATTTTGACTTCTTTGACCTTGAGTTTTTGTGCTCGCAGATGGCAGTGACCAGAGTAAAGCCACGGACCCCGAAACCGAAGGAGAGTCTGAAGTACCACCTGTGAAAGAAGAAGCGGAAAAGGCGCAAGATGGAGGTTCAGAACCCAACGAAGAGGTAGAAGAGGCTGAAGCTGAGGGCAATGAAAAACCCCCGCCGACTGAAATAGAGAAATCACCCGAGGAAGCGGCCATATCTTCGCAGTCTTAACCTCCTCAGTACCAAGTGCGTCACCCCCACGTAGTTTCTAAGGACACGCCATGGCCCAGGTACGTGACTGTCACGTATCCCAAAAAGCACCACTGGTGGCCAGGACTACGTGACAGTCACGTAGTCCTTTAAAAAAAATTAAAATTTAGCTTTAAATAAAATATTATCGTCCCAAATCTGCTAGAGTTTGATAAATATGAACACTGCTGTTTACGAAATTACTTTCTGCTCACAATTTGAAGTCATCAGCACCGACATTTCAACTCAGCCCGTTTCAACATAAGCAATCCGAATACCAGTTCTAATTAAGACAAAGAGTGCCATAGCGACTCCGCTATTCCGTCAACCTCCTCTCCAATGCTGCCTCCTCCATCCCTTTCAGCGACAAACTTCCCCTCCATTGGAGCAGGCTCAGCTCCTTAGCTTGAGCCCGGGCCTTTAGCAGCCGGAGCGTGCGTCTTCTTTACCTTTTGTTTTGTTTATCTGCACCCTGTGCCATAAAGATTCCAGCTAATTACACTAATTACAATAGCGCCTTCATCGCAAGAACCACTCACACTCCTACCCTTTTGCTTTCAAAATTATTTCGTCAATTCCAGCACCGAATATTCACCACTTACTCTGCGACCACTAAACTCCCCAGTCTGTGACCCTATACACTGACTTTTCACTTCTAGTGTAGGAACTATCATACCAAATTCTAATACCCACGAAAAGTCTCGCTTCCGTTCTATTTAGCTCTTGTAACTGTCTCTTACTTCGGTTAACCGAAATCATGCCAGATATAGAATTTCAATTCTTATTCAGTGGTGCATTGAAAGAATTCTTACGGGCTGGAGGAGTTGCTTGGTGTTTCCCTGATAAGAGCAATCAGTGAACGTGACCGTGTTTGTAGCTGGGCCATGGCTACCATCGTGTGATCATGTTATTTGGACTATTATTGTTGTTTACTTGAAACCTTAGCCGTAGCGAAAAGGTGAATTACACTTTAATCCCGCTTCCGACCTATACCTGGCATTATGTAGTATAAGTAGATACCGTAAGAAGTTGTTTCCGGTGAGATTGAGTGGGAGGTCTGGACTTAATTATCAAAGTATGCATATCAATATTGTCAAAATGTGATATCGTTACGCCTCGAGTATAACGCATTCTCCGTCCGCATGTTGAGAACAATGTGCAGATGTAGTTTAGTAAAGTTTTTCAAAATGAACTGTAAGGATGGATTTTAAACGACTTCGACTACGATAGTCCAGTTTAAGCTCGGCTGAATTATTGTGTGCAAAGCAAGTATTATATGGACTATATGGACTACATCTGCCTCAATTTAAGGATAACCTGTATAAGTTTCATGCAATTAGGACTAGAATCACTCTTGTTGCTTGAAATTGTAATTAGAGGAACTCTAGTAACACCTTTCGCGTTCGTAAGCCTGCTCGGGTTGAATTATCGTCAAAAATATCTGCCCCAGCTGAAGCGAAAAGTCTCAGAAAATGAATCTTTATTCCAGTGCACTTAATTGGAAGACAAGAGACAAGAATACTACTTGTGTTTCGTATCACAACAGCTACCACGTTTCACGCAGAAATTCAATTTAATGAGCAACGTCACTTTCCATCCCGTAGTGAAATCGACTCCAAAATCCCCATGCATACTCATCGAGCAACGACTAGCACAAATGGCGGACACACCGTCAACTTTGGAAAAATTAGATGTAAATGCTTATTTTAACATTTTCCATAAATAAAAATAATTGTTTGTTGAAAACAGTTGCAGCTGTCACATGGACTACTTCCATAAAAGCAAATTTTCTTAATAGACTAGCCTCGCTAATTCGACACTGATACTACTTCATCGTGTTCGCGTTCGCTCCAAGATGACTTGTGTCGAATGTTGTCTCAAATCTGACAACATACTTCCCTGAAGACATCAAAGAAATGCTCAATTTTGTAAAACTGGAATTTGGGGGTGATCTGATGCATTCATCAACAATGTAATTCTCCAGCGTAAAAAGCTCTGGGTGTGCTGTCAACGTGTCAAGTAACGTTAAAATCCACGCGCCATGAGTCACCACCAAAACATTATAATCTGCGCCCGGCAATTTCGCAACTTCACAAATTTCCTGGAAACAAAAGAATCTTCACAATTAACTGTACTCGTCAATATATCATTGTCCAAAAATACCTTAAAAAACTCGAAGCCTATCGCAGAAAAATCTTTATAAGTCTGCCCGTTCGGTATAGACAATCTGTGCATGCGTGTTCCTTGCTTCAGTGCAGTATGGAATACAAACTCCACATCTTCGCCCTCCCAGTCCCCAAAATCCTAATGCGAAAACACAAACAAGATACTAGAATTTCACAGCGGACTGAGCGGACGCAATATGAAATACCCTTTCGCGGATCCTGGAGTCAATTACAATTTCTGGTGTTGGGCTGTTCTGATTATGCTTCAAGATTCGCCTCGCTGTTTGCTGAGTCCTGGTGAGGTTGCTGGCGTAAACATGAGTGAATTTCTCATTGGCAAGATATTGTCCGAGTTGATCACCCTAATTAAACACAAATCATGACGCTACGAGTTGTCTTGCAATGACGGCGTCATGAACGCTTACCTGAAATTCTCCGAGTTCGGAGAGCAATGCGTCTGTCCTGGATTGGATCTTCTTCTCATGGTTCCTGGTTGTCTGCCCGCTGCAATATAATAAAAAATTGCTACTTAGTCCGATGTCAGACTCCCTATTTTACAACGTAGCAGGTAACTCTGTAACTTACTGTCTCACCAAGGTAACGCGCAGAACATTCATTTCGATGATTTATGAAAACACCACAATTAAATTAAAATATCAGCTATATTCCATTTCGATCCGGGATACGGTCGCCTCGACAGTAATGTACATGAACGACTGACAGATATAGACAACTGCACTTACTACACAGTATCATGGTCATGTGTTCCACGTCTGATGAAACTCACGCATGCGAATTGCGATCGCTTCGCCCGCTCTCATGCTCGTGTCCAAATGATACGCTATTCGAACGTGCTCAAACCGTTCCAAACTGATGCAACCTGAGTGTTTGACCAACTCGGCTGTTTTCTTGCAAAATTATGGAGCGATGGCGAATTTTGGAAGCACACTGAACGTCATTTTTTATTGATTTGCTCAATAAGTCTAACAATCGATTTACCATTTCGCAATTTGCAAAATCTGAACAAAATTGATTAGTTTTCACTTTCCACTGGCAAGATGGTTTAAAGTTTATCGTACGAATTCTAACATTCTACGCATGCAAGAATTCTAGCAATAATAATTGTAACAATCATACTAATATTTATGCTGGCAATTCAGTTTCGAAATCACGTATCAACGGAATGTTTAAGATCAGAATAAAGCAGTTGGAAATCATATATCATTTAGTTTAGAGAGCTTGTTGGAATCCCTTTTACAATGAAATATCGCTAGTTAACATCATTTTGGTAAATCCTGACCGTGTAAATGGGAGTTATCATGCAGAGTCAAAAATTTCAGCAGTCTTGGCCCATTTTCATTTGTGCGTTTTGTCAAGACAATCTTGGTAACTCCAGTGGTTGGGGCTGGAGCTCTTGCAACCTTTTCATTACAATTCTCGACCTGATACAATGAAGGACTGGTCAAAATGTGTTCCATAAACGATGCGAGCCAAGCGCCGTGAGTTGCAACTAAAATATTTTGTGACTCCATTCCATTATAATTATCTGCCAGCTCACATATTTCCTGTAAACAAAATACTAATTAGAATATCTTTATATCCTTGAATGATCAAGGAATAGCACAGTGTAGAACTCACCCTCAGAAAGTTACCAGCCCTAGCCATAACTTCTTCCACAGTTTCACCGCCTTCACATGGAAGGAAATGTGGATACACTCCTGCAGCCATCGCAGCTCTAACCATGTCCAGTGGTGTCTTCTCTTTCCAATCTCCTGCGTCCTGCAAACAATGGGCACCAAGTAAATTAGTTGGTACTACTAGAATATGGAGACAAATAAAGATTCCCTTACCCTTTCTGAAATCCTCTTGTCTATTACCATTTGCAAATTTGAGCAGTGTTTAGATTTTTTTAAAATTATGGCAACAGTTTCCTGTGTGCGAATAAATTCGCTTGCATAGACCCGGGTGAATTTTTCATCACTTAATGTTCTTCCTAATACCTCTACCTGAACAAATGAATTCATATGGAATACAGAAGTGCTCATACCACTAATCCTTTAACAAAACTGATTGCCAACTCTTACCTCAGCAATTCCCCGTTCACTCAATGGACCATCATAGTGATCTTTAATAAGCTTATTATAATTTTCTTCCCGGTTTATTGGCATCTCCCCACTTCATCAAAACATGACAAATATTAATTCATATTTGTTAAAAGATTCAAATCGCTCTTTTACTTTACTTACTGTCTGACTAGAACGAGTGTAGTTGACATTATTTACGCAAGCGTTATTTGAATATTGTTGGGGCACAATTAATTATTGCAATACGACGAACGAAGCGATAATTTTCTAGTTGCACGATGCTGATTCTTGAACACAACAGTGGCAATTATGAGGCCTAAAATAATTTCAGCTGAATTTTATATAAAAATACTGACTGCAGGTTTCACTCTTCTGGTGTTTCAAATACACGAGACGGGAGTGGAATGGAATAGGCTTTGTCCGTGTTGTTGAGAGCTCCCAGACCTTGCTTTGTACCGTGAATGGATGGACAATGCACTTGTTAAATAAATTACTTCAATTAAAGTGACTATCAGAGTAGTGAATAATGCGACATGTTTTCCAATGCGGGAGTTCTTATTTGAGAGATATGAAATATTATTCAACTTGGATGCTTTCTATGTACACTTGCTGGAAGCCTGTGACAGCCTTTAGCTGATTATTACAAACTCTAAGCATAGGCGCAGTCTGCTATCAGAAAATCTGGAATTTCATTCACACCACTTGACATCAACCTCTCACATCATATGCGGTCATAATGAGACATGGCACGAGCCATGTTGTATAGGCGGATGGAGAATTATCGACCTCGAACTCGAACAATCAGTTCATTTCATTGGAAATGTGTTGGACGAGGCAAGAAACAATTGTTTTGAGGCCCGGGCAGGCATGCGGCATGTTAGTCGCATTCATGCTGATGTCCAATCGGAGCCTTTTCATTATTGAATTCAATTCAATTGCACAAATCATAGCATGCTTTTTCATCGTGCTCAAGATAACAAAACGGGAGCATTTCATGATTATCCATGTTATCAGAATTTTCACGTACTTGGGTGACAGGTGTACGTCTGAACGTTAGCCAAATCAATCGAACTGTTGAATTATTTGTCAAGAAGGTGGTATTTTTTAAAATTATAATTACGAAGGAAAATGTTTTGTGTTGCTATCGTGACTAATTTTTGCCTTGCGTATATTAAATATTTTGGGCTATGGCCTGCAACTTTTTGAAGCGTGGCATCTGCACTTGGAAGTCCACAGGCACTTGGTGCCGATAGTACTGGTCTGCATGGCTGTATCGGCTTCGTTCATGTACTAAATAAAGGGCAATCCGATTGATCACAGACTGGCATAATCAATTGTGGTGCAAGAATAATCGACTTCACCGGATATTGACAACCGGAAAGTCTAGACAAAGTGGAGAAAAACTTACGAAGAAAGCTTCCTTTCGAGTGCTTTCACTAATGCGAACTCTGCAGCTTTCTCTGTCTTGGTTTGTATACAAGCTAGCCACTCTCGCACATGCGATACGAATTCACCTGTTCGCTTGCGCTGGCATTTCACGACATTGAGCCAATAGCGCAAGCTCGGAGAGACGATTTCTCCCGGGTTATTTTTGGTTTCCCAATAACTTCGTATTAATAAGTAAAAGGCTTGATTATTGCACTCCTTCTCGAACCCAACGATTCAATTCGCTAACAACCATTCAGTATTATACTCAAAGTCCAAGCTGAACACGAATGGGCTTGTTCCATGGGTCACTGTTAATGGTTTCATCTGTTGAAAGTTAAAAACCAGAAACCCTTTTAAATTAAAAAGACCTCAAGCCATTTGACTGTAAACAGTTGCAGTGCTGCAGACTTAATGAATTTTGTCTCGGACATTGACTGGTTAACAGATTCTTAAATTCTCAAACACTTCAAACACGTGCAATTCTCTTCTGGCGCATAATCCATATCATGTTTACCGAGCTGAATAACTAAGGAAGTGAATCAACTTAAGTTTACTTGAGATTGGGGAAGATTCTGAAGCTGGCCTCGTGACTGGTGATCAGTCCTCAGCATGGTTTATTTCGAGTTTGTCGAGTGTTTCACGCAATTGATACAATGGTCGGGCGAAATTTGGAAATTGTTTCACGTTTACTGCGACTTGTGGCTCCTAATAATTTGACGACGAAGCAAATACATGTCCCTATCCAGGTCCACCAACAAAGTGCAGGTAACCAAAAGATAAATATTTATCCTAGAGTCTCAAGCAATAGCAATATTTATTTTTGCACCATTCGATTTGGTATGCTGCGCTTTCACAAATCACAGTAAATAATTACAAATATGGCAAACGTCAAAGACACTTAGTCTACAACAAGAATGCGTAAAACTTCTTTCTGCTTAATAAAGTTCACAAATCTTACTTTACTTATCATAATTTGCTGCAAGACAGCCGACATCTTTCAAATGTGTTGCATCTGCCGCACATGAGAACACTATTTTTCTTCTGACCTCATTGTTGTTACATTTAAATACTGTGAACTGTGTCTTGCAAGTGTTCTCCGGCGGTCGGTGTGTGCCAAGGCTCCAGTTGAAACTTTCCACATCATAGTCTTCCATTCTTTTCAGATATGAGAAGAAATAGATGATCCACAATCCGTGAGTAACAATTAAAACATTTTGGTTCTCATTCGAACTGTCAAAAGAGGCAAAAAGGTCCTGCACAAATAGTAATACGAGAATTATCACGCTGTATTCAATCATTGTGCCAAGTCTTGCAAACCAACCGTAATGAACTCTTTAATCCGCGCAACCACTTCGAAATGAGTTTCACCGCCTGGTGGTGTTACTTCGTGTGGTCCCACACCTGCTTCTCGGGCAGCGTCAAATATATCCTTTCCGGGTCGGCCTTCCCACTCGCCAAAGTTCTACCATTCATTCAAGTTTCCAATTCAGTATTACAATCACGGGTAACTGTTAATTTCAAGACCATTTTCCTTACCTTTTCCCGAAGCCTCTTGTCTAGCACGATATCTGGCTGACTGTGCAATGATTTGCTTAGCGCAACTTTCGCAGTACTCTGAGTTCGCTCCGAATCGCTGGAGAAAATATGAGTAAATTTCTCATGGGCGAGGTCCTCTCCAAGAAATTCGGCCTGCAAATAATTTTAAATCAATAAATTACATTGCGATAAATGCATTTGTTTGTGTCATACCTGCTGAATTCCAGTCTCGTTTATGTCACCAGACCCGTGCGAGTGAATCAGCAGTTTGCGATTGAGATCAGTCTCCGCACTGCAATAGCGATACAATTATTTTACTAGCTAGTTAACGAAGCACACAAAGGTCCGTGGCAGGGCCAACTTACTGTCGAATAATTGTCACTCTAAAACTCATATTGAAATCGAAGGGGTTGCTGCTGTTTGCTTCTGCGAGGAGTTGACCAAACTGCGACGAACCATACCTTCATCAACTGAGGAGATTTGTTTTATTGTGGGCCACATACCACAACACTCGAGAATTTATGTGTACTGGTGGTTGTGGTTTTTCGCTATCGCATCACTCCATTCGCATTCCAATGAATTAACCTAATGCTCACTTTCTATTTATGATGTTTCATGTGCACCACGCTGTGCTAAAGACCTGTCATCAGCTCTTAATCATGCGAAGTTGTATCGGAATAAGCTAATCATCATGCGTGTGTGGTATCACATGATGAATTTGACAGAATTCTGTCGTATGAATCGGGTACAAAGTCTACAAGTGCAAAGTCCACGCGTTGGGTCCATAAAGTCCAACCCAGCTCCAACCGATGCAAGCATCTCCTCACCTCTCCTTTGACAGTTTATATTGTGCAGAGTTGAGTTTATTCAATTCAAGGTCAGAACAAGAAAATATTGTGGGATCTTGAGCTAAGAATTTTTTCCATTGCTTGTGCTTGCCATACTCCTTTGCATTCTGAAACTCTGATCTTCTGGTTTGCCTTGCTAGCACAAATTTTAGATGTTCGCATCTTCTAGATTTAGGTTCAAAGTCCAATGTGATTACTTTATGAAAGCATGATCATCATAATTTGACTCACATTTCTCACAGTTTACGCTACACGCTCAAATTCTTATTCATACATTAATTCAAATGTGAGCTATCCAGAAAGTTTTCAAATATGATTTTTCGTTGACAACCTGTGCCCATTTGAACTGGCTTTGTGAATGACAAATCTGCTGAGGCATGTATATTTGAGACCGCCTTTGCTCAATCCGTTGAGTCCCAGCCGGCTGGAATCCATTCCATTAACTTCAAATTTCTTCCCATGATTAGCAGGCGAAAAATGAGGCAATCCAAATTCTATGCAAAACCACAAGACGTTTTCAGGTTCTTTGACATCATCATATAGTTGACAAAGTTCCTGTGTTGATATCCCATCTTGAATTAGGAATGCAATGGAGGTGAAACAATTGGATAACAGTGGAGCCTCGCCTCAGAGAATGAGGTAATACGAGACATGAGTTGCTTGTGTGTATTGCCTCCTGGCGGATGCGGTTATGATAAAAACTGAAGATAGTCTGCTTTTTCCGTTCAGGTTCGAGTCCTTGAGCTTCACTAATAACTCGGCCAAAGTTTTCTTCATTCCTTGTGTGTCCTGTTCTCCCATGCCTTGATATAGTTAATATCGCGTGTGAGTACAAGAATCATGATCGCAGTCTTCGCTTAATTAAATTTGTGTGCCTTACTCGCTCGCGTAAATTAGCTTCCAGTACAATTTCTGGTACAGGATAATTTGACTTGCTGAGGACGAATTTAGCTGTTTTATTCGCCCTTATTATGTCACTTGAATACACTTTTGTGAATTTTTCGTTTGCGAAGCGAAGCCCAATAGCTTTGGCCTGTTAAAATTCATATGAATCATATGTCAATTCATGAGTGGTTGCTTGTCAACCTTTATCTGAGCGACTCCGGTAGCATTGAGACAAACGTAAATGCAACGAAGTGTGCAGGTTAAAGTCAGTCTCACCACTGAAAAGAAATATGTGCCAAATTACTTCCTCAGTTCCTTTTAATATTTTCAATTGTTAAACTTAATGCCGAACCAAATTGACAGAAAAGCATCTTCCGATACTTCCAAACGAACGCATTTGAACTGAGAATCGGTGACCGTAGAACACAAACTTGAGGTTCTATTTTATGAAATGAATCTTCGAAGCATTCCTGCACTACTTTGTTTCAATTGTGATCACTTTCATTGTGCGTGATGCAGACAGTCGTGATCCAGCACCTCCTGTTAAAGAGCATTAATAGCCATTACATTACATAACAGGGCACTCATTCCGTTGGAGAAAAGTTGGCAACAAAACAAAATGTTTCTAGCAAGTTTGAAATATCCGCAACTGTTGCACTGCAATTTAATTGCATGCAACATTCATGTTCCACTACGCGATAAAGTTGCAGAACAAAATGTTGCGCAACAAAATTGCATGGTCGAACATTAGCTTAACAGATTTTAGCTTTGACAACTGAAATGGATGCTGGATTGAAACGGATCACAAGGAGAATACGACCACGTATAAATTGCCAATGGCCAGAAATGAACGCACATTTATACAGGATTAAAAATAGCTCTATCTTTTCTTTGTCACAAATATTTGTAAAATATATATTACATGAGCTTATCTAAAAAAAAGGACTTGCGATCAGTAGTAAGGTACCCTTATTTGGGACGAATTTACCAATTCTTTAGCGCTAAGTTCGGGTTCACTGTCTCACACAAAATTTTTTTGCGAAAAATCCAACAATTGACTGAGATTTTGAAAAATTATAATGAGAATGACGACTTTGAATTCAAACTCCGTCAACTTCTTGCTCCTGCTTTTGTTCCGCTGCCTGATGCCGCCGACTCATTCAAAACTTTGATGGAAACGGATTTCTTTAATGAAAACTCTGAGCTACTGTCGTCTTTGCTTGATTACTTTGAGGACACATGGATTGGAAGAGCACTAGTAAGCATTGAGTCAGGGAAAGCGATTATGCAACATGTTTAGAGACTTCTTCGGATTACTGGATACAAAGGTAACAATAAGTAGAGGACTCCAGCATCACACAGGTATGATTTCATCCATGACGATTCGATTCGTTCCTGGTGGTAAGATCAGGCTCTTTTTTGTTGGCTCCGTTCTACCGACTCTTTTTTATTGGCGCATTTTGACTGGCCCTTTTCGTTTGGACTCTATTCACCTGACACCATGGGTCCACAGTTGAAATTTGTTGTAATGACTGAAAGGACACCACGAGTTAAGGGAATCAGCCCAGTTCGAGTTCTATTTCTTTGCAACAAAGAAAGCTAGATGGAGACCGGGAGCTCTTAGAACTTTCCTGCACACAAAGGCGGAGAAAGTAAAGGTGCAAAGGAGACTCAAAGAAAGTCAATGAAAACGTCGATGCTAATCCTTTGTCTCTTTGTGCAAAAGTAAGCGACCTTAGCGAAGACAACTTCGTTGGCTCAAGAATATTGATATAATATTCATATTTATTGATCTGTTTCTCTTTGAGTTATTGCTGTATTATTTCTTATCAGTATAGTGCATTAGCATTTATCATCACAATAATGCTACTCAAGCATTCTAAAGTACACAGAACCTTGCTTCAGCTTTGAACATTAAGAGCAAAAGTACGAGCTCGTATGCGTTTGTTTGGTTCGGGTAGCATAGATCATTTCACTTTAACGTTATCAGGACTATTTGACTTAGAACGCATTCTCTAAGTACGTTCTGCTCTTTTATTCTAACTATCTACTGCAACAGAGCTTGGCTTTTGAATGATATCGTTTCGATGAGTTTGACATAACGACTCTTTAAACACTCTTTATTACCTGCACTACAACGCGACATTACATCTAAAACCTTAGCAATAAGTATTAAGTATCTGTCTGGTCCTGCCTGGCGTATAAAACGCAAACCGCATGAGTAAGTAGAAATGATAACAACACACAAGAATAGAACTAAGACATTCAATAAAACTCTTCGTTGTACAATAGGACTAGCTAGGGGATGTTTAATGTTCGAAAATTAAACTGTAAAACGCCCAGACTTTGAGACGCAGCACAGAGCCCCAAAATTGCGGTACATGGACTTTTTTCTTCGTCGACGCGCCCATTTTGTAAACACGTCTTCTCCGGCCAGCGCCAATGCTTGGTTGTTTTCTTTAGGCATGAATTCTTGCATTTCGTCAAGCAGCGCGGTGATGTCGCCAATGTCCTTGTCGATGGAACACAACTCTTCTTGATTGAAATCCGGGTTTAGTTGTCTGCAAAGGATGATTTGTGACAGAACTCCACCAATGTGATGTGACGTCCCAGGCTTGTTTTCTACAAAACCAGCAAACAGCAAAATGTTAGTTTTGGCGCAATGGCAGAAAGGGAAAACGGAACATGTCGTCCTTAGATTGGGCTAAATGGCTGCATGCAGCTTCGACTTGTTAATACAGTCACTGCCATGCAAGATTAATTGCGATTTGCAATTAGTGCGCGCAGGTTGTGTTGGCTGCTGAATGAACTGACTTCTGAATTCAATTCAATTAATGGCTGGGAGTCCGGGCAAATCGCTTTTCGCTTTACCATTTTGTTGTGGCTCTAAACCACACCGAAGCCTGTTGAGTCTGAGTCCACGGCCTTAAGTGAGGCGGGGTTCTTTCTGGTTAATAATGGTTGTGGTCGTATACGGACATTAAATAGATTGCCTACTTTCATTTGATAAATGCGATGTACTTTCCCTCCATTTTATACTGTTTCAATTACTGGAAGATCCATTATTCAGGATAATAGTCGGTGTCCACAGCTTTCTTATAAAGTCATTTATTGCGATCGCCTTTGTCAAGCTTCCTTGTAAGGAGGACCACTCTCTGCTATTTCGCGACCACTTGCCCTGGCTGGTGGCCGACGCGCATGGATTAAATTGCAGAACAACCAGGTGTATATCTACCGCACGAAGTCTTGCTTTGGTTAGCATTTTACTCGAGTCCGAATTCACTAATTTCACGCATTTTCTAAAGTCATGGTGCGCTTGTAATGAAAGTTCCTCAAATGTTGTCTTAATTTGGCCCTTGTGGATGCGTTTTGAGAGTGGACAACGCAATAGGCTTGTCCATTCTTGAATCTTTTAGTAGCAGTGCTTTGTGTCGTCCTGAGTTGAATAAACTTTATTTCTACCGCGCACTGTCAAGCGCTACGTGAATTTTGCAGACCAGTGCCATTTAAACGACCACACGCCACACTTTTAATGCATGCAGCCGGTTTCTTCAAGAACGGCTTTTCTGGATACGACTTGTGGAAACTATTTAACATTACTATCAGTTTCCGACTGCAACGTTTCGCTTCTCCCTCATTTTAAGTGATGGGAAAACGTGCGATTCCCGTATATTTGTATTCATGGAGTGGGATTATTAAGTACTGTTCGGGGAACTGTGTGCTCAGCCTCAGCGCAAAATAAGTACAGCTCTCGTCCCGAAAGTTTATCCTGATGTCTGGTATCTTGCGCAACAATTCCTAATTTCAACCATTTTTGTAGTTACTGTTAAAATGAGGATCACTTACCATAGTACGATGTCATGTCAATCGGCAATGTCATGACTAGTCTTCGGCATTTTCGCAGCTCACGGATGAGTAGTTGAGTACAGAAGAAGAGCAGGACTAGTTGTGGACTGTAGTCGACCGGAATTCCTTCCGAGACGTCACTGCGGAAGAAACAAAGACCGACAGATTAGCAAGGCAGCATTGAACCATATAAAAATCATGAAACTTCTAGGTAAAATCAAAGCAGTAGCGTGCAGGGCATTTTCATAAAACTGTCACCTCCATTCATTCCTCTGCCGTTATTAGAAAGCAATAAGGGTCGGACACCAGGCACGGTTTTTAATGACATCGTCTCTCTCCTTGTCCTTGGATACATAAAATGTGCAATAAACAAGTACCACAAGCTCATTTTCTGGTAAAGCAGCATGTGGGGTTGAAATAATAACTATGTCGCCAATTCTATTATTAATCAGCGCGAATAATAATCTGCGGTGTACGATGGGATGAATGATGAGATTGCACCCGCTGCGCTTAGTTTCTTCTTGTCGTTGTGTGCGCTTCACGGGGGATCTTCTCGACAACTTTCCTCGAGACTGGTTTCCATCGTCCTAATCTCGCAAGGTGCACACGCTCATAATTAGGCCATAAATTACTTGCTCTGCGTAAGCCAGATCTTTGTGGTGAAAGGCTTTCTATGTGAAATCATTAATTTCAGAGAAAGTAAGAAGCCTGAACCAAGTACCACGAGTACTGTCGTCAATAATCGACGCTACTAAATCAAGATATCAAAATCTAATCTAATTTATTCATTGATCCGCAAATTTCGCCATAAATCGTGTGCGGCATGTGAAAGGTTGTTGGTGTTGGCAGAATCTAATAATCGAAACGTGTTGCACTTGTATTCATCCAAAATCAATATAATAAATGTATTTTCTACGACTTCACATGTTCTTACGTGTAGACTTGACACTTGACAACTCAACCGCATATTTCTTGGATTTATTGTGTAATATTGCAAGAATCCTTCCAGTCAAACTGTGCATCAAGAGCAAATCACTTTTTTCTACGCCTTCGTTTTTATATGCCTTCCTTTGCGAAAAGAAGGCTGTTTTATTGAGCATTGTGAGATTCAGATGCGGCAAGCGGTTCTGGTTATAAAATGCTAAACTGTCTGGATTATCTGCAGCCTCTTAAAGCATGAATCTATTAAAAATATCATAATGGTATGTAACAATATTGATTTCTCGCATATTGTGCTTTCGTATCGAAACTTTTATCCTTTTACTTTTTCTTTTGATAAGGTTTCTTTTCTTATTCAAGAGCATGCAAGCGAAAGCGACACTCCAAGCGACAGGCAGACAACGGATACTTCTTGCTTCTCGGTTTTATTCCGCGAGTCGCGACCGTGGAATCGTTTTTAATACCTCGCGCACAGTCGAAATGGATTCATTCATTCATTAGACTGCCAGCGTCGGTTCGCGATAGGATTCGGCTCGGGCTCTAACGTCAATAAAACTCCTTTTATCTCATTTCCAATTCATAATATGTAGCACAGACGTAGTCCCGAGTCCCGACTCAGAAGAAAGTATTTCCTTATTAATCAGATCCTTCCTTATTGATTTACGGGTCCAAACAGCTTCCTACTACTCTATTTGCATACCCTCTTCTTGCATTTTTATTCCTTCACATCCCACACCCGAAAGTCTAGGGTCTTAAACCAAAAACACATAAATAAGTCGTCTAGAAGCTTCAGGAGGCCATTTCAGTTATTGACAATCGAAACTTGATCTTCTTGGCAAGCATGAAGCCTGTAATTGCTAATTTAATGAATGCTCCTCAGCTCAGCCATAGTTCGTCGTTGCAGTGTCCAAATTGCCAATATTCCAGGATTCTTTATTATCTTCTCTCTAAAAATGGTAACCCGACCTCATGCATCATCTCAGCAGCTCGACTGACTGATGAAAATTGAGAATTATGGCAGGGATACGAAAAGTGCAGAAGGCTCGTGAAGAATTCATCCAATTACAAGTTCGCTGTCTGCACGAAATCTTGGCCGTTGCTTGTGATTGCTGTTTACGTTATAAGAAATTCATGAAAATTTTGCTTGCGTCTGCCCATCAGAAGCAGCATCCATGCTAATTTATTTATAAATTTTGAGCACACAAATTCTTCCTTTCCATTGGCTTTCTTATGCTTTAATAATGCAACTTAAAGAGCACATTCAAGGTTAATAGTCGGAATTTGTAATAGAGTTTCGACTGGAAGACAAAAACTTTACACAAAGAGCGGCAAGTTAAAACAGATTAGTTGCACTTCACTCGACTTTCTTCGTGTAACGTTTCGTGTCTCCACATAAAACGTGCCCTTCGCCCACATGAAACAGTTGAAGTAAAAAAGTACAAGCACAAAGCTTTGTTTCGCCCGTCTTTTTATTGTTATTGAGTTATTACAGTAAGAGGAAATGATGACAAGAACCCAACTTTGCACTTGTAATTTTGTACACACGTGTTATGAAGCGGAGTTGAAGTGGAAGGCAGAGGCAGGAAAGCAATAATCATTTCTCTCGCATCCGCATTCGCTCCTGCACGCTTTCACATTCCAATGAAACTTTCCCATTCTGGCTTATTAGCTTTTAACTTCTTACGCTTAGTTTCTTGGGTTTCTTCTCTTTCTCTTAGACTGAACGTGGTTGGAATTTTGGAATTTCCGTCTAGGCTCTCTGTGCTGATCCTCATTATATTGTTCAGCCAATCATTTCTGATTTCTCACTCTGGCACTAGCACGCTACTGAATTTATGTGTGGATTATTGCGAATGGCAAATCCATACTTCTCTTAATCAAAGACCAACATTGCACTGTGAATTTGCCAGCCACCACGCCATTACGTATTCAAGTCGTGCTCGCGTCTGCTACCACGCTTCCCGTCTTTTGATTATTTTCAATCTCAGAGCGAATCGTCTCTTGTTTTGTTTCCATCTGGAGAAATGCGACTCGCTAATGACAATCATGCAAAGCTTTATTTGCTTACAATTTGATTTTATATTTCTAATACCACCGAGTGACGTGAATACAAGAAAGTGACGAAGTTCAGAATTGCCAATTTAGTACAAAGTAGTACAAGTATACGCGAAAGTACAAAGCGTGCTTGGGGCTCTTAATACGGCCAATAACACAACACAACTGCTTGATCAGTTCATTCTGCGTCTGTAGCGTGCCCGCCTGCCAGCGTGTGTTCTTAATTTCCAGGCTCCCAGCAACGAGACTAGAAAAACACCGTGCAACCTTCACCTTTCACCGAGTAACCCACCTTTAGCGTACTGTGTATATAGCATTCGTGCAACAGATTAAGTAGCCCCTAAATTCTAATCCATTTAAATCCTTCCCGACTGGTGCACTCTAATTCAATGCTTCTATAATCATTTTTATGGCTTCAACATTCCATTGTAGGTAATCGCATTACGTTAGCGAATAGCATCGGAACACAATACGCCAAAGCGTGCAAGCTTTTATAATCCTGGGGAAGAGCCCGCTATCTAAATTGCTTTTGCCGTGACTCTGCCACCCTCCTGTTGTGTCCTGTCTGGGACTGGACCTGGCCAGAGTCGGAACGATGAAGTTTTAATTTCATTAAAAAATAATTATGCACTTAAACCAGTCAGAATGAGCCTGGGCGTGCGGCATGGGAGAGGTTCGCAACATCTGTAGCTGATCGTTCCACTTGCTGTGTCTGCGCCACATTACGTAGCGAAGGGCATCGAAGAAACAAGTTTAGAAAGTTCTCCATCCACTGCACCATGGAAAGGAAAGGACTTGCACATGGCATGACGGCCGGCCGGTGGGAGAGTTGTTGCATAAATAAAATTGCAAGTGATGGTCATATTCTTATTTATGAATTTTGTGTTCCACCACAAAAATATAACAACGTAAGCGTGCAATTTATGAAAATGACATTGCAGAATTACAGTACGTCGGGCGGCATGTTAAACGCCAATATTTTATTAATATTAATAAAGAGAAAGCCTCGATCTGTGTTTGACGTAAATTTCTTAGTGACAGCAAAACTTGTCCTGGTTCCCGGCATAAAATGGAAAAATAATCCCACTATTCTATTTTATTGAACCGCTTTGCCAATAATCATACAGTTGTACCATTTTTTACTGCTAAATAACATACAATCATAACATTCATTCGCTGTCTTCTTCGTGTTTTCAACTTGGTTTTGGTCTTGCAAGACAACAGTGAGAGACTGAATCATGGAATTATTACTTTCATAAGCAATGCATAGGCAACATTCATTCATCCACCACTGGAAGAAGTTTATTGCAGATTTCGAGCTCGTCGAGTCAACGCTGTATTTAAATTATTAAAGCTACCAACTGCAATTCTGATACGACAGTACAAAAACAAAGAATATTTTGTCGTAACACTGATTAGTGGCAGTTCATGCAACGCACACAATGCGTCCTCATCGCCATTAACCATGCGAGATGTCGCACGCTAATTGTGGAATTGAAATGACAACTGATTTGCTTCATGCTAAAACATTCTAGCATAAAGTAAATGAACAATAAACGTAGTTAGCTAGTCGTGGCTACTCGTATACACATTGCTGAAAGTATCATTCTTCAGTTAAGAAATAATGAATCATTGACAGTGAACTTTTGGTGGTAATATTCTCTTTCGTAAGATTGAGGCGAGAGAGGAGTTTCAGCTTCAGTTCCTCTTTACGTGAAATTCTCACAAATTGCAATTCCCGTAATCAGTTAATCAGCACTAGCGTATTTGAATAATTGGAACAGTTGTGATTAAGTATACTAAACAGTGAAGCCGAAGGAATATCTGACGGGCTGGGCTGGTTCTGGTTCGTATGAAAGTGAGGTGTAATGTGAACTTAACACCACTAACCACGCATCTAAATTAAATGGAGATAAGGACATCGCAAGCACAACTGCTCTGTCTGATTGTATTATGCTGGACTGTGCACTAAAGTGGTGACGTTAGTTTAGCCATTGCAGTTATTTAATGATATCTGACGATGTGAGTAGGTGAACTCATCTTTCTTCACTTTGCATTGGTGAGCTGTGTGAGTTCGCCGTCAGAGGCGAAGCGAATTACTCCAGAAGCTAAATACAACTGCCAAAAGTACAATCATTAAGTTAAGAGGCCATTGTATTCATTCGCCGGCATCAAAATTCTAAACCACACACTGAGGTATAATTTCCAAATTCAAATTCTCCAAAAGTGCAGCCTTGCTTGCTTGCAACTGATAAATGACTGTTCACTTTAGACGAATTACATGGAAATTAGCATCCAACGCAAGCAAATTAGAACCAATTGCTATTGTAGTTTATGTTCTGCTCTGTTTATTTTAGGTTCCATGAGAGTCCTTCTGGATCTCGCGTCACGAATTCAATATTGACATATTAGCAACACCTTGCTTTCATCCATACTCATCCCGCAAGATTGTGTCACAGTAGTCACAGACTCCAGGCACGGAATTTATTGGCAAAAGAAGACTCTAATCTGTGACCAAGATGAGCTCCAGACCCTCCTTCAACTATCACTACGAACGACTCAACAATAACGACACAAACTGCTCAACAGGAAATGAATCTTCCAACAACAAGCTATACTCAAATGGATCAGTAAACAATACCAACAATAATATAAAGAATCACGAGAAATCTGACGGCCACCAGCAGCTGAACCCTATCAACAAACATCACGGACATGCGCATCATTCGCACTCCTCCTCGACTTCGTCTGCCTCGGACTTCATCATCGCAAGCGGCGCGTCGGGAGGAGCGGTTCTGGTACAAGTTCCGTTTCGGCACTTGATTTGTGTCACAGTAACATTACCACTGGTGGTATTCGTCTTCAATATAGTCTACGTTCTGCACGAGGACTTCGATCGGGCAACCAATACAATATGCAATGAACGCGTGGTGCTGAATAATTTGCCGTCGTTTTCGTCCGTCATCGGCCAGTTCAACGTGGCTAAATCTCTCTGGGGAGTTGCAATCGCCCTCCATGCAGCGCCAAGATTCTTGTTCGTTGCAATGATATACTCCTACCTGCTGTCAATTGTGCACACAAGATACTACAAATGGGTCAAGTTTGCCATTGCGTGTCATGCAGCTGAAAATATTGCGCTAATTATACTCTCGTATGTACCGTCAAATGTCCATTTTCCCACTCACATGTGGAGTTTCATTACTTTCTTGACCGGATCAGAACTCTTCATGCTGATTTATTGCATTTTACTGAGCGGTAAGAAGTATCGAAATATTCCCATTGCCTCGACTTTGGAAACCAGAAGTATCAGTTTCAAATGGAAACTCTTTTATGTTAATGTTTTGTGCACGATGCTTTCAACTCTCGCTTATTACCGGCATGAAGCCACATGTGAGGATGGAATTTACACTTTGTTCGCACTCTTTGAGTACATTGTGATCGTCACCAACATGGGGTTTCATTTAACTTCGTTCTGGGACTTTAGTGAGAAAATATTACGAATTTAAGTAGTCAATATTTTATTAATTTAAGTGCTTTTATGCGGCCAGGTATGTGTTCTGGAGGAAATTGCAACTTGTTCAATGGATGGTTGTTTTAACGGATTGACGGCCTGGTCCTAGTGCAATACGTCAAGCAAATGCTGTGTTTTTAGTTAAGGACTCCATTACCAAAACCAACAAGTACAATTTTAGTGTAACTAGATAATGCGAGCAATTATAACTCCCATTTCTTCTATCTCGTGTTATTCTCGAAATGTATGCAATACCTACAAAACTTTATGAATAAATTGAAGTTGCTTGTTGTAATCTTAAAATCAGTAGCTAAAAGTTAATGTAGGCTCTCTAAAGTTGGTCCCGTTGAATATGGTGAGGTATGAGACTGTCGAAGCTTTCATGTACTAAAACTTACGTGTACCGCTATAAACTATAACTACACAACCACAGAAATACAGTTGTACTACTCCAACACGGCATTAACAGTGAGAAACTTATGTGAACTTAGTGATTGAATGTACCAAACGAACGAATAAACGAAGGAATCTGCGCACGACTCGCGTAATTTTCATGACATGTCATCCGACCTCGGTCCCTTCAAGTACTATCTTTCTCTTTGGCTTCATTGGTTATTTACGCTGCCATCAAGCATGAGGGTTTAAATTCCTGCACAAAGCTTCGCTCTAATGAAAATATAAATTTTTAACGTGCCGTTCAGGTGCAGGCCCTTTTTTCAGAAGGTCAGGAGTCACGGCATTATTTCGTCTCACACTCAGCTCGTGTTCGTGTAGATAATGAATTCGATCGGCGGCAACACAACGCTCAGCGCAATTCCGGGAATGAAAGCAGAGAAAATGAAATTTTAGACAGATAAAGGATAAAGGAATTGCCCGTAGGCCTGAATTTTTAGTAAGGAAAATCCGCATCCACTACGACCGAGTGGATTGTCGTCCGTTTAGGCATCTTCTGTATTGCGCGCATTAGGAATTTTATTTATGAATTATGCACAATTCAATTTGAAAAGCAATTTCACGAATGGGCGTTATAAGATTGAAAATGTTTGTCAAACTAAATTAGAAAATTGAAAGACAATTTCGCTGTAGCTTAATGGGAATACCAATGTTAGCTTTGACTAGAATTAAATGATAGTTCGCTGGTGTGGAAGTAAATAGGTGAAAGAGTCAAGAACCTTTGGCATTAATTTGGGACAGATGCGCAAAGCACTCGACTTACCTTCGTATTTGTTGTAATAAAAGATGAACAGCATGTCGGCATGATTCTAGGCAAAGTCTTCTCATCCGCCTTATCTTCTCACGCATTTCTGGACCATCGCGGGACTGGCCAATGTGTATCAGTAAATCACGAAATTGAGCAACGTAATTGTTCACCTCCGCAACTGCCTGCATAAACAAATTAATAAAGGTTCTTGTTAGTGCAATTCGCGGCTGCGGTATCTGGAATATCGACCTCTTGCTTGCAAATAATTAAATCCTCATAATGTAATGTAAACGAGATTATGACAATACAATGAGACGGATTGTGGACAAAAGTGCCATACATTCCAATCGCAGGCAGTCCTATCAGATTGAAATTGTATTCTCGCATTGAGCAAAAACGATTTGAGGCAATTTTTCTATTTTCGAAGGCAAGTTCAGCAGGACGGGAAGAGATTGGCAAACAATGCGCACTTTGATTGATTTCTCACTTGAACGCAGTATAAAGTCGTTTGCGATGGTTCCGAAGAGTGCACGCGTGTCAATAAAGTGACACGTGGATGGTTACAGAGTACGCCATATACGACCTATATCAATTTGATTCTTGGATTCAGACAACTGTAATCAAATTTATTGTGTAAATAAAAATGAGAAACGAACAAAATCACGAGTTCACAAGTAGTATGCAAATATAGGGCGAAGAAAATACTTAGAATAATAGCACGCTTTCAATTCATCTCGCAAATGATTACTCAGGGTGTTCTCGAATTGGAGTGTAGGTATACAGTTCAAGCAGCACATTTCCAACTTCAGTGACCTGAAATTAAATGGGCAGGTGCAAGGTGCACTGTACAAGAATGTAGACATTTTATTAAAATTTTGTTCTCCAAGTACTAATTAAACACAATTTTGAATTCGGGCAAATCGCTGAATAGTTTTCAACGGAACATGCGATGATATTTGGTGTAGAAGGCTTCTGCTGCTTTAACTTCACGTTGGTACGTGCGAAGGAGCTGTTGGGCTCTCAAAAACATGTCCACTGCGTCTTCAGCCCGATCATACACATTGTCAACGAAAGAGGAATGATATGGGCTCCAAACAGACTCCAATTTCACCTCCCGACGAATGCCATACTGTGCTTTCGTAGCGCCCAGTGATAGTTTGCGAAGCAACTCAGTTTCACAGGATCGAATTCTGCGCTCTTCTTCTTCTTCCTCCTCTTCCTCGCCTGCGCTTTCTCCGCCAAATTCGTCCGTCGTATTTGTGGAGAGGACGTACCCGGGAATGTCTTGAACGGAAGTCTCTTCCGATGGAGACGTTTCTGCAAAATCATCGTACTCCTCACCACCCCACTCGTGTTCGCGGTGCGGTGCAAACTTCTTGGCTTTCCGAATTGAAGGTGGTGGTGGTGGCAGGCGCCTAGGTTTCCCAATATCCATACCTGATTTTGCACCAACAATCGACCCAGTAGAAGGTTGCGCGGCTAACTTAGCATTTGCCTTCATGTACTTTGCCGTAAATATTTCACCAAGCTCGTCGTCAGGTTCTTCGTCTTCGCTTATCTTTTCGGCTTGAACTAGGGAGAGAAATCGTTTTGAAGTTTACCGTAGCTGACTTTGATTAGAGAGCGATGACTGGACAACTTTTGATTACCTTCTTCCGCATTAAGTTTGTAGTGACTAGGATGAAACCCGAAGAGGATGCCAGTTCGTTCATACTCTTCAAATGGTTCGACGAGTGTGATTGGTGGCGGTTTCTTCGCTGTCCCAGTTCCACTAATTTCATTCTCCAACTTGGATAATCGATTTAGGACACGATTCACACTAAAAACGGGTCAGCCAGGTAAACCGGTAAGCGCAATCAGGAATTATTTGTATTATATAAGATTGGCTGAGCTGTTTACCGGAAGACAGGATGATTGTACAGGTCTTGCATGTCTGCACCAGGCTCCATATGCCCTTCAATTGCCAATTGTCGATAGCGATTGCGCTCGGCTTGTCTCCGGAGTTTTGAGCGTTTCAGCCACTGAACCTGCTCGTCTTCTTCAAGCCGCTTCAGAAGTGTTCTCATGTACTTCGGGTCAGTGATGCGCACACGATCGGTTCCCATAAGACGTTCCAAACGCACCACAACACGCCCCGGAGCATCGCAACTAAATTGGACATTTGTAGCCGTCAATTACCGGACTACAAAGTCTCATAACGTCATTAATCAAACTCACGGAAACTCCAGCTCTCTTTCGTATGCTTCGATCGGTGGGAGGCGAACGCGCATCTTGGCTGGATGCTTGCGAAGCGCTACTTTCTTTCTGGGCTTCTTCTTTTCGTTGGTGGCCAACCGGCTTTCTCTTTTTTCATTCTTGCCGACAGTACTCGAAGGGCTTCGGGCTTTCTCAGTTGAGGATGGCACTTGCGGAAGGTCTTGTGAACCGCATTTTGAGGCAGCACAGGCATCTTGACTCGTGATGGAATCCCGATTTGTCTGTTGGGTGTTTGGTTTCGCTACTGACGCGTGCATGATTTCAGGAACACCAGCTCGGAATTTGCGAAAATGGCACGGACTCTAATCAAATGAACTAACTAGACTTGCTTCAGTTAAATTCACTGCCTCCTAACATGGCTAACATCTAAAACTGAACCAACGGGTTACAAAATTAGAGTTGCATGCTGCGGCTTATGAGTCCACAGCTCCACGCGCAATCGTTAGTCAAAGATATCCGAGGCTGTTTGTGCTTCCATTGCACATGGCTCACTACATGTTGTTATGTGATTACTACAGGCTGTTCCCATTCGTTCCAGCAAGAACTTCATAATTGCTGGAATTCCAGCAGAAGGTTCCCTGACGTCCAAGCCCCACCGCAATTGCTTGCCTGCGTGAAACTTTACAGAAAATGGCACCTCACCCGGGGCCCTTTGTCTTTTCTTTGCCTGCTTTCTTCTCATTTATCGCCACGCCATTAAAAATAGAAAAACTTGATTACGAGTATACTTTTGAATAGAATAGAAAAGAAACTCATTAACAAAAGTAATGAAAAACTCTTTACATGAGAATTTACTCAGAAAGCAATCGAGCAGGACGAAAAATAAATCAGCGAGAAAGAAATGGGTTCGGAGCAAAGGCAAGTCAGTTTGAAATTTTATAAAGTTTCAAATCGTATGTCAAAGTCACTTGAGCGATTTGGGACATTGCACAGGAGTTTAAATGTCAAATGGAGTTGATCATTACCCTCTCCTCCCCAACACTGCCACCACATCACAGTCACAGCTCGGTAAATGGTCATGAATCGTTTAACAATGCCGGGCGAGATGTGACGGCAGCATTCCGTATGACGAAGCATATTCCTGCGAAAAGCTGAAAAGTTCCCTATTTTCGTAAATACATGGCCCTCACGAATCCTGGTCATTCATCTTAATTACGACCAGTCAACCTAGTCAAAAGACAAATGCGCATACCAAAACTTTAAAACAAATTCATTTGCAAGTACATTTAGACTCGTCTGGCTGTCAGCTGATGGCCTGACTAGCCACAGAGTGCAGGCAGACGGATAGAATGTGCAATGTTCAAACAAAATAGTTTGGAAGAACTTTGCGGGGAAAACACCTCCGGAAAACTTTTGTTTTTAAATTGAATCAGCGGAACATACCAGCCGAGTGTGTAACCCAAGCCTTGCTGCCCTCGGCTTGGCCCGCAGTCCTCGGCTAGCTGGGAAGGGAAAGAGAAAAAGTTTCAACGCAAAATGCCAAAATGTGTCATTTCGGGAAAAGTTTCCTTCACTCGCTGCTTCTGGCTTTTGGCTAATGTCCTATCAGCCTGTATTGACGAAGCGCAGACATTAGGTGAGACCAGTGATACGTACGTAATAATAGTGCTCATTGCTCGCGATGTGAAAAATATTGAGAAATAAAGGTTGTCCACCGCCTTTCCTTTTAATTAGTGGGTAGTTCTTCATGCACAAACTGTAATTTAAGAAAGCTAAAAAATTCAGTTTCCTTTCAGTGTTTTTGCTAACGCGAACCGTATGCAAGCACCTGCTAGTCTAGGAAGTAGAAGTAGGAAGTGTGCTCAATCTACAATTTGTAGAGGGGTTCCAATATTCATCATTAGTCACGCACGGGGAATCAGCACGAACCCTGACTTGGCATGGCATCCTGGCTAGCGAAGTATGCAACATTTTCGCTTTAACTAAGGAGACAGGAACATGTGCGCTGAGTTTTTTATACAGGTTCTTTCCAATTTCAAATTTTATCTCGAACCCATCAAAATACTGACGTGAGCAACGTGGCGAGGAAATTACATGAGGCGATGCTCAGTCATTATGAATATTTAATAATTTTACACAAGTTCGATCCACACGTGCGTGAGAGTGGCACAAGTTGTCTAAAAGTTGATACTCCTTTCATAAAAACGCCGTGCCAATATAGAACTTCTTACGAAAATATTCACGACATTCAGGCGAGGAGCGACATGAAGCAATGCATGTTGAGCTCTCCTTTAATGTGCAATATTAATGAAGAGTGTGTGTGCGGTAATGATCTACTAAACCGAAACTCTCATTCGCGCGTAATGCATTTTAGTGCCTCAGTTTATTCACATTCCAAAAATTTCAATTCTTTCAAAGTTTTGTCTTGCCTCGATTTATGGGCGATTCTCGCAAGATAGGTTTCATTAAAATTACGACCTTGTTTACTTTGTGCCACGAGACGTTAAGGTACGGTAGTTAATTTGAAAATGCTTGTGCATCTTCAGTCTATTTTAAGAAATGTATTAGAAACGTTTCAAGCCAAGGTCATACGCTAAATATTTTGCCGGCGAAAGAAGCGAATTCATCAAGTAAATGAACTTTTGTTTTAGTTCGTGTCAATGTCGCGAAGAGTCTATAAACGTAGCATTCAAACTTCGAGTACTGACGAAATTTCACCGCATCGTGGCGTCATTCCGAAATGAGTCTAATGCACGACGCATGGCGTGGGAGGAAAACTTGCAAATGAGCGGGCTTTTCCATCTGCAAAGGCGAATGCGTGAGAAAGGAAAGTAAAAGACAATACTTGTTTGATTATTAATAAACTCTCAGGGGCGAGCAAAATCATGGCGATCTCACGCTGTAAGATGCTGAGAAAAATCAATGAAAGGTAAAGAAAGCCAGAACACATCACTCGTCCTTTCATCTCTCACAGTACCAGTAACAGTTTGTGTAATCCAGCGTCTTTGTTACATCACAGGCATGCCATTCAACGACCGGTCGCTTGATTTCAAGCCGTAACTCATCTCGGCTAAGCCCTTCGCTGCTTTCCTTTTTAGTTTCTCTTTCGTATTTTTATTTTTATAAGAAAAACTTAATTCATTCATTTTATACGAGTGAAAGTTCACAAACAAGACAAAAGGTGCAAGAGTGCAAGAGAAGAAATCTGAAAGCGCTTTCTGCATGCTGAGCGAGTCTTTTTTGCTGAGTTTGTACATCAAGCACGGGAAATAATGGTACCTCTGCATGACTGAAGTTTCTGCAGGCAAGAAGAAACAAAACGGGAGAAAATTGTCTTGTTGCTGCTAAAAGGAAAAATGGCAAGCCTCTTTCTTTTCTTTCCACTTTTGCTTGTTCAATATTTGAACATTTAGTGGATGGATAAATACGGGAGAAGAATGCAGCCTCTTCATATGTGAAAATTCAGAATTCAAAGAGAAACAGCGAACACGAACAAATGTGCTTACAGACATAAAAAATGACAGGATTCTAGCGAGAAGAGAGACTAGGTCGGGATACGAATTCATACATAAAACATAAATAATACATCCAATAATATGATTCAACTCCATTCCACTGACTTTCCTTGGATGCTGTATAATCTCTGACGCGTGCATGACATGCCATCAATACCGTGTCCAACTCTCGTATATGCTTTCAAGTCATTTAATTGCATGTAGAATATGCTTTTCGCTTCACTCACTGAAAGAAGCATTAATGTTACTGATTGTGAACCGAGATTTGGATAAAGTAATGGGATTTGCAAAGTAAGGGGTCTGAACTCTGAGATATTAAGCAATGAATTATTCTGGAAAATATCTTCAAGAAGGTTCTCCAGCTTGCCCGTGCCACAGCCATAAAAATTGGAATAAAATTTTCGATGACGCATTTTATCGCATAAGATACAAAAAAAATCTGATGGAACAGGTTTGCCATCAAACCACTTCAACTCCCACAGTTTTGTAACTGATCCCAGTATTCAGCACACGTGGACTCAGCAACGGTTTTGCTAATTAGCAAGTCATCAAGCAAGTTTGCCAATAAATCACTCTCAGCAGTTCCCCAGTGCACAGATATTTCGCAAACCACTAAGGAGTGAATTTAGTACAGCCAGGCACGTTTGCATTGGCGTGAGCTTATGATCAAGGGCAACATCTCGCAACCAACTTAAATGTGCTACCTGCCACACGTGCATTTGGTGCATTTTGGACAATGTAATGTGTCAGGATTACATGAATTTATTCGCGTATATTGAAGCCAAGCAGCTTGACGTGAACAGGGCGGCTGAGCTTTTATGTGCAGTAAGATTTTTCGGTCACTTGTTATTTCTCAAGCCTGTTAGTTTCAGTTCGATTTAAGGTCCGTCCCCTTATCTGATTTCAGAATGTAAAATGGAGGAAAGAAGAAAATGTTGATGACTTCCCCAACGAGTTTCCTCAATTTGAGGGGTCGTTTGGGTCGGATCTGGAAGCCCACACCAGGGACGGCCGCCCCAGTATAATGAATACCATTTACTCTGACTGGCCGGCAAATATTTAGTCTTTGTGTGATTTACAGTCGTGCTGTTTCCGTTTTCGTCCTGGGATGTGAGGAAAGCCAAGTGAAGTCATTAGTCCGCTACTTGATGAAGGTGATTTTTGAGATGCCTCAACTCAAAGATCGTGACGAAGGGGTGACTGACGGTGTAAACTCAACTCAATTCTTAATGATTGCTGACTTGGGCGGATATAATCTGAGACAACATGCCTGCACAAGATGTGAGCACTTGATAGTTCTCGTCACAATTATAATTCCATTTCTTCGCTCTATTCCCAGGCATGGAGATATATTTTGGCTACATCCGAAATTATGAAGGTCATTATTACCCACAAGGATCAGTGGCTACTTCGGCCATTAATTGTAAGACAATCAATTGAATAGTTGGCACATTGCCCAAGTGGAGTGTGCATTTTAAATGGCATTGCTTACTTACACTCTTGTGTACATTGTGAACTAGCTCCCAAAATTTTCGATTCGGTCGTTCAATTAACAAGGTCGCTTATGAGCGATCATTTCTTCACAAATCTTCATCTACTTGGACCTGACAGGGGCGAATGGAAATCCAAGTTGGACAAAATAATTAACCCGAGTCAACTTCCGAAACGATACGGCGGAACGGCATCAAGAAAGTTTTAATTTCATGGATTGACAAGTTTTATTTGATTTACAAGTTCATAGTTTCATAGTTTTTGTTCCTGACACAATAAGCACTTGAATAAAAACTTGTTGAACCTGCTCCGTCCAAACATCGAACGGTAGATCAGTTACAAGCATAAATACGAGAATCTTGATTTGGAGAATTGTCTGGGTCGACTACATTGCGATGCATTATGCCTATTTGCATTAATGTCTTCACACGTGCACTTCTAGCCAGCGAGGTCAGCAAGTTGCAAGGCGCATAAACAAAAACATGACTGGAAGTAACTAAACTCTACAGATCAAATATGTCACATATTGAGCAACAATGACCTGTGTGTGATTTGTGCAACAGCAGCAGCGTGTGGACTGCACTTTCCATTAACCTTTGTTCAGCTGTAAAGTTGCAATATACACGCCAACTCGTCGAAACAATCGAAGCTCACTTTCTTCAATTACGGCGTTTAAGATGAAAAGCGCATATTTATTCCTGTTTGACAATTTTAGGGGAAATAATTTTAGTGAGCTTCATGCCCATATGAGTCAGGTCTAAAATCAAATGCTTTGGACAAGCACGGAATGTCAACCATTATTTCACTAATGCCGGCTTCAAAGCATTCCAATATAACTCGCCCGCACACGGAGTTATGAAGCTCATTATCCTCTAGTGATAGCAATGAGCCATGTGTAAGAGACAAAACAAATAAACCACGATTTATCTTACCAGACCATTATAACTAACGCCTTAGTGTGGTAAGCATCAGTTTTTTTCACCTCCAGGGATATGTGCACACAATTTTATGGAATTCTGCATATTCTGCATATCTGGCTACTACGTAACTGACTGATGCCTGATGTTGCGCAATAATTATCTGGCGCTTGATATCATAACTGCAACTCTTGCAATTTCGGGCCTCGGCACAGGTCAGGAGGCCATCACATGGACGAAATTAATGTAAAGAGTGCCATAAGGACTCAGTTTCATAAAAAATTCAGCGTTCGTCTTGCAATAAAACTGGAAGTCATCTCGCTTTATAAGCGAAGTGAGCAAGGTGGAGTGGACAGCATATAATTGCAACCGTTGTACACGTGTTCCATCGAGAATGGCCCTTTTCGTTAACTCGGCAGAGATGACCTATTATTTTTGACACTTCTCAGACTTGAACGTTGTAACTGTTGGCCATTTGTTACTAAAACTATCTAAGATCCTTAATTTCAATCATTCTGCTGTAATAAGATGTTTGACAGTGTGTGAAGTAACACATGTTGGATTCAAAAAATTGCAACGCCATCATATTCTTGCCGTCACTGAAATAATACGAACGCTCTTCCTCCTACGCTTATTCATCTTGCTGTCAGTGTAAAGTGCAGTGTCTGGTTAAACGAAGAGGAGAGTTTTGGACTAATAATACTCGAGTCGACTCAAGAATTCTTGTCCGTCAACGTCATTCCCGAATATGTGCTAAATTAAAACGCATTTTCATGAAAGTCTACTTTTTCAGAATAGAATGAGAAATCATGTGACCATGCATGTTTGCTTTTTCTGAAAGGAATCAATCTCCTTACGCATTCGCGTGAAAATGTATACTGTACGATACGATGTACATTGTACAAGTCATGCTCATGACAAAAATATGAGCAAAATGGAAACGAGGTTACAAAAGAAGAATAAAAGAAATTTGTGAAGAAACCATCATGTTTCACTTTATTAAATTTCTCCATTTCTTATTCCAGACTAGCGGACCAACAACTCGAGTTCAAGTTGACGGAAGAGTCAGTTCAAAAAGTAAGGAAACGCTGCTGTAGCACAAGTGCATATGAGTATCGAGTACCAGACACCAGCGTGCCACTTGAAAGCATGATACTACAGAGATTTAAAATTTGTAAAGACAGGCTCACGCTTTGAAAAAGTTCTTGATTCTTTAATATGAAATACACTTGAACCTGTAATACTTTCTCCCTCCGCTTCGCTCGTGCAATTTGCAAGGCATTGAAATCGCGAGGCAAAGCTCTCTTCGCGGGCCGACCTCACGATAACGAATATGTTCTTTTAAACTTTGCAGGCAAAGCACACGAGATGAAATAATGGGTGGTATGACATGTTCTATGTAGAATGCTCCAGTAAAATACATTATATTTAAGGTTACTTCACAACAAAGGAGCGAAATTTGATCGCTCCTTTTTTGAACCCAACGATTTGCTCTCCACTTTTCCAAAAGAAAATCGACAAAGTGGAGCATTGTTCCTGTGAGTGGTTTCAAGAGCTGAACTGACTTCAAACACGATCAAAGTGCGAGTCAGTCATTGAAGAAGTGTGGTAATCACAAGTGCAAGCAGAGCGAGCTGGGAAAGAAAGAGCAAAAGCCCAAATCATTGTATTTATGCGAACGTTATTTGTTATCAATCTCGCGCAGTATGGGCTCGGACCGTGGTTATAACACATATGTTTGGTCCGCTCGGCACGGAGTAAATCGTAATCTAACCCAATTATGATCATAGTCGTGAGTTGGTTGATATTACATTTATTTATTAAAGGTATTTGATATTTGATATGGGGCCGCTGCTCTCGAGCATTAGGTCAAATATATTGCTTCGCTATTTGCACTCGTCTGAATTCAATTTGATCCCCCACTCTTCGACGGGGATTGCCATCGAGGCAAGAGAGAAAATGCCAGAAAAAAGTGAGAATTCTCACACAAATAGTAGCTTTCCTCTTAAAAAATGTAATGCCTTTTTGCACATTATCAGATAAACACATTTCACATTTTCTACGGTCGTCCGACCGGGACTCATGCGATTCGTACTGAGGCAATGGCAATAAAAGGTGAAATAAAATAAAATAACTTTTTTATGGTCTAACTGTGACATAAACTTGTATCGCTTGGCTTGTGTACGTCGGCAGCGTCTAGATTTGAGTTTCTCTTAAGGCGACTTTTTCATTCGAGCGAGAAAGCTGAAAATGATTGCCATAAACTGTAAAATCGTAAAAGTGTCGAATGATTACATAACTCAATGTGAGCATAAATCCTATCTTAAATTTGTCCCAGTATTGAATGTGAGCTTAAAGTGTTGAAGCGAACAAAAAGAAAGGCTTACCACACAATGGGTTTTGCTGGCGGAGGAAGAGTGGTGTGCGTGCGAGTGGTTGTGTGTTGAACTTCCACAGTCGGAAATTTCGTAGTGAGACATTTCTCTGTGCGCACCGCGTGCAGGCCAAGTCGCAAGAATTAATGACGAACTTTCATTTAGCCGAAACTAATCACGGTCATTAGAATGAGGCAAATTACAGGTTTCAGTGATTAAAATCGATTGGGCTCAGGTAGGGGAACAGTTTGTAGGTGAATAATTCCAATACTCCAAGTGTGAGTTGTGCTGCAGTTTGATTGATTAAAGTCCTGAATTCAGATTCTGGCGCCTTGTGAGTTGTACGGATGTCAATGTCAATTAAGTCAATTACAAGAAAAGGTTTCACAGTGAAGTCTCCTATTTTGTCCAATAATTGAATTGCTAGCCAAGTCTAAATTGTTGGGCGTTGTTGGACGTTTGGGTATTGTCACACACCACTGTCAGACAATACTTCACGTAAGTTATGACAGATGGACTTAAATTAGACAACAATAGCTGTCTCCCCAAGTGCTGCCTAATGCCACGAGTTTCATTGCACCCACAGTTTTCCTGAAACCCTATTTAGGACGCAATGCGCACGCATAACACAGAAGCAATTAACATTGTTCGGTGCCAGTTTATCTGACATGATTAATGATTTACAAACGAGCTGCGACTTCTTGACTTTGACAGACTGGCTAGAATTAATTCGACTCGGAACTGTTGGCCTTCGTATTTTGCAACTTTCACTTCATACACTCAAATCGCATTCGTTGTGTTATTAATAATTCCCATCCACTTTTCCTGCCGACTCGCCCCCATTTCTGACAGAAACGCAAGCGTCACAACATGAAAATAAAATACATGCCGTGTTTAGTGTTCGGAGCTTGGTTCACATCGCAGTAATGGTAATGGAGTTCACCTTAAAATTTTTGTGGTTCGTGACAGTTTTTATAATGACGGCCGCATGGAATAATTCCATATATCAAGTTTCAAGTACGGCACTTTCCTGTCTCCAACTTGAGAGTTTTTCGAATTCTGGGAACTACTCGGCATCCGCATTATGCTGTTATAAGAGGCAATTAATTATTAGGAGACCCAAAAGTGCCACGCGTACAGCAGATATTTGATAAAGTAAAATTTGCACCACACGCAATATTCAAATAGCACACAATGAGTCAGTTGTGGGTCATAAAAATTTTAGCTGCTTTCTGCGGCGAAGCCCTGCTTCTGTCTTTGCTGTACACTTTCTCCACAAAGCCACTTTGGAACCAGTTTCTCACGTCACATTTTAAAATTCTTTCATTTATCAAGCTCAGTGTACCCGGCAGCCTTTTCACTTACTGCACGATGGGATCAGACCATGTGAGGCAATTAAATGTTTACAACCACTCTTATTATGGTGAACTTTCGTGCGGTTTTTCAACTGTTTGAGCTACACAAGCGAAAGTACGTGCGTTCTCAACCGCCAACTTTTTCCGACTAACTGAAGCCTGCCAGAAACTCTTTGGCTTTGACAATTCTGCAGAGTCAGACACCAAATGCCGTACGCATGTTGCAGCTCGATACGCCCGCCATGAAGGCAACCGTAGTGAAAGTCAGCAGGTACCAGTGGAATGGGTACAACAACAAAGGAAGGTTTGAAAGGGTAAAGAGAAACGAAACCAGGAAGGAACAAGCCAGTCTCTTTCTTCCAGCACGGACGGAGTCCGGCTGAATTCTAGTCACAGTTGTTTGTACGGCTTCCGTACATTTAATACCTAAAGCCTGTTGAGCTTTGCCGATCTGTCCCAGAAATAAGGAGAGAAAGATAACCAGGACTGACGCCCAGAGGCTTTATTCGTTAGATTTATACTTGCATTACGCACATCGACCTGACAAACCACATAAAGACTCATTCTAAGTACAGCAGTATAGATCACAGTTGATTTGAAGAGTAAAGCGTCTTAACATTGCTCTCATTCCTTATGCCATGTGAACTTTCGACTTTTATGCTCCTGCTGAGAGAAATTGAATAGCTTTAGCTTGGTTTCATGTTTCATCAGTTCATACATTCACGCGGGAGCAAGCTTATTTATCACAGAGAACGTACGCTCCTTGAATGGAAGCACAATGACGTTAGTCACGCGTATAAGAGCAAGCAATGTCCAATAAGTTAACTACTAAACACAAAAGAGAAATGCCGTTAAGATAAGAACGTTATCTATAAAGCACTTGTGTCTCCTTTCAACAACCACATGCGAAAGTGCTTGGCATTGGTGGTTCCCGAGCAATGTTTGTTGTTGACATTCTGTAGTTACTTTGTGTATGCATTCATTGCATCGTCCGCAGCCCAAAGTCAAACTTCGGCCTGACTGGACTTTCACTCGACCGTTCAATGTCGTGGCGAGGGAAAAATACAGAAAGTATGGGTTTTATTTCTAAAACGCAGCGAGAAATTTGCGAATGTGAACACTTCCATCGAACCTCGAAAGAAAGCAGCAAATGCACGAAATAAAGTGTAGAGATGTGATACTGCTGGTCCATTGATAGCTTTGATTGAATTATGATTATTTCTACTACTTCAACTCCGAAATGGTGGAGCAATTCGTGTGAACTAAAAGTCTCCTGCGAAGGTAGATTTCATGACTACAAATGACAATTTATCAAGGAACAATGGACCCGCTGCATGGCATGAAACTAGCGGCTTACCGTTGGTGACGTTTTGCTCGCCTTCAAATCGCGTGCTTGGATATGATAAATTTGCTTCTTTGCTTGCGTTATTTCTTTCAATTTCCTTGCCTTGCATTTTAGATTTGACATAGACGTCCGTAAATAATAAGGAAAAATGTGGAACATGCAACCAAACAAGAGAGGAAATGTTTTGTTTCAATTTACAATCACAGTTGGACTCCTTTGGCTTGTTCGGTCTCGCGGAGCGAAGAACAATTTATTGGGTGGAAGAAAACCAAGTTTGTTCTCCCAAGGCAAAGGTCTACGTGCGTACGCTTGAAGACAAACGGCACGAGACACGTATGCGTTTCAAGTCAAGTCAAGTCATTTCCTAGCGTATACGTTGACACGAGCGAAATATTTCAAGATATTTTACGTCAGTCAACATAGTCACATGAGTGGAGAAAGTAAGTAATGAATTTGTCCCAAGTAATTGGACCCGCAAATGTATGTAATGTAATTGGACTAGCACGAAAACCATTATTTAATTATTTACTGCTCAGCACTCAGTACTCGTGTAATCGTTAGCATGGTCGTGCACGTCATGGATTTTAATTGTTCAAGTCGCTCTAAAATTAGAAGTGGACAAGGTTTTTCCAAGGTTGATCTATTATTCTGCAGAGTGATCAGTGAGATAAACTTATACTCAAATTGGTTTTATATCAAGCTTAACGCACAAGTACGCTAAAGATACGAGTTCGGAAGATTTGCTTTGAAAAGTTCGGTTTGTGTCTGGCAACGAATCCGTTAGGAGACGACCATTCTTTGTACTTTGCTTCATGGCCTTAATAAAATGAGTGAAATGAAAGCAATGGCGATTTAATAAAATCCATGAATTCCAGTCTTTCGTTAAAGCAAAGAAGGAATGCGCCTTTTCATGAGACGGTCAAATTGCGATTTAAATTACAGATTACGGACAGATTACATTGGAATTGGAGATTGCCAGGTAACGATTTCTGGAAAGCGCGAGTGATTCCCAAAGTACACACTCGGAGCATCCACGCAGCATGTTTTCAGAAATACAATAGAAAGCGGAATTTGAGGAATGCGACATAAAATGACATCAAAAGGTTGGCGAACAAACAAGCGAAAGTTCCAAACAAAGAGCCTCGAAGTATACAGAACCGTGGGTTTCATTTGTAACACGTGAAAGTGAACACGGCGTGTCATCCAACAGGCGCTGCCGGTACTACAAAACTATTGGGAAATGAAAAGACTCTGGAGGAAGTTACTGGTTACCACGGCAGATGGGAGAGGAGAAAGTGTTTCACCGCATGCAATACTTGGGGAAAACAGAAGGCTTCCGTTGGCGTTTGCACTCAGCACTCACTCTGCGTGGTGCCTTTCATTGAGCATGCCAATTAAGACGTGACTAAGCCACCCATACTTACATTCCCAGTGACATTTGAAATACGATACGATTGTTAACCCTGTTTTATGAGCCTAGGTAAAATGAACAACTATCAAAACAATTTGTGCACGACGCAACACCCAACGATGGGTACGCCAATGTTATGAGATTGGAAGCCATTCTATTTACGACACTATTAATTCTAGGCTTAATGACATTAGCAGATGAAAACTGTGATTAAATCGTGCTCTCGTGCTTCAAATCTACGATTTATTACACGACGCTATCAAGCCACATGGCTGCCACTCTGACGGCTGCTGTGACATGAATTTAATTTGCAGTTTCAAAGTTTTAATTGCAGCAACTTGCAAAATTGAAATCTCGTACTCGTGCTCTTTCCAATCTGACAGTGCACTCATCGAGTTCGTGATGAACTGAAACTTGTTTCAGATTTCGAAATTATTCAAATAACGTTAGCGTTATGACCACTGGAAGATGTGCCACGTGCACGACCTGGGCGGTGCTGCTTGTAAGCCACTTGCTCCAGTAGTCCACCGATTAGTACCGGGCGATAAACTTTGGCAATTAACTACAGGAGGCACGAGTTGAGAGCCGTCCTCTGATGTAGGGCTACGCTTTTACAACACACGAAGCTGTTAAAGAGTTTGATTATAAAATTTTAAATTAGGAGCCCGAGTGCTCCTAACTCAAGTCCTTAAGCGACTGACACAGTTATGAAATCTGTTCTGCGTCTGGACAAGCAATTTCCTCTACGCCATAAAATGTATGGTTTCTCGCGCAGTGCGCATTGCTAGATGGGCATGAGTTATGCTTTACAAGATAAAATGTTTTAGTGTTATGGTTGGTGGGTCATAAAATTACGAATTTTATTATTGCGCTGTCCGATAGAATATAACAATGTCCCAAGCGTTCACAATGACAAGAAAAGGTTGACGGTCTTTACGAGCACACTTGACGTGGTTGCTACTGTGCTTGGGAATAACGACGCTATTATCATTTTCTATTCCACAATTCAAGAACCAATCCTAAGCCTTTATCCCAATCATGTATTTTCCTCTTTGTGTGTTTTTCAACGTGAGTAGTGCAAAGTATTAAATCCATGCCTAAAAATTTCAACGGTTGCAAATTCTAAAACAGTAATTTCCATCCGGAAACAAAATAGAGCCAACAGTGGCAGATCAGTAGTGCAATGTTCGGAAGAACGTCTCGTGCGAGTAAAGCGGTTTCGGCAAGTTACAGAAAAGAATTCAAGAATTGGAAGACCGTAGACAGGGAGTTGTCACTTATGGCAGGGCAAAAATGAGTTGGAATTGAAAAAAGAAAAGAGCAGAGAATTGGAGCATTTACTTAAGCTCTCCGTTCTCCACTTTCCTTCTACCCTACGCACACAAGAAAAGAAGATTGGTCCTGTTTTCATTCATTCAACGAAATCTTCAGTTGAATATGAATGAGCACATTTTCTAAGCGTTCTTTCTCGCCTCTTTCCTTGAGTGTCATTTCGCTGTTTTCTCTGACTGATTCTTTCTTTCATATTGGAACATGCGTTGAGTAGAATTTCCATCGTAATAATTCCTGTCATCAAGAGCACTTCAACGGCCTATTTTAAATTGTGTCATTCCCATGTTAAATTTCTCTTGTCTTTCTTAAATTTGGGGTGCCTTCGAACAAAAATTACAGAATGAATTCTTGCAGCTTAGCATCATTTGTCGCGCTTCGTTTAACACGAAGACAAAATTCGCTTCATACGATAAAAGGTTTAAGTACAGTCGCACACGCCTTTTCGATAAAACCCAAATGAGATGACTCAGATGCATTTTCAAGTGCTTTCGCTGCCCAGGCGTAATCATGGTCTAGGCTATAATTCATACTTCGCTCAGAGTATCTACCCGCATTTCTTGATGTTTACGACTGTGTATGTAAGTGTGTTTGCACGCTGGCCACCAAAGTTTGGACTTGAAAAATGAACTCTGAGGTAAGTCTACAGTTCATTTTTCAAGACAGCACACTGCAGAGCACGAGCCTTGCTATTTTATTTCACACGCCCACACTGGCTCTCCTTTGTATGGACGCAAGGAAAATAGAATGAAAGTAGTTTAGCACGTTCCTGGCTTCGTTCCCATTGTCTTACGGGAAAAGGAGGTGCGTGGCTAACTGGCGATGGTAGTGGGCAATAGATTCTAATATTCTGAACTCGTCTCTGGTGCAGCCGTGCTTCATCGTGCCTATCACTTTCTCTTTTCTTTCAGATTCTCTTGTGTCAATGAAGTGAAAGTGAGCATCGACTGGGAATTCTAGAACAAAGCCTTCTGATTCCCCTTTCTTTCACATACTTGACCAATGTTAGTGGACTTGTTCAAAGAACAGCAGTCCTCGCAGCAGCAATCACAAAAAATATATTTCACGATCTCCGAGAAGCAAATGGCCATAACATTCGTGTCTTCAAAGGTTGCTTTATGTAATCCATAAAACTAAACAACAAGAGGCTGCCCATTGACCTTGCTTTCGCCTTCGTAGTTCCTCCATCACTTCAAGTCTTTACAACTTTTCCTGCGCATTGATTCGGAGAATGCTCAATTGCATGGCTTATTAAACAATTTATTGCACTGTGCGAGTAAGTAATATGACTGCCCGCATACGAACGGAACAAATAACAATCAAATAAACTTCTCTCTATAGGGTATGCAGCACATCGCGCGCAGTGGCTCACCGTCTTCAAGACTTACGGGACTCGACTCGCAATAAACTCTGCCTAAACTAATGTATTGAGTAGTAGCAGACTGAAGTGCCCTTTTTATCTCTTTTACGGCGAGTATCAAGCCCAACTCATTATTTGTATTCCTGACGCCTGACTTCGTCATTTTGCACTACGCCATTACGCAACCGCAAGAAAAAGAGCGGAGTGGATCACAACAGAATTAATCTTAGGCTCGATTATAACTTGAAACCAATGTCCACGCGAAGTGACAAAGTTGCTTATTCGTATTCATTGGCTTGCAGGAATTGACAAATTAGATACTGTACATCGAACAGATGGGATATTCTTTCTGAATGCCAAACACGCCACCCTCACAAGGCAATATTGACTGTGACCATCTGACAGACACAAATTCGGCCTCTAATGTAAAAAATTCTGGCAACGTTCTCGATACTTGACATTTTCATGCCAGGCACCGAAATACGAGAAATCCCAAACGTGCAGTCGCCATTAGAATGCTGCTATGCTGGAATGAAACCATCGAATAAAATGAACACGGTATCAGCAAACCGCAACATATGACATACTTCATCTAATGTACCGGGGACCAAAACTGCGACCAGAACAGCATCGTCTCCTTCTTTGGGAGTGCGGAGAAAAGGAAGTTCTGTCTCCACTACGCTGAAGACTGAAAGCATTCTTAGGAACTCGCAATACAAGACATGAATAAAAATACAAGAATTTTTTTTAGTATTCTTCGTTCTGCACTTGCGACACGCTGCTTAGTCCGAGTCTCGTTTTCTTTGTGAACGCGAACAAAAATAGGAAAACTTTTTCGAAGTTGATACTTGATATTACGCGCCTTTTTATTACACTGGAAAATTTAAAATTTTGATTCTTATTGAGCAATGCAGACCACGAGAGGGGAAAATCAACTTGAGGACATTGCCAGCTGCCAGACATTAAACCAATGCAACAGCTGAACAGCTCTTAAAATCTGCCCATTTTGTAATTTCTGTTGAGGACGGTTAAAGATACGCTAAAACTCCATAACATAGAACAATTTCGCATAATTACAAGCCCAAACCCGGTTGAAGTTGAAGGCTCTTTGTGGGCTCGACGAAAGGACATATGAACCATCAACTCATGTCGTGAAAGGCATACGGGTAATCTGCCGACGTTTATACTGAACTCAGTAATAATCCAAAACCTACGATCGTGTTCACCCGAACGTACTATCGACCGATAATACCTGCATTTTTAGCATTTCAATCCAACTTACAGAAATAAAATCAGACCGTCAGAAAACTTATGCCTATAATTTATTCGAACAATGACAATGAGAGATTTAGAATATTGAATAAAGTTTGTCATTCAAATGTTCAATGGCGCACCAAATTCAATTTATTCAAAAGTTAACCTTTTCAACAGGCAATCTTTGAAATGGCCTCGAACTCTTTGGAAAAATACCAGGGTTCATCAGTATGGCTTGACATGTGGGTTCTCCGCTGCCGCCACGCGATTAGTTGACATTTAGCTTCACTATAATCATGACAGACAAGGAACCTCGAGACTGGAACTGGCATTCATTCATTCGTAGAAATTGGACAAATAAAATACCCGAAACCATTAGCGTTTTGTCTGAACCTGATATGTGGTGGACTAATGCGAAATCAATTTTATTGAAAGCCGCTGACCTTTGGGCTGACCGAATTTGTCCGCGTGAAAACTACCAATTAACTCACGGTCGCAGTCCAGCCGGAGGAGTAAATGAATAAGACCTGCACGACTGGACAACTACCGATTTCTAGGGCTTTCGGGAATTGACTTCGTCAACAGTCAACTTTTCAGGACCAAGGATTCGCGCGAACAACTTCTCCGCAGGGTTTACAACTCTGCAGTTGTCCGCTCAGTTCCGTCTCCGGGAAACGATGATAATTGTGAGTTATGAGCAAATGGCGCGCTGCTGGTTAAGTATTTAATAATGGGAAAAGTGAAAATCTAAATTAAGTTAAGAGGAAAAGAGATAAGTTTCTGTCCTGCTCCATCCTCATGCACCAGGGCAGACTAAACTTCTTTGGGAGCTAAGAAACAGTAATTGTCATTCTCAGACTCGGTCTCCCAATTCCCAAGGTTCAAGTCGAGACTCTGAGAGAAAGCAAAAATGATAAAGAATTACAAGCGTGCATTTTCTCAGTCTAGCCATCTTAGGACGGTTAAGCCTATTATAGCTTCATGCACACTTTATCCCTACCGTATCAGAGTCACAGTCCAAGAACCAGAGTCCGAGGAACGAAATGAATGAAACATAATAGGAAAGAGAAGCACGCAAACATAGACGAGAAACGGCTCATCATAGCTTAACAACCAACTCTCAAGTTGTTTTCAGATGTGTTCGACTGTTGAAGATTGATGTATCAAATTACAAACAACTAAAAGCAGGCGAAATGCGAAAGTCAATAAACACATGGAGTTATGAGAGATCCTATCGCCGGACAATCCAGCATTCTCCCATTTACTGTTTGCAGTAATGGATTTATCATTGCTGAATAGATGAATGCCTCTATTTTGTGTGCTCATTCACTCAGAAGGCCAGCCAAGAGTCCTTTCTTGCAGTACAATTCACCAAATCGTGCAAAATTGCTGAACATATGTACGGTCATGTGAAACATCGCGATACAAAACCCTTCGCCAAGTTGTAAAGACGAGGCATCATTCGTCAACTTAACTTGGGACTTTGAAAGCATCCTGAAAAACTTGCAAAAAGAGAAGAGATAAGTTAACTTTCTCCGTTCTATTCAAACTTGAACCCTTCCTCCTTTCTTTAGCAGCTTGGAATTTGAAATGAACTTAGTCCAGGCCATACATTGTAAATTGATATATTACTTTTCACGGTATGCTTGTCTCTTCTTCATTTTCTTTCTCGAGAAATGACGAGTGACACCTGCGCTTTCCAGCAATCGCCATCTGTAACCAACTTGATCCTGTGCTTGGCTGCTTCCACATGATGGGGAGAAAGTTGAGATTGAATAGATTATGAATTTTTGGATGCCCAGGTTTTATGCATTCTTGGGCTGTCTGTTGTTACCTTGCGAAATATGCAAATGAAGTTTACGTCTTGAAAGGGTCTAGAAAGGGTTCGATATCTATTTCTCCGGTGGCATGTGACATGTGCTCATTCATCCATCATCCCAGACCGGGCCTATGCAAAGGTCACAGTTTGGGTTTGAAAACACTTTCAGAAAAGATAGGATACTGGATAGGATAGTACTCACGCACTAGTCCGAAACCAATACAGCTTATCCTCATGAATCTTTCAAGTTTCTTTGTGGATTACACAAACTCCCTCCTACGTCCAGTCCATTGCACTGGCACGAAATCCTGCAGCTTGCGAGGTCAATGTGGACTGCATCATTTATTATGTAACAGAAATAGGAAGACGTCTGGCGGATGTGGCTTGCATGCGAGGGGGAAGTTCGTCAGAAAAGAAAGTCTGCAAACTTTGGTAAAACAATAAAACTGTTGTATGTAAGAGGGCAAACCATGTGTCTGTCCTGTCGCACGCTTTTAGAGATCACAGATCAGCCGGTTTGTTAGTAGGCATGCTCTTAGCTTGTAGTTCGTGCTTAATTGCAGGAATTAGCTTTCCAGCTTCTGAGAATAGAACCTGACCTTTCTACTCTTCTTGGATGCTGCAAGGCTGGCAACGAAAGAAAAAACGCAATTCAAATTCAAACCTGAAACGTGAGAGAAAGAATAAGAATCTATCACGATCACGCCTAATCGTTTCTACTCCTCGAAGCCAAACCGAGTTCATAAATTCCCAATTACTCTCCTGCGCCTTTCGTATTGCCGGTTGAATTATTTACGCAGTTTGATTAGCAATCGTTTGGCTTTATGCTGGGTTAAAGTTTTCACGAATCACGAACGACAATAATCATAAATTTTGGGTTAGGTCTCGACCAGTCACTGAAATAGATTTATATTAACCCCATTGGGCAAAGACTGTATGTCCGCCAGAGTAATGATAGGGCGTAATGGTAGATCATGAGACGATGAGACTACTCAAGAGTAAGAGAAGTTCAATTCATATTTATTAGTTCGCGAACGGTAGAATGTAGAATCCTAGTCTGCCATTATGTATAAGTTGTATGCGTACTGGTCAAAGTATACGCTATAGTTTATTTGAGCTCGGCTCTTCTTTTAACAAGAACTTGATGAGATTTCCGTACAATTGCAGAGAAGAGAACGAAAATGCGAATGGAATGTAACATCCTCCATTGAATTCTATGTCCCTTTTCTTATGTGCGTTATCACGTCCGTGAGGCTAACCAAATCAACGTTTTTCCAAGAGAAAGCTTCCCGGTCTGGACTTGACCTCAATGAAATTGAAATGTGAGGCTCATTCTCATTCCATCTCCTTCTCAATAGAATTTCTTATATTCTTTCCGTTTGCATCGCCTCCATTCCCAGCAAGGCATCGTTTAATCTCTGGATGGAAGCCTCCTCTTTCCATGCTTCTTCTGTTTGTTTAGTCCAAGTCTGCGTTCACCGCACAAGTGAAATGAATGACCGACCATCCTGCCATGCCTCGTGCACAAAGAGAAAGAGGAGAGAAAGATACAGAAAGGAAATAATGCATATTGAATTTAAATGTAAGATTTCAAATCGAATGAAACTCAACCAAAGCAGAATTTCAGCAGCGAGCGTCTCTCATAACAATTTTTGTTATTGCATTTCGTTTTCTCCCATGGTCCGTGCCTCTGTCTGGGATTTTCACTTGCTTTGCACGTACGTTTAAGCAACTAACCTCGACGGCAGTGGCGCTGTTTTAGTCTGACCATTCTCGCACGAATCGTCATAGATTTTGCCTCCTGTCAATTCACAGGCGGGCTGTGCTGCGTTGTGGCCTGCCTTTTCCCTCTTTAATAGTACAAATCTCAACTTTAAATCGATCTTAACCTCAGACTCTGGCTTCGCATTTTCACGAGACAAGTGCTCTCAACTCATAGCCACCGGGCTTTATTCATGTGCCTTTACAAATTCGCTAGAGCCAACTGGAGCTACGTTCCTGTCTATAGGTAATGCACAAGTTTCGTATTTTATTTGTTTGACCTGAACGAAAAGATAAATAATGTCTTGAGCTCAACGGCTTCAGTTCGGCGTGATCACTGTGAAACGTTCACATATGACCAAAGTTTCGGATATCTAATCCGCCCAAAGTGTAACGAAGAACCAGCCGTGGCTGCTTCGTATGGCCGCTGCCAAGAAAGCAGAACGGAAGTGGAAAGCAAGAAAGAAAATAGGCAATTGTGCGAGTTGAAAGCATTCTGACTTCGCTCTCCATTCTACCTGCTCGTCCTCTCATGATTTCTTGCTTTCTTTCTCAGCGGCACGCCAAGCTTTTTATATTTTTACCTTCCCTCAATAAAATCAAATGCTGCCAAGCTCGCTTTATAGGTCAAGCATTCACTTTTTCAGTTGTAACAGGAGAAAGCAGGAGATGGAAGTAACATTGTCGACTGTCACCGTCATATTCCTTCTTTTTCATGTTCAGTTTTGGACAAAGATTTAGACATTTTAAGAAAAAGTAATGCGATTTATGGTTAAATACACATACGCGGGTAGCGAACCACAACCTTGTTTTAGGTTCAGTTTCCTTTCACGTTTCTCGAAGTGAATCTTTCGCCAAACGCAAGTCAAACATTCTATTCTATGGCGGTGGATGCAATTCTGTTCCGAGACAGGATAACAGGAAACTTCTAAGAACTATGAGCATGGAAGATGGAATTTTTCATGGATACGTGTTTGCCAGTTTCCGAGAGCGAGAGATGATTGCTATTTATTTTCCCTTTCAGTATCAGAACTCAATTGAAAGAAATGACTAGAAAGAATAGTACAGAGCCGGGTTATATCGTTGAAGAGAACTTTTAATGGCTGCTTTGCTAGTAGAGGCAAACTATCCTGGCCGAGGGCGAAATATTTTTATAAAATAATAAGAAAACCTTCAAATTCTCTCGAATTCGGCGAGGAATTTTTAAATTACTTGTGCGTCTATCTATCGAAATGCTTCACCGATTTCCTTTGTTCTTCGCACCGCAACTGCGAAAAACATTACTCTCACTCCGCTCCGAAAAACTCCTAGGCCAAGAAATATAAAAAATTGATTTAATGTCAGTATTTTAGTGCGATTGGTTTGTACTGTTATTGTTTAAGAGAGTTTTTTGTAAAGCTTGGCTTGACTCTCTAATTTGACTAATTTATTATCATATTTAGCGGATTTGTTCGATATTCTCCGTGGGAAACGAGGAAGTTACCCTTCGAAACAGTCAGCGTATAGCCATGGAACTTCCAAGGCAAATTAAGTATAACATAGAGCAGAAGGAAAGTCTAATGTTTGACTTCTAAATACAGAAGAACAACTGCCGCTCGACTGGTTCATAACCGACTAACGGAGGTTTAATATTTCCAGACTCGAGTTCATGCCCAACGCACTTCACTACTCAAGTATACCGTAATAAATTATGCAACTGTACTGATAATAATCCTAATATGGCATACTGCGCACACTTCAACGCACATGGCTCGAATGTCAGGCGGGAAATTGCAGAAAAGCACAATAAACAAAGCACGAGGCACGAGGGACGTGTGCTAATATGTTCCATTGAGTCTCATAAAATATGGACATGGGACGCGTATCCTCTCTCGCAATCTGTCTGAATTTATCATGCGCCGGTGCATTCTTGAGTGACTGCCTCATTGGTCTCGTACGCGAATATTTAAAAAAGAAAAGTCAGCAGCGTACCCACAAAACAAATATTATTCGAGTCGAGAAGTGCAGTGTGTAGTGCGTGAGATAAAATACCGACATGTTCCCTGGCGTCCCATAACAGCCTTCACTATCACTCTAATTACATGATGGCTCCTGTATTTTAATTTACATCTACATCTCGCTTCATGCAAAATTTTGGACGGCCGTGCCAACCACGCTGGCATGCACGAAGTACGACCATCAATATGATGAGAGAAAGTGAATATGAAATTGTAAACTGATGGGAATGAAATGACAGAATGGAGAATGGAAAGTAAACTTTTGATTTGTATTTTTGTACTGTGTAAATATTATCATAAGTAAATACGCCACACGCAGTCTAGTTCAGTGGTCTGGCTGAAAGCCACACTTCTGATGACGAATTAATTGTGCCCTCAATACTCGAAGCGCTTCACAAGCCAAATGCACGGGCGGCGGAAATGTCCAAGTAGGCAAGGCAGGTAACTTGATAGCTAAGAGTCAAACCCGTCCAAGCTCTCCAAAACGAAGTAGCACACGGCCGACCGTGATCTGAATAGAATCGCGTGAGATTTGCGAAATCAAAGTGGAGAGACAAAACTGCCATTAGCAAGAAAATTCCAAAGTTGAAAGAAACTCCTGCCGTAATTTAATAGTTACGTTCTAATTAAAACTTTGCAGCCAGTGTTGTCATCTGTATGCACACATTCCCCATTTAAAACTTCCAAGTCAATTACTCAGACAGAGGCACATGCAGACTGCGCTTCCGTCTCATCTTTTTCTCCTCGACGGTCGACATCTCCGTCTCCATTTTGTATGCCGATTGCATAAGAATGGAAGAACAACTGAAATTCGGCTCGCCTCAACTTTTCAGGAGTATGCAAACCTTTGGATTCTGTTTTAAAACAAAATGTAAGGCAAAAAATTCGGGCTCCCTTTTATCTCATATTTATACGACCTCTCGCTAAAATCAGACTGAGATGGGCTGCAAAAATTCAGAATTACACATAGTTGTCTGACTCAGAACGTGACTTGGGGCTGGAACTCTTCCATTGCACAGCACACGTAGAAGGGGATTATAGACAAATTCACGAGAACATATAAATTACGTCGCTGTTTATCTCAACACGAATTCCGTTGAAACTCACAAGACAGTGTGCGATACGATGGTTGAGAACAATGCAATAATTTAATCTGTGACAATTGCCAAGGAATTTTCTGTCAACACGTGGAACAGAAATTATAATTTAAAATTCTTCGATGGGTCTGGCGAGGAGTCCCGGAAATAAATTAAATTCTCAGACGTGACAGTGGCGAGGCATTTTATGGAAATTTTCATCACGCAATAACGCTTAGGCTCAGGGTAGTGTTCATGCGAACAAATAATTTGAATATAATTTTCTCGTACAAATACACGAAAACAGTAAAAGCATCTTTTGTGATGTGAGCAACGAGGATCTCTGGAAATCTTTGTTTGGACAGATGAGAGCTCTTCCTTTGAGTTTGGAGTGAGGAAGTGGGGCACCGACGTGACAAGTAATAACCATAAGCACACCATGCCAAGAACGCCAAGAGCAATTGTAATAAAATGTGGTCAGATTCCGCATTGATCCAACCAATTTATTCTGCTGACAGCGCACCACAAGACAAGAGAATCCAGATTGCTAAGAACAATGAATGCGGTGAGACACAGCCTATTATTTTTGGAAGTTGGTGCGGGGCAAACCCACGTACCACCAGGACATCCACTGAAGAACTCCCAACATTTATGTACCCATCCAAACGACAAGGTGCGGAGAGGGTAAACTCTACGGCGTATTTGATTGACTTTAGAACACATTTGTCGTGACGGCAGATGACTCGACTTTTAGAAACCAATAGACTCAGCCACATACACAATTTATTCTAAAACCCACACATTTATTGTCGAACGTGTGCTACGAATACCTGCAAAATGGCATCTGCGTCCCACGCGCTCCCGACCTGTCTCTCAAAACTACAATTCACTTTCCAGCCACACAAATGAATGCAGGAATTTCAATTTTCTGACTCTGAGTGTTTCGAAAACCGTACTTCAACACGACAGACGACATGTTTGACAACTGGAAATCCATCACCGTCACCCCACCGCCTATTGTGAATTTCAGCGCGACTGCACGTACGTGTCACCCGAACAAAGTGGAGGCAACCGCAAAGACATGGATATCACGAAACACTGACACACATAATTATTCTACAAACGAATTCAATGGATGGTGTGCGAAAGGTTAACGCAAGTGGTTTAATAATGCATTCCATTCCACAAGAATCCTTCGGTGCAAAGAATGTCGCTGACATGGCACGGTGGCAATGGAACAGATGTTCGTGAATATAAATGGTTTGATTAAAAATCTGACATGGCACGTAACACATTCGAGGTTTGTGAATTTCCATCGTCACTAACGCAATTAGGCTGCACTGAGCCAGCGTCCATGCTTCTGCCTGGAGATTCAATCAATGTGCACCGATCCGTAATGCCCGGTGTGGTGGCTAGCGCGTGACTTTCACTTGCCTTCGGGTATCACGTGGTATGGATCGAAAATAAGTTCGTTGGAGGTTATCATCATAATCAAATTCATGCCAGCAGGACATTTGTGCAGAACAAACAAATCCGGTGTTCTTGTTCTTCATTCACTGAAAGCGTGTGCACTATAATTCGACGCTCAACACAAAACAACTTAATAGCATTGAGCATTCTAGATTATAAATTAACTGTTCCTACGCTCGAGAAATGAAATGGGGAAATCTCTCGAGATTTACACTTTCTGATTAGCTTCGCAGTGTGCATACGACCAATTCAGCCATTTCTAGCAGCTGGGAGTGAGAAATAAAGCAATTTCAGACACGGTAGAATTAAAACATAAATTAACGTCTGGCTGTTTTGTTATTGTTAAGAGCACACGTCATGAAAGGAAGTGCCGTAATGAGTTTTGCTACTCGACAGCGGAAAGCAAAGAGAAGGAAATCTAATCAATGTACGACAACCATTTCCAGTTAGACTGTGCTCGTGTGCTTTGTGTAAGACGCAAGACGTTTTAAAGTTGTTGGGTTTTCTTTGCCGTGTCTGGCTGGAAAAGCATACATAATAATCACCAACATGTTAGGCTCGGCATCAAAGTTGGGTCGAAGTCGAAGTTTGACTCCATGTTGCGATAACTCGCGGTTAATAACTTTCCAAAGGCCGAAATCGAACAAAGTTGAGAGCTTCCGTTTATTATTCATGCCGCTCCCAACTTCTCGGAAGCGTGTTCTGAAGTATTGTGGCATTAATAAGACATAATGTGCAAGCCGACGGAAGTGAATGCGTATTTTTCTATTTGCTACTTTGCCAGCGCGTAATTTGAGGTTGAAACATAAGGAAATGCTGCATAAAAACCAGAGGCCTGGTGAACGTCAGGAAGGAGGTTCGGCTAAAGCCAAAGCCGTTCTCAAATCATCCAAGCATCAAGAGCTCATTATACTAAAGAACAGTGTTTCTTCATCTGTGTACTTTCCTTGATCATTACCATTTATCATTTCCACCTCAAGCTGCATTATTTAATGAAATAATTCATTTCAACTTTGGCCGGAATAATCTCTATTCTTTTCTGCTTCCCGTTTGCAATTTACTCAACTACTACATTTACGAGTATTACGCGCGTTTCTCATATTTTTGTATTTGTATTTATTCAAAAGCAACATCCTTTTGCAATGTCATTACGTTGCCAGTAAGAAATAGAAGTCTGGCCGATAATTTTTAACTCAAGGACATAATTAGAACTTAAAATTTTAAAATTAACATGCATCATATTCATCTCGCCTATGTTTTTCATTCTATTCCTTTGCTTCAGCCTTCCTGTGGTCTATTCCCTATACCTCCAATTCCAACGCCAAGAACTTTCTCTCGTTCCTTTCCCTCAGAACAAAAATTGCGCTTCGTGCTCGTGTTTTCGACTTTCCGTTTTCATGTGCAATTCATATGCCAACAACCGGCCAAAGTGCATGTTTCGCTCTTCACTTTTCTTTTCTGCTTTTATTTGAGTTGTTAGTTTGCTCTGAGAGCCAGCCATGCTTCAACTCTTAAATTTATGATTCTCCTGCATGCAATACGAGCGATTCATATCCGAACCCAATTTTGACATCGCCGCCGCGAAAAAGGAAGCTTCGTTCCAAGCTAATGCACTTGCCTTCGCTGCACTCCTCGCAATTTCGCGACTACACCTTCCTGTGCTGAATTCCGACTCCGGGCACGGCATATCTGAAGAAATCATTACGCAGTGCAAACGAAGCTGCTCCTTTCCACGAAGCTATATATTACCGTGAACTGGCATTTCCTTCGTCTTCCCGTGGTCTTTCCCATGGTCTCGTAAGCCAAGCCATAAGAGCGCAGTTTTAAGGTGTCTTTCCGAGAAATAAGGAAACATTCCAGCTAGCACGTTCTTGCAATGTTTGTTAAACCTACTGTTAACATTGTGCTGACTGTTATTGTGGAATTAAGATTGCATGCCAGAAACCAATACAATCATGCATGCACGTTTGAATGGGCAATAACAACCTTAAAGAATGTAATGAGGATCATGTATCACCTTACAACGGTATATTTAATATCGTGGCACTCAATCACGACACGCACACATGCACCTGTGTTCATTCCTTCATGACACACTCGCAACCATCCATTCATTGTGATGGCGTTCTAAATTAAAACTACTGTTTGGAAAAATCGTACACGGACTCATTGAGCATGAACGAGAAACATGGAGTAACCACGAAACTTGAAAAATAAGCTTTGAAATGCTGTTCCTTGAATCCTGCAACAGCGAGTCTTTTCATGCTGATACTCCGGTTACTTTCTCGTATCTTTAATCTTCCAGTACTCGTTTACCGACGGTAACAGTAACAAAATCCCCGCTTCTCGTTATTCTCCTTCAACGAAACACTTGAAAAATGTACGCATTTCATTTATACCTTGGGTTAGGCTAGCTTGCAACAAAATACTGCTTGTACAAGGAGGAACCTTAAAGAAATCTAATGAATCAGATCAATACGAAGAAATCCAAGGTCTCATTTCGAAAAAAGATCACTGGAGAGCAAACAGCGTTCCTTTTATCTCGCGTAAAGGATAAGGAATCTGCGCATCGTCTCTCTAGAGCTTATTTTGAAGGGCGGATGAGAGAAAGTTCGCTTGCGATTCCTCTTAAAGCTTAAATAAATACAGCCGTGCTATATTTTCGCCGAAAATGGTACCAGGCTCTTCCAATCGAATGTGTCATATGTAATGACTTTAGTGTGAATTATTGTAAATAGAAATTCTAATCAACGTCTCCGAGAATTAAGAACTTGACGCCTTACCTTTGCCGGGTCTTCGGGTGGCTCTCTTTCGTGGGATGACATTCCATGACTGAATCTCCTTGCAATTGAACTCCACTTGATTGCCGCCAAACTGCTTCGTCGGCGAATATTCGGTGAATTCGATATGTGCTTGGCACTAACTTCGCCAGCTCGCCCAGGTGTGTTTGTGCTGTAGCGGCGAGGTTTGCCAAACTCGTCCACAAGTCCGATCTCTCTCCGATTAATGGCGAGTGAAGAAGAGCACCCGCCGCTCCCGTCCATTGGCTCTCCTTCAATGGGGACAGACAACAACTGCATCTTAATCGCATTCTTCTTGGGCGGGGACGCCTGGTGCACAATCACTTGGATTTGGGGTACCGGTTCCATCACCATTATCTTGAATTTGTCAGAACGGTGACATGAACCATTTAATTAGCAAATAACACAAGAATGTTCATTGTTATCACAGTTCTGAATAGTGTCCAACGATGTCTAAACTCGCATTTCAGAGTTTCGGTTTCGTGTTACTTGTCACCTCCAGCAACCTCAGAAGGATGGCCAATCTGTTCAGTTTTGCAGATGAAATTGATTTTACCCAGATCTGTAGTGGCTACAGTGATCTGTGAGAAGGTGATAATAGGAGCACCACACAAGGCGAACGTCTTGCGAGCGTGCGTAAACTTTCGTCCCTTACCAAGTCAAATATTGACAATTATCCATGGAATCCAACCACAGTCACAATTTAATAACATGAAAATAGCTCGGCGTGAGGGAGTTTTGCATCCGCTAGACTGACCCTATTTGAAATTAAGCTCATCTGCCTTGTTCTGTTCCAGAATGGTCTCCAGCACCATGATCACTACACTCGCACTCTTCTCCTAAACAACTTAATTTACATTCATCTGCATATTTGAACTTTGTGCCAGCAGCAACTGTTCAGGGCGAACGACATTTCGTGCGAGTATTTATTAAAAAACAGAAAAGGAAATATATGTTGAACGTATTTGACTTTTCGTATGAGCTTGATTCCGTGTTGTTGGAGGAGTGTGGAGTGGGAATGTACTGTGTGGGGAGAGATTGGCCAACTTTAAAATGAGAAAACTTGGTTTCCAAGTTTCAGTAGAGTGAGAGCACAAAGGCGATTTCACGGACCGCAGGTCTTAGGAAGTAAAGAGAGAATAAAGTTGGAGCCTGTTAATAAGAGTGGGATGATTGCGATTGCGGACGACGGCAAGTAGCCCGAACATTAAACTTATTTTAGTCACTGACAACAACACACGACAAAATGAAACCAAAGATTACGCCTGACGGAGAAAATGAGAGAAGATATTATTCATACGATGCACGAGACACAACAGGAGCGACGGGGTTCAGAATACGTACAAAAACATCACAGCCATGTCGACAGCATAAATTCTGGCATCATTAAGTGCAGATTTTCATAGCGATTAAGCTGACGCTTCACATTAGAGTTGACTCTTAGTTGACTTGCACTCTGTTTTCTTGTCGTCTTAAAATTTTTCTTTTCTTGTAATCCGAACCATGTCCTCGGTTAAGATAATATTGACTTTCAACACCTTCCATAAACTTTCCTGTACAGTCTGGCTTCAGATTTCACTCTTGACGGTTGGTCGGATTCCCATTGAAGTTAAATACTGCCTAAATACAAAGAACGAGAAGGATTAATAACGGTTCAGGTGTCAAGAAAACAGTTGGCACTGCTTTCACGTGTTTGACTTTAGATCACAGAGCTGAAAATGGCAGTAAGGAGCTGTGCCAGCGGTGTGAAGCCTGCGTCTGACAGGTAGGCAAAAGAAAGGCATTACACTCTTGAGTAAAACTAGTTTTATGGAGTGTCCGGTACAAAAATAACTTTACAAAGAGCCGGACCCGCTTGAACTACTCTTAACGGCAGACATGAAGCTTCCTGCCTCTCTTACGACATTTTCAATCCTCTGACTAGGTTACACATTTGTTATACCACCAAGTCCTTAAAAGCTTACTGCCCGATTCATCCGCTGTAATAAAATATTGATTTCGTCACTGACAACAAATGAATGAATGAATAAGTGATTCAATGAATGAATTTGCTAATGCATCATCAGACAACGCATCACAGCTCAGTCCAGATGAACTGGGCAATTTATCTTGCCCCGCAATTTAAATCTCACTTTTGCTACCATATGTTAGTAATGCTTCCTCACTACAAAAGCACCGGCTTCATCTTTTCAAATCAGCAATGCAGGAAAAATCAGCGATTGTGTTTGGCAATGAGAGATGAGAAAGTGAATACGAGACTATTCCACGAGGATGCCTCAGATATTGGGAGAAGCTGAATAAACCACTTTCGCAGTATTATGGGAGAAATAGTCGAACCATTTCAGGGCAACATTCGTGCCTCTCGACAAATCCTAATAGGAGAGGAGTCGCAAACCATGTTATGTATTCCGATTCCACCCAGACAGGGTAACGAGAAGAGAAGAGTGGAACAGTGGAAATTGGTTCCGCAACTGCTGGTGGAATAGAAAACAGGAAATAGTCGTATTGTATTGTATAGATTGTAATGCGCGATATTAGACTCTGGGTCCGGTGCTGCGAAGTGAAGAACTGAGTTCAATGTGCAGGCAGGTTGATGGAAGTCATACAAGGCAAGGCAAGGAGAACTTTCACTCATTCATTTTAGTAAATCCATTTTGAGAAGCACGGAGCTAGAACAACAGCACAGATCGCGTAGAAACTCGGATCACGGAGATGAAAATGAGAGTGATCCCGCTGTTCTCGTTATTAGAGTCTGTAATCTAATCTAATGCGCCTGTAATTTAATCGTAATGAGCACATGGACGAGAACACGAAAAATGAAGTCGATACCAGGTTACGAACTCTACCTCGTCCCGAATTCTAATTGCACTTAATTCCGAAAATATTCCAACAATACGCTGTGAGAAATTCAGGGATCAACTGTGACGAGCTGCCAAGTTGAGTTGCACTGGCTCTCGTTCTGATCTAATTGAATTACGAGTTAATAGGATTGAGACCGATTCAAATTTATGATCACAAGGCAGCTGCTGCAAATTCGCTGATTCCAAGAAGGGCCTTTCCCATTGATAACCTTTCATTAACGTAAAAGCTTACACGTGTGCACGCTGAGTTGTGAAACTGTGCAGGATTAATCATTTAGAGAGATTTCTGCAGTCTGAATTTGCCCGGCACATTCTGCTGCGCGCTGAAGCTTTCAGGGTTGAAAGTGGAATTGTTTAGTCGTTTACATTTCGCATAGTTCGCATTGTAATCCGGTCGCTCATCGACGTCGTCGTTGCTGGTCTCATATTTTGTCATTAGTATAAGCTTAGTTGAGCTCACTGCATGGATTTTGTCCTGGCAAATGAAAGCTTCAGCGCGCAGCAGAACACAGTCGGAAGAACATTAAATTTTATCTAGTTTTATCCTTCAGCAGAGGGTTACGGTATGCTAGTGTTACACAAGATGGAGACACAGGAAGATTAAAATTTTATCGAATCAACAAAATATCCTACACCATTAATTCAGAGAGAAAGGTTTCAGTTGCAATTACATCCGTCTATTGTTGCTGACAACGGATAAGATACAACCTGATAGCGTTTTCGCGCTCCTGAGGCAGACGGAGAGTAGATAAAATGGGCTATAAAAATACAATTAGCAGAGGTAGAAGTCATTAGTTCGCATGCAGCCGGCCTTCGGGTTCTGACATGTAAGTTGGGGTTGCAGGTAAGAAAAGAGTATGATGGAGTTTTATGTCTTTTGCATTTTGACAATTTTGACAAGCGAATCCAATGAGCTTGCGCACTGTGGTAGTTTGTATTTTATATTTGTGTAGGATTAATTTAGAAATTGTTGGAGGAAAGCTTTCTTTCTCTTCAATGAAACTGATCCACTGCTTTTCCTTTTTGAAGCAATTACAGCTTCCAAAAGCAGAGACTAAAGTAAATGCACAAATATTTACACAAGTGCTAAGCCTTGACATGAATCCAACTCCGGGCGCTTACAGCTTGCAGTCGAATTAAAGCCTTGATTTGAACTGTATAGAATCGCATGGAAAGTTATTATTTGATTGTTATATTATTATCACATTAAGTGTTCGTTAGCTGGTGCAGCCATTTCGGTTATCCTTTCATTATCTTTATGGCACTTTAAATGAGAAACAAATAGCTAGAAATATGGAGGATTGTTGCGCTGCTTACGTTTTTCCAGCTATAAATAACAACAAATTGGTGGGCTGGAGTATTGCTGATTTACTTTCACGCGTGCACAGCGTTGAAAGTGCCTTCTTCTAGTGGACCATAATTCATCTGAATCGGGTTCTAAATCTTAGGGCAGTTTTGTTCTTTAATGTGCGCAGCTCTTCTACTGTAATTGGTTATCTGGAGTTTCCAGAAAGGCACTAAGCAAAAATATCGCTATTGCTGGAATTGAAGACATTCGCGGACGACACACTGCAGGAGTCACATCAGTCATCGTTTATAAATAGCACGTAGTCAATGAATGGCCGAATGTGGGAGTTAAAAATGTACACAGCTTGACGCCATAATTTGACAATTCTAGATTTGAAACTAGGAGGCACTTGCAGTCACCGTACCTGTTCTGAATAATGATGCAAGGAAAATCACAAATCAGGGATGCAATCGGCGTGGAAAGAAATTGTGCTCATTACAAGAGTTTACTTCTCCGTTTAAGCTCTGTTTAATCTACCAGTAAATCGAACTTCAATGTCGCTTTCCCAACTGGCAGCTCGCATCTGTCACGACGCAGAGCGCAGGATATCAAACGGAGTATAATTGGTTTGCTACCGTACCTCGGGAATTGTAATAATTTTATCTGTTATTCTATAATACGAATGTGTACTAGGAAATTATAACATTAAGAGCTCTAGCTCGTGCCATTAAAGTTTTAGCTTTACTGTAAGTAGCATCGGGACCTAGTAATTCACAGCAAAGAAGATATGTGCACATCCCGCGGTACGCATCATGTATCGATGTGAATAATTTTCATGGCATGGTTTTAGTAATGTGTGAGCATGGCGGCAGGCATGAAGCTTGAAATGCTTTTACGAACACCTCTCAAATGACACTGCCCGCACTCATGATCACGGGAGACAATGGTACGATAACAAATGCGGGATGCCGTGATGCCTTCGCATTCGCATGACCTCTGCAAATAAGAGCCACCAGCATGAATGGTGGCCGATTGCAAGCTCTTTCCACTGCTGCCAGTAAACCATCAGCGCGAAGGATAAACCGCAAATTGGAAGATATATGAGTGCGAATGAGTTTAATTGGATGAACCCAGCTCAGGATAGAAATTCAAAATCGTGACCGAAGCATATTTGGCTGGTGCAGGTTAATCTCATTATCGGAAGAACAAATTCTATTTAAAGAGTTGACTGGGAAAATTTTGTTGTAACTGTACATAATGCAAGAATGCCACTCTACACTAAATAAGTTTGTACCGAATTAACTTCTTGTTCTTATTTTTGCACTGGTTGTTTCAATTTCTATGTCCAAAGCGGATGTTCCCATCAACTACAACTAGGCTTTCTTCACTTCTTATTTGTTTCGATTTCCACAATCTCTTCCTGCTGCTACGCTGCGTAAGACTGCTGTGTATTAGCAGAAGTAGCTCAAATATTCTAAACAGGTTCCGTGTATAAGGTTATGGGTTGTTTGAATTCATGACATCAACGTCTTTTGTGGTGTACAGTCGCAGTACTCAGCAATGGGGAATAATTTCTTCTGTCTACTTTCTTCATCTCCATTGATAAACCCCTCGGAAAACTGTGTCAGAGTCACAGTTACTTTCTTCCCGATGTGCTTGAAATTTCGTAATCACGAAATTATGCTATCCTGCCGCAGGTCAATATACAATAGTCTTGCAATATATACACAGCACTAGTTGGCAAACTGCTGAAATGCAAATTCGAAGCCCAGCAGTCACCCCAAGCTAGTCAAGCGAAAGATGGTAATATTATGAATTCTTAATGTTCATTAGCAAAATGTTCCCGAGTGTGTATCAAAAGCTCGGTAAGCAGACTTTTCGAATTTGGCCAGTTTGTGTCCATACCAAAATGTCGACTTGGCTCAATTATGCGACTCGTGCCAAGAGGCATACACGCCAAAGCCCAACTTAATTCTGGCCAGCAAAGATATCAGCGTTCAAAAGACAGGCATTGAAATACGTGCATTAGCAATTGGCAGTAATGCGTGAGGCGCTGCAGCGGTTTGGTATGAGTAACAGTGAAGTGTAAAGAACGATTAAGTAGAAAGCAAGAAGCACTGAACCGTGAAGCACATGAGCCATGCATTTGTATCTGCTACTATTAATCTAAAATCAATTTTGACTTCCATTCAGACTTTAGGCTTTGACTTCGTGTGCCGGCCTAAATCTCTCTCACAGTCATATCACCGACCTTAGCTGCTTCTTATCTCTCTCGTTCACAAACTATAAAAGTTATCTCGTAATGGACTTAGCGCCAAACCAGCACGTAACTGGAGAATGGTCGCCCTGCATCGTTCCGTTTTACTATTTCAAAAGGGCCACATCCTGTCCTCCACTAAGTACTGTCAATTACCAAGCCCATTACTTCGTAACGGATTGTCTCGAAAATTGAGGTAACCGAATTAAGAGCATGATCTCTACGATTAGTGATAAACGGCCCACTGAAAGAAAATTGATCTATTACTTTATCTGATAACATAATTGAACAGGAGAGGCGTTCAGTCTCGTAACTGCCTCCTAAAGCGATTCGTGAAAGTGGCCGCGGCGAGAAAAAGGCGAAAAGGGAAGACAACTTTCCAGATTGGAGAGATAATGCCCTAGAACAGGCGAATTTTTTGCTTCAGGTCACATCGACAATAATTGTGTGAGAAAAGTTTGATTTCGTTCTCTTTTTTCTATCTTCTACCACCAGCCAGAGCACAGCCAACTTCGAATTTCCAAAGTTTCTCTCGTAAATTTCACTGCCTAATTTCGATTGTCTCTGCCTCTGGAATAAAATGTTCGTATTTTGAAAGAAGAGTAGCCACTCAAACCGGGACTGGATAAAATGGCAGTGCGTGTACGAGGAAAGCTTTTTTCTATTTGAGCCGCTGCTCTAGAAGTCGCCGAAAATACGACAAAATGTCTCTAGAAATCAATGTAATACGGCTACACGCAAAAACGTTCAAAAGTAGACCAGAATCTCCACTAACCAGAAGTTCTGTATCGTGCGTCAATGACAGTAGACAGAAAACCTTGCTTCATCGTCACTCTTTCACTCATGACTTCAAGAAACCTGATTTTGAAGCACACGGCTCAGTCACATGAATGCATGTCAGGATTTCAAGGTAGACGCCGAGCCATTGTGTACCGGTCTCTTGTCCCATCTTTCATTTGCTTGACATGTTACATCCAATATTATCAAATCTTTTATGGATTTTTTAAAAGTGTCTTCTTGTATCACGTTTTCTCTTGCCAGCATCACAGTGAATGGTTAAGTATGCTGTCAAAATAATAACAGAAAAAGCATTCCATCAATGTTATCCATTATGTATTTTGTGCTGCGTGCTTCCCAGGACATAGCCTCTACACAGCCTGCTCAAAATTCCTTACATGAGATGAGACCCCATCTTCTTATGGATTCTGAATATTTTAATAATCTACTGTTCAGGCTGCATCGAGTAATCCTTTTAAATTCGAATGAAGATCTCTTTTAAGTAGATTTACAAGTGGTGACTCAAAAGCGTACAAGATTTTCAGGTCGATACTCATTCGCATTCGAAGATGATCTTTCCATTCTGGAGACTTAAGATTCATTCGCTTTAAGCAAAGTACCTGCTGGCATTTTTATTATTACCCCCGTCTCTGGTTGGTTGTTTGTCGGCGCGGTGCCAATTATTTAAGGTTCGGAATAAAGCATGCGCCAATCTAATCCATTCTAATGTTTAGGGACAAAATCCCTAAACTAATTTGAATTTTGAGACTCTAAAATCCCGAATTAAAATTCGAGCAAAAACTCAAAAGTTGACCCTGCAGTAACCTTACACTAAAACACAAAGCCCCAAAGCGGTGATGTGACTTATTTTCTGGGTACAAAGACAGGGTACAATGTTTTCAACTCTGAGGTTACGTCTTAATTAAAGTAATTATTTCCGTTCTGGAAAGCTTGGATAAATTTTGCCTTTTGTTGATGAAGTTGAGATTGAAAGCAGAGATTCATTTGGAAAGGTAATAATATTCTCTTTCAATTACTCGATATGCGTCGAAAAATTCAAATTATGAAACTTTCTCTTTCATCGTGATCATTTCGACTTTGTAATTAAAGCAATTATTGCGGCGGGCGAAGGTAATTTGTGTCTATTCAAATACGGCGGTGTCAAAACTCATTACTATCAGCTCACCTTTGAACGAGAGCCTCTAAACTGTGGGCCATAGCACACTGCGCGGTGAAAGCTCGTGTCGTGAGTGAACGCATCTCTCCAAAACTCATTTTTAGAAAATGCAGCTACAACGTTCACTAACTCACCACCATAACCACAATTGAGAAAGGTTATAAACAGTGCAATAATTTCACATTTTACTTGTCACGCGAGATGAAAGTGCATTTTCACCTGAATCAACCGCTTTCACTTCTACGGCTTTGTACACTCACGTGGAATCAGAATCAGAGGACTCCGACCACGATGCTCTTGCTTCAACTGCCTTGTGAGAACTGAGCTTTGTCTGCAAAATAAAACTAATCTGGTGTTGGTTCTTAGAGTCGCGACTCTGGTTCTGCTCTGACTGATGATTACGAGCACGTTACAGCGGCGAGATATTTGTAAGACCCGAAAACAACTCACGTAGCACATGCCGCTGTTTGTATTTAAGGCGACTAAAGAAGGCATCCTTGATACTGTGAGCAGTTGTGAATGAAGAAAATACGGCCAAGCAATAAACCACCACGCACGCAGTCGAGTGTAAGTATTTATCGAATCCGAAGTCGCATCACAGCAAGCTAATGACCGTGTAGCATTTGCCATCGACATTAACGAATTGGCATTAGCCATTATGGTCGAGGTAATGGTCAGTGTAAAAAGTGGTCAAGATTTTGGTATTCGAGTAAATTAACTCGACAATGTAGTAAGCTAATTGTATGCATGATATGCTGCAGTCTTTGTTACCAATTTCATTGGCTTGAATTGACACAGAAGTTATCATTTTCTACTGACGAAGTAGATATTTGCAGACTCCGTTTCCAATAAGCTTCATGCATTATTTCTTCTCCGCATAATAAAAGCATAAATTCTGCCTGGATCCTTATTTACTCATGCTTGCCACAACTGCTTTCGAAGTCGTAACCACGACGCCAACGCCCCACGAACCGCAGCACTATTTCATCTTTCATCTTCAATTTATTTTAACAAGCGCAAGATAATGAGAAAACGCAAATCATCACATCTTTTCATTTTCCGAACCATATTTTCTCTCATCACTCAACAGCTGTGTGCTCTTTTCCATTATATATCGTTGCGCAACATCTCAAATCTTTCTCTTTTTCAATTTCTTACATTTTTCTTTAATGTTTACCTCTCTGCTGTGCGTTCTATTATTATATGCCTTTCACGCTGGTGTGCAAGCGGAGGTGAGGCACGAATAGACATCTGGCAAAGCCATTTTGAAATGAAGAGTTCGTCGTTTCACTCGTACTAATGCTGCTATATTTATAAGCTCGTGAGTTATTTGCCATTATGCGGACTTGAACTTAAATTCGCGCAGCAATTCTCTGCCAATACCAGAAGCTAATATGCGAAATAGAGGACTTCAGGGCACAAGATCAAAACAAACGAGACGCCGCCACGCTCAAGACACATTGCTTGCCTCACTGACGCCGCTGCAACTGCGTCCGTCTGTTTGCTTCTGATAATACGAAACTGATGCTAATGGTAATGAGGAGGTAGAATCTTTTCATGGTATTATTTCTCACAGTATAGTGTAAGAAAATGCAGCCTCCAAGAAAGAGATCTTGACTTCGGTCTAGCGTGGCAGATCGCAGTCATATTTTTATCTGAAGGCGACAAGAAGTTTATTATTACAACGTCTTCGGCACGGCTGCTTGACATTGGCCTTGCCAAGTAAACTCTTGGCCGCTTATTCAGCAGACGCAGTTCCACAACAGAAAGAGAAGTCTTGGTGATACAATCTGATTACATTAGAAGGGAATCCTTCTAGCTCGCGCCACAATTCACACGGGCAGACGGAGATGGATGAAACGGTTTCTTGGCTGGCCCCATACATTTCCGTTCTCGCTCCTTAAACGTAACTGCCGTCACGACTGCCTACAAGACAATTTTATTACTGCCTTCCTTTTCTTTTTTTTGCAGCGCTTTCCTTTCATGTGGTTTATGTGGACTGCTTGCAGTTCTCTCTCTGATTTTATGTTTCTTACACATAAACAAAATTGTGACTCACTGTTTTCCTACATTTCGTTGTTTTCTTATCGCGCTGACGTTACTTGGAACTGAAGTGAGGAACTCGTGATGGCGTAAATCCCATTAATGAAAATGCCGAAACATCATCGCATCAGACGACTGTTACTCAAGCATGGATTTGTACTTTGTAAGGAATTTCGTTTTAATCTTATTAACTCACTGTGTGGGGCTTTGCATATGGTTCAGCTGTCTGGTTGTGTAACACGAAGCAGCAATATTTACATTTAGACAGGATTCAAATTTATCTGATGCGATTTCACGCATGTCAAAATAGTTCCTTCACACTCTCTTTGTAAACATTCACAGCGCCGCATGTAAAATAGGAAAACTGTACATACATAGCAAATTGAGTCATCAATGTCAAATTAGCAAATATTAGCTCAGGCTGTATGGAGTAACGCGTGCTCTCGAGTTAATCACTTTTGGAAGCATCTTGTTATGAATTAATTGCTGTTCACATTAAGTTCGGCGTATCCGATTTAGAATAGCTACACATCCTTGTGTGAAATCATTTCGGGCAATGCCGACCGCAACCAACAGAATTCAATTACAAGGCCACGAGACCACGAACCTGATATTTAAATGTTGGCATGATTCGATTTTATTCTCTTTTCGTCCAGAACCAGGCGACTCGGAAAGTCTCGTCTTGCTTGCGCTTGCTGTTTTTGTGAAACCAGACTTGATCAGAGGCACCCAGAATTCAATTTAGAACACGTACTCACGTACGAGATGAGATGCGACGTGTGAATCAAAAATGGAGTGGAAATGGTGCGAGGAAAGGAGAAGCCATAAAATTTGCGAGAACACTCGCTTTTGTCTTGAAATTTGCTGCATCGTGTATCACTCCTCCGGTGTGGTGTGAAACTAATTTCGAGAAGCCAAAACCTGTGCACCAGATATGAATTTTTGATAGAAAAAGCACTTACTGATAACGCTAAAAGTGTTTCTCATCTTTGCATTCTTTTTCCGAAGCGGTATCCCTTGCGGATATAAAAAGGCACCACACTGTGTTTAATCTGTACGTTTTACTCCAAGAATAGTTGTGAACCAAAAGTATCTCATCTGCTTCGTCTCTTGCACGATAGCCTGGTTGAAGGGATTTACAATGCATTAGTAAAGATGGTAAACAGCACTTTGGGCAATGTGAGGCTCAGATCGAGCCGACTCCAGCCTGAGCGTGGGAGTTTGACAAAAACTCAAACTGAAGTCTCATAAAGATACAAAGTTGGCACCGGCAGACGCAGAGTGTCTCAGCTTGCATGAAACTAACTTAACCTTAGGCGACACTTTCGCTGCATTCGAGCTGCATGAAGTTTTTTGTGTGAAAGATTTGGGCAACGTATAAAAGTGATCATTCCATCAATCACGCTAGGTGCTTGCCTCACTTATCTTTCGAGTAACCATTCTTCAGAAAGAGCCATTATTGCATGGGCTGTGGCAATTTTATCGCGCTTTAGCTTTCTTTTATGGATGTCTTGTCCAATTTACCGTTTTCCGGTTTCGCTTGCAACCTACAATAACTGTTCATGTCACTTTTTAGGGTCTCCGAGTACAAATGCTAGGGTATTTATATGTTACGAATGACCTATTCCCTAATTCATTTGCTTTCCTCATAATTCTAGCTGTTGCGACTTTCAGCTAATTTTGTCCGTAGAACGCGGTCCTGTTCGCGTTCGCGTTCGCACTAACTCATCTCAAGACCTACAATGTAGCAATTTCCTTTGACAAAACTTCATGCACTCACTTCCTGGTTTAGTAAGTTGCATCCACTTTCTTCGAAAGTTTAATTAAAAATATCGAGTTTATTCTTCAAAAATGTAATTTAAAGTTGTGTTGCGGAAGTTCGCGATATGAATAGCGACGTCGGCTTTTAGAAATCTGCACAAATGCAGATGGGGAACTCTGCGAACTTCGCCAAGGTCACCCGAACTCATAATTTCCCAAGAAATTTGTGACATGAATAACGAAGAGAAAATTAAGGCGGCACTGCGTTGACATTTGAGTATATCGTCTGCAGTGATTCATAATGAGGCCGAGACTGCTTTTTCCCTGGCTAGAAATAGCAATTCTAGAAATAAATTAGAAGATTCACATGATTGACATTACGAGGATGGCAGAGCGTCTCCGGACTCAAAGATCAACTCGTCCAGTCTCAGGCAATGGCAACTCCATTTACTCGCTCGACTCCCTGTCAATCTTGGAACTCTTTTGCTAATGAGAATGCTGGCGGGCGTCAAGCAGCCTCTTTTGACATTCACCCACAAAAATAATAATTAGAATGGGCTCAAGTCGTGACTCTGTCAACTCGAAGGAATGGCATCCACGTCCAATCGAATTTAATGAGCTTGCGCGTCTCCTGCTTTGGCTGTCAAATAACGGCTTTTGTCATTTGTGGTTGAGCATCCAAAAAAGTTGGTCCAGGTTCTGGGAGATGAGAGCGGACGGAGACCGCAGAAATCATTTCTGCAGACCAATAAATTCAGTGGAAAAGAGCAAACCAGCAAACGAATAAAAGTGAAATAAAAGGACTTTCATTCTTTCACCTTTTCAGTGGCAAATAATGGCACAAAAGTATCCCGGTAAGGATGGCATAAAATATGTCAGACAATGACAGTGTTGCAATATGCTGCTGTTCTCTTTCGTTTACAAAGTTGAGTTTTATTTGCCCTGCGAGACGTGACTGGAATCTTACGAATTTGGATTGTTCATTTTCCGTTCTTACTTTCTATCACCAGCAAAGCAATTGCATGCATGCAAAGACTTCAAAGGGCAGATACCAAGCAAGCAACCATTAAACAATGAAGCATTCGAGTGTTGCAAGGGAAAATCATTTGCCTCATTCCGCTGCCTCAATTTTCTGAAGAACGAATGAATTCATATTTCAATGAAAAGTTCGGCTGTAGACGGCGTGGTCCGTGTCGCCCGTTCAGTTGTTCTCCAATTTTTTCCCGCTTCACGCGATCCAGTCCCCGAAGTTTCTAAACTCTGAAGATATCAAACTGACTCGTCCCCGCAGTCCCAAGGATCAAATAATTTCTTTCATTTTTACCTTTCGGAATTAAGGAGCCTTCCTCCTTCCCAAAACTGATTTAATACATCTGACCTGATTCTTTACAAGTAACCCTGAGATTATTTATATCCAGTAAGGGCAATGGGCCACGACCATGCACGTTGAACATCATTGCGGAATGTGTACACAGTTGTAAAGATTTTTCGCCAACTTTCACCTTTCTTTTCGACACTCACAAAGGCAAGACGGCTAGTGGAGCTCAAGAGATCATTCAATTTGACGGCTCAAGATTTTTGAAGAGATCTCCACACCGTTTACAAGAAAGATACTTCATTTTTATGACTTCACATGTCATACAACTTACTTTACTTTTCTCTGCTCAGGTCAGCCGTGTTTTCATCTCTTCGAAAGCAGTCTTCTCCGCACACCAGTCCAGCTAACCTTATTTTCTAACGCCAATACGGATGGTCCGGCCGACTTAGCCAACTTCTTGAGGAGACGCGTTGAGTTTTCCCGGCGGTGCCATAATAAAATGAAGAGAATTATGTTGGACAAGGACAATGGACGCTCTTTGCGAAAAAGTACCGGCTGCGAACTAAAATTGCGAGAACTTTTTATGGACTACATCCATCATTCATCTCAACGAATAACCTTAATTCGCGGATTCACACATCGCGCCCTACGAAAAAAGGGCAAAGGAACACAACTGCGCAGTTACAACACTTAGTTTACAAATGAAGTCATTCTATTTGCCACTCCTGCCGTCTGGCTCGTTCAGTCGTGATGTTGATTGCCATGTACGTGGCGAAGCTACCAATCTGCATTTCATGAGTCGCAAATCGCGAATTTCGTGGAAATCAAGCGGCACAATCAAAAGTTGACATTATCATATTGAAACGAGTTTGCTCATGATTTACAAAGGAACCTTTTACAAAACTCCAATCGCATTGTTACGATTCAATTCAATTTCAACAAAATCTGTACATAATGTTAGGCTAACAATTGGAATTTAAATTAAATTACAAGGCAGACAGTAGCTGAGTTGTCACACGATGTGCTCATGAATAGAACGGAACAACTTCCTTTTCTTTCTTCGAATTGGTAATTTGTTTAGTAAACACTACCCTCGACAACAGACTGGCTGATGCGAGAAACTTTTTGCCTCCACCTTGTCTAATCTTAATATTCTTAAATGTGCGTGTATCCTGGACAATGATTTTACATATGCAATAACGCCCTGTTGACCTTTGTAATCCAGCTCCTCATCGACCTTGAGTGATAAATGCTACTGGTCACAAAGCTTTGACCCAGCGCTAATTTTAGCGAATCAATACACTTCTCTACAATTATTCTAAATTGAACTCTTAATTGCTCACGGGCGAACGAAATTCAAGAGCGAGCCCTGTAATTGACCAAATGGACTAAATAGCTTCTTGCTGAAAATTTCTGGACTATAAAAGAAGCAATATCATTAATTTTTCAGTCTCGCGATTGAATTTGAATTCTTACCAGTTTTTGATTCCGTGGTGCGCACGCTTGCGTTGGCGTTAAGATGGGAAATGCACGGAAACTCGCCGCTCTGCTGATTGTTGCTGTTCTCTTCTTGCAATTGGATCTGACTGAGTCAGGTAAGATTGAGCGTTGCGCAATCAAATGGAATGGTGATTCATAATTCACTGGCATTTATTCATTCCTTCAGCAAGCAAGGTGAGCTCATCCAGCCACACATCCGTGTCGTCAACCGGAGGCGGATCTGCATCAGCAAGTGCAAATTCGAGTGCTACAGCCTCGAACAATGATTCCTCCACAAATGGCGGACTGTTGTTCATCGTACGTGGTCGTCACAGCAGAGATACTGCTAGAAAGAATCATGGCCCCCAAAAACCAGCCAATGGAACAAAGACAAGCGACACGACATTGTCTCGACCACAAAGACCAATTCTCACATCAACTAAATGAAGCACAGTACTTATGCATCAGTATTCAATTTCTGGACTGAAATAAACACCCCGAGTTGGTCGGGAATTGGACTTCAAATTTCTGAGGTCATTTTATGCTTACTCATTCTTCTTAATGACAGAGCCTTGTTTACTATCGCCAATAAGGGAAAATTGAATGCGAAAACAGGAAATGAATGTCTGTCTCCGACATTCATATGCATGTTCAATGAATATGTAATCAATGAATTCAGCATAATTTGCAAAAGCAAATTTCGTAGCGCTCAACTGCTATATAAACTTCAGAAGAGTTCGAAAGTTTATTGCTTCTTCATCAGTTCTCAGATCAAATCAATCGTGAACCTTAGCGAAATGGGCTTCCTTTTGAAAGTATTACTTTTGGCAACAATTCTCCAGCTTTGCCATTCACAAACAGGTGAGCGCTGGCGCGGTCGGGGTTTGCCAACAAAGTGGCTCAAATGTATCGTGTTTCTTTCAGCAACAAACTCCTCCGCTGCAGCGCCAGGAGCAGGGGCAGCACCGCCTGCATCTCCTGGGTCGACATCTGGATCGGGCGCATCATCAGCAGCAGCAGGCGGTCCTCCATCAGGCACTTCATCCCAAGGCTCCATGCCAGGACAATCAGCTTCTTCGGGTGACGCGTCTTGTGAGCACGAGCACCGCGGACATGACCACGCTCGTCATGGATAAATCTGCAGGCTGATACTTTGGACCAATCAAGCTTCCTTACTCTATTAACATGATTCTTTTGTCAAAACTTGCTTCAGCAAGCAAAATTTTACTAAAAATGACGTGATACATTAAGGGATACTGATTAAATCAAAATGTCATGCACATTGATTGCACATTCTCTGTTCATGGTCTTTTTTACTCCCATCCTCCTTGATTGCTTCAACTTTACTATTTAGCCAAAAATATTCATTCTAGAGATATTTGCAGTCTTTATTTAGCTGCGGCCCGCCTCTGTAATGGCACTGTGCGTAAGGTTCGCCATGTCACTGAGCATTGTTTATTCCCCAGAGTGCAATACAGATTTGCTCATTGGCTTGTGCGTGACCATTTTCAATTCACTCGAAATGCGAGGAATGTGCGAATAATGAGGCAAAACCTCGACGGAAATTGAATCGTGCAAGAAATGAATTCTATGATGATTTCGATTTTATTACACGTGGGCAATATTTGTCTTTACACTGAAAAGTCAAAGTCGTATTTATACGACTCCAAGTGATCGGCCACCGCGACAGTCCGTATAGGATAACCCGACGGAGGTCCTACCATACCAAATACAAAAGGAGTGCCAATAGTTTCAAAGTTTACGTAATAGTTTCTTTAAAATATGATAGTTGCTCTCAAATTATTGGTTTTAATGACTGGAATTCAATTGTGCAATTCACAAATCGGTAATAACGCATTAATTTTCATTAAGCGTTTAGCATGTCCTTATAAACGATTTCTTCTGATTCAGGTACAGCTGGTACCGCCATGTCAATAGCACCTTTCACTAGTCCAGCACCTGAGCCTACAATTCCAGCCTCAGGTCCACCCACCACGCTTGTGAACGTCGACAGTATACCCGGGCCAGTCACTACGATGGCTACGTCAGAGGGCCAGACTGGTGGACTGGCCGAAGAACGTGAAACTGGAAACGGTCATGGTCGAGGTCGTCATCATAATGAAGGCAGACACCGACGCAGAAGAAACGTAGTTTTTAGCCATCCCAGCATTTTCCGTCGTATTTAACATTTTTCGAAATAATTCTTCCCAGTGTTTACACAGAAAGCCGCACATAAATAAATAAATTCGCTCGATTGCTTCTGCCGTGAATATCACTTCTGCCACTTAAGCATGTTTTTCCTAAACCTGCATCTTCATCTTGGCAGTTCCAGAAAGAATCTGCTTGAAAACTTTTACAGGTGATTATAATTAGAGTAATGAGCTTGTGACTTCGAGCTGCATTCTGAAATAATGATTGTCACATTGCTGGTAGCGTTACATTGGCATTTCTGAAATCGACCGTGGGTTAGAGAATCCAGTGTCAGATACTGGAAAATTCTGGTGTTCCAATATTATATTTTTTAATAAAAAATTCTTTTCTGGCCACGACTTGCCAGAAAATCACTTGTGTTTGTATTTTAGAAGCACGAACTCTGAATATTTAATGAAGCGCAGATAAAGTACGTCAAGCATATCACATATTCCAGAGTGTGAGCATTTGAGCAACAACACGATTAGATTTTGTCACAATAGCTTCGTGAAGGAAATGAGAATCATTTCGATTCTTCCAGATTTTCGATAATACCCGGATTCTCAGAATCCTGACTTGTGAATTGATAAGTCACGAATACGTAGCTTTAAAGTCCTAAGAAGTCTCCGAATTAGCTTCACTAATTTTCAAAGTTCGAAGTAGTAATGAGAAGCAACTCTTTGACCAAGATGCGAGCCATTCTCAAGGTTTTTCTCCTGGTGGTGGTGGTCCATTTGCAGCTCTGTGATTCACAAACAAGTAAGCCTAAAGCTTCATAACAGAAAAAATAATACGAGCAATCTGGACATAACGTATGTGAAATTTTGAAAGCGACAACTGCAGGCCCAATGACTCCTACTACTGGACTACCGCCAACAACCGGACCTGCGATGACTACTGCCACAACATTCCGAACACCAGTGCCGATTATGTCGACAACGCCTTTCCCATTCACAACTGTAATAACTCAACGCACTGCTGCACCAACTGCACCCACACAGCGACCTACAACTGACAGTTCTCGCAGCGAATCGCACGAGCATCATCATCACAGTCATGAGCACGATCACAGTCATAGCCATGAACATGGGCATCATCATCACCACGATCACCATCACCACGATGACCGGAGACGTCGACGCAATATTTTCGAACGCTCCATGCATTAGGACTACAGATGTGTGCTGTTCGCCAATTGTCAAGAAAAACAGACTCTGGTAATATGATGACTTCAAAATCTTTGCTGCAAATCAAAAATTTTTTTGGCCAATAAAATGCAAGCATAATTATCCTGGTGTAAGATGCTTCTAAACAATTTCGAACACTGGTCGGGGATTATTCTTTTGATTCAGCATGTTCAGCAATGTTCTCGACACAAAGTAATCAATCACACGAGCTGATTGTCGCGTTCTATTGTAGATTGTTTATTACATGCCACATGTCTTCCTGTTGCCGAATTCTGGCAGTAGTCATGCCGCAACGTGGCTCCGCGGCTCCACGTCTTTAAGAGTTCATAGAAATCTTCCACTAGCCTTTGAGTTCGGCCAGAGCGGCTGAACTTGACAGGAGTTTGAGCAAGAATGAAACTGAATTAACTATACTTAAAATCTCAGCAAAACACGCGTCATGGTTTAGAGAGTTTAGACCGCGTCAATTCTGCGTCAATATTTGCCAGGACGGCAGGCGTAGTTCTTTATCGTTGCTCCTTTTCACTGACCATGTTTCTTCAGATATGGCTGGTCTTCGGACTCGGAGTTGTGACCGCAACGCCACAGCCAAAAGGTTTGTCTTGACGTAAAATCGCGTACTGTCTTTTAGCTAAACATATTCGGTTGATTTGAATAGATCTGGAGATAATGGATTGGGTTAGTTGAGCAAGCTAACCAAAAGTCTCAATCCTGCGTCAGCTCTCAAGAATCCAGCATGGTCGTTAAATAATCCTGCTGCACCGAAGAATAATCCAGCCAGTGCCCTCAATAATCCTGCGGCCGCTCTGAGCAGTCTCACGGGCGGACTCGGTGGCCTGAGCAGTGGTGGAGCGGGCAAGGGCAAGAATTCTTTGAAGGATATGACGAAGGTGCTCAACAACCCGACCGACCTTCTTGGTGGTACGGGCAAAGGAGCTGGCGGTGGAGGTGATCCAGCCTCGGCTCTAACGGCGGCTTTGAAACGTCTGAGTGAATTGGGGGCCGGTAATCCAGCTTCCTTCTTGGGTGGTGTGACGAAGGACAAATGACAGGACTAAATGCTAAGCTGTAGACCATTTTCAAATAAAAAATCTATATGAATCGAATTGAATAAATTGCAAATGCACAATTTCACAGTACAGGAAGGGGTTAGATTCTAGCTCAAACTCGAGACATCGTTCTATTTGCATGGACAATATGGATTAAAACCTGGGAGATTGTGTAACGTAATATCATAAGAATATTTCAATTAAGTTTAATACTTGCGCATATGATGCTAACACCTCAAGCTGATAGACCAAATCACTCGTCAATGTGCAGTATCTTGAAATTTATGCGCTGACATGCGAAAGGTTTCAATTTGCATAATTCATATGCGATGAATTTAACCAGGTGCAGAATTTTGTTTCTTGGACACAAAGCCTGTTGTTAAATAAGGTGCAAAATATTTCGAGATGATTTCATGGCTGCGCATTTGCGGTTTGAACAAGTGTTCCACAAATGTTCCTGAGTATGGTTGTTGCCTGACTCATGTTTCGTGAAGGATCTAATGTCTTTCGAACTGCGGCTGCCAGAATCAGTCAACATCCCACTAGTAGCCATCAGTTCTATTCCGAAGCTCGTTAACGCCAAAACCAAAGACTTATACAAAATGTCGGCTGAAAGCGCTGCAAGTTTCATCAAATTTTCAAATTCTTCGGAGCTTGATTTGTACCGTCAGAATTTGAAGAGCAAAAAGAAAAACAGGCTAATTAAATTTCTAATGCTCGTTTGTGTCGGAATGGCATTGACGCTACTTTTACACGAAGTGTATCATTGGCAAAAAGGCTGCGGCAGAGATGAAGGAGAACGTGTGGTCGAGACAATCAAGATCATTACGGTGGAGAAGCAACCGAAAGACATCGGAGTAATTACACTGACTGACGACGAAGGAAACTCAGACAGCGAGAGCTCGGACACGTCCGAAGAAGGTAAGAGAGTCTAATTCAATTTTCAAGGTCACCTATGCTGAATCGGCTATTTTTAATGAACGGTGCAAACAAAATCGTAAAGTACACGAGTCTCTTTCGTCTGCGCGGTATTGATGATTAATCTTTGCTTTCTTCTACTAATTAGAAGGCCAGGCATGTGTGCCGGGATCCACAAAGAGAATGGACTGCAACACGTGCAGATGCAATGACGAGGGGAATGCGTATTCATGTACCAAAATGGCTTGCCTGCAACTCCAGGATGAAACGCCCAGCAAAGTGTGTACTCCTGGTCACGTCAAAATGGAGGACTGCAACACTTGCATGTGTAACGACGAGGGCACGGGTTACGGGTGTACAAAAATGGCTTGTGGTGGACTGAATGTTAATCTCGGCAAATTTGGCACAGTGGACTTGGACGACAATGAAAAATGAGCGTTTAATGTAATGCAAATATTGTGGCATTATTTTACATTTTACGTCGATAATTTGCTTATTACATTTACATGTATTGCCGCTAAGTGCAATCGAATTAAATAAATAATGAAAGAATAATTAAAATTAAAAGCGGCAACTTCACATACTTTTATGCATTCACGTTGAACTTGAATAAATACGAAATGTAGTCAAATTCATGCGTCGAGATCCGTAGCACAGTAGGAATTAATTAATTAATGCCAAGAACCAAATTCTCCAGGTTGTCTAGCTCCGCCATTGCCTCGTCAAGATCATCACGAATTCTTGCATCTTCATCATCAAAAATAGTAATGGTTCCTGTTACTTGTAATTGTCCATTGTCTTTCTCAACCACAAATGTTGCCCTGCGGTCAATTTCCTCTTCCGGAGGAGGGAGGGGGCAGACGAAGTCGTTGAATTGTGATGCTGGTTTAGTCTCCATTTCGTCTACCTTTCCTCGAGTAGACTCCGCCATTGGAATTGAGCCGTCGTAATCTTCCCCAGACTCGCAAAGTTCATTCGCGTCGAACGCCAGATTTCTATCCTGATTCTGATCTTGTTTAAGAACAGATTCGTTAGCTTTAGGCATTGTATTCTCATCCTTTTCCATTATAAATGTTTCTCTTCGGGTTGGAGCCTCTGGAGTGAATGGAAAGGTTGTTTTTTCGAAGTCTTCAAGTAGAGACGGTCTTGGTGGAGTGAGCTGAGTCTTCGAGAGATCTGATTTCCCCATTGATGACTTTGATAAAACTGGTATTGGCGCCGACTTTCCCGACTGAGCAGTCTTAATGTGCGGAGGCAACGCAGGCCTATTGAAAGATTGTGGTGGACCAATTAATGGTCTTCGTTTTGCAAAACCTTTGGCCTTGAATACTGGAGGAGGCGAAACACATGTTCCAAGGAGATGAAGAGACAATTTGAACCCATTCAAAGAGTTAACCAGCTGACAGGCTTCAAAGAAACGCCCCTCCTTTGACGGTGTCCAAACAATTTCAATTGAAGTTTGGCCCGCGGAAGGAATCGTAATGATGGCATCCAGATCACAACTGAAGGCAAAATCGTCGCTTGGCTTCTTAACAAATTTTAACTGCAAAACGGTGGACATTAGATTCTTTGCTTCAATGCCACTCCAGCATTATCAAAGCACCAACGTCAAACTTACATTAACACACAAGTCCGTCGGATTTCGAATGATTACTGTTTCTTTCCTACTCTTTCCCAACTTGACCTCTTGAAAATCAACCTTTGGCACTCTTGCATGGGGCCCTAGAGTAAGATAACTCGGCCGAGAGGATCGATTCTCAGTATCAATACTGAAATCCCGGCTATGTGGAACTCTCCTAGGCGGACTAACCTGAATTGGAAAAATACACCAAGATTAGATTTAAGGAATATTTAATTAGAACTACCTTATATGAATGATGAAATAAGTTCTTACTTGAAATTGCATCATTTTGTTCCGTCGTTCGTTAATGTGTTAAGTTAGGAATATTGAATAGATACTTTTCCAGTAAGCCGGGTCGAATTGGTTGCACCAGTCGAACCACTGACGTGAAATCGATTTGAATCTGAATTATGAAACTATCTTGCGAGAGAGACAAGCATAGTGGAATTAAATGGAATACATTTAAAGCTTAACCATCATTTCATTTACTTACGGTAACGGTTAGAATTAGCCGCAGTGGGACAGTAAGAGTGTCAGAGAGCCGTGTAAGGTGTAACGGCCGATGAAAGAGCTATCAATATAATAAATTATCAACTATTAACACTTATTTAACTTGATAACTGAATATGAATATTATTGATACACGGACTGTGGCCGAATTCACCTGGTGTCGTGCGAACCGAGAAGTGCTGAAATGGTCAATGAACAATGAATTTTTCAACGGTGAAAATCTACCCCAACAAAACAAATGTGAGATTTCTTATTGGATGTTTCCTTGCATCATCTGCCGCACTTCGTAACAAATCAATCCTTTGAAATCTCTGGTACACTTTCTGAGTTTGTAGTAAGTCGAAATGATTGACATCGACAGAGGTTAAGATGAAGCCATCAGGAGTCGAACGGCTGGTGGCCGAAGCTCAGATTATTTCCAGAAGTAAATTACCGATCTCAGTTAAGGTGAAACTGTGGTTTTACACCCTCGTGTATCATTCATCTTTCTCATTCTCGTACACTGTGGACACGCTTTTGGAACCCTTGTTCTGGTTCATAGACAATTTCGGAAAGTGTTTAGGAAAGATTTTTGTTGGTGCTGTGATTGCTCTGATTAGCATAGTGGTAATTGTTGCGCACATCTTGGGCATTCCAATTTGGTGGTACAGGTCTCCTGCGTTTACTTGCGTACTGTTCGTAGTTGGATACTGGGTTCTAGTCAATTTGCTATTCAACTTCATTCAAGCAGTTAGGGTTTCCCCAGGTCTTCCAAATGATACTCAGTTGCTAGCGAGGACAACGAATGTGACAATTTGTAAGAAATGCATCAGTCCAAAACCTCCACGCACTCATCATTGCTCCATTTGTAATCGATGCGTTCTTTGCATGTGCCATCACTGTCGTAAGTTTCATTTACAAAATCGTATTTCCAGTCATCCAATAATATTAAGTTTGGTTCATCATTGTAGCTTGGGTAAACAATTGCATTGGCCATTTCAACCGACGATATTTCTATCTGACCATGGTTTACATCGTTATTGGGTGCCTATTCGTCATGCTGTTTGGCCTTGAGATTGGGTACCAGCAAGTGATAATGGGCAGGGACGTGATACCATTCGTCAAACACCCTGAAGTTGGAACTTCTAATGCAATCAGAGCGATTGAATGGATGCTGCCAAGCCTGTTCCAAAGATTCTCGCTAGCACTTGAGCTTGTAATCCCCGGCAATGCAATTATCGCAAGTGAGTTACAAAAGCCAGTCGAAGCAGAGGCCACTGACGGGGTAGAAAGAGCGCAATTGCTTTTCGGGATATTGGTGACCAGATCTGAGCTACTGACTATGATTTATTTTGTAGCCCTCTTGTGCATTGGTAAGATTTTCAATTGCAACTGTTGACCATTACTTTTTTTATTCAATGTCTGCTACTGATAACACTGACAGTGATATTAATTAAAACAGGAGCCAGTCTGGCACTTGGTGGCTTAAGTGTGTGGCATGGAAAACTCATTTCGAAGGGTGAAACGAGTATTGAATATCACATTAATAAAGCTGAGCGACTGAAGATCGGACCGGTCAGTAAAATCTTCAAAACAAAATTAAATATATTATTAATTTGACAAATTGTACGATTACCAAATTCATGTTCGCGTATTTTACTCTACAGAGTTTCGTGAATCCATACGACTTGGGAATTTGGAAGAATTGGAAGTTATTCTTTGGATTAGATCAACCCGGAAGAACTTTCTGGCGCCATGTACTGCTGCCGTCTACGCACACTCCAACAGGAAGTGGATATGATTGGGATCATTTAACTAAATGGACGCTGTTAAATTCTTGATGTTGACTTACAAATAGGTTACGCTTGATTTTTGATCTTATATGTGATTAGAGATCTAGACCTCTAGATATGTGGATTTGAGTTGAAACGACGAGATCCAAAAGCTTGACTTTCTTCATCGCGAAAGTGGTGTTGGAATGTTTTCCAGTTCTTACTTCCATGAATTCAAGAGGCCTAGAGGTGCAGTTATCGAAATGTCGTAGTTGTATTACAAAAATGCATTTGATATTATTTGTGGCATTTCTAGTCCTTTGTTTTAATAAAGAAAATGACAACAATTAATTGTTTTTCATAATAAAATTAAGTATCATACACCTCAAATGGCTCGTAGGATAAATAATATGCTTACACAGTTCCAGGAAACAACGATGACAAATTTGTATGGTTTTCAAGCACAAGAGGGAGATGAGTACATCGGCCAGATCCGCGGAGAAAGTTCATCTTTCCATAGCACGAATCTATTAGTGAGAGAGAGCTCTGCCGGTCACTGCAATGATGAAAGCGGGAGATCAAAATAGGAAACATTCCGTAAAAACGAAATTATCCGTTTTAAGCATTCTAAATTACATGAAATTCACATGAAATCTAAACTTAACTGATGATGAGATTAGCGACATCAAGACGTGCATGAAGGTTTTCTTGCTTCAGTTGTGATTTGTGCATATATTTATACACGAAATCCTGAAAAATTAATCATTGAATTTGTATCATCTTGTCAGGTCGTCTCGTCAGTCATTATTCCAGCACAGAGCACAGCACATAAAAGCTTTTCACGAGTGAAGGTGTTCACAATGTGAACACAGGATGAAATGGGCGCAACTTCTCTTGGTTTTGCATGGATTGAAGAACCATATTTCCAGGGCCGGTCCCAAAATTGTAGAATGCTAGCATGCGTTGACGCTCTTATGTGTTGTATGACTTTCGCAAAGAGAAGCCGAATTATTTAGTTTTCCGCTCCTCGCAACCGAAAAAGAACAATTGAATATTACGGTCCTGCTGAACACGATATTTTTCATTGGTGGTCCCGGAATAATTTCTGGCGAAGCGTCTCACTTAAACAGATACAGAACAAGATTCCCGCATGGAGCTCTTGACTCTACGCTGCTCCAAGTACGCAGAAGAGGATCAGGGTTTGAAACCTCTGCTAGAACCCACCAACCCACTGAAGTGCTGTCTAGGTTTTTCACCCTCGTTGAGTTCTAATTTGCTTCTTGCTTGTGACACGAGTGTGAAAGTTACTCCCTACATTTGAGACGCGAAATTGTGTACGATTTCCATTTTGCCAACAAATTGCAAACCAGCTTCAAAATTTACGAATTGTGCCGGGTGTTGAACGATTTAATCATTTCGTTAAATTGGAGCCATTTTCTGCGTAAGCTACAAATATCTAATCAGAATTTGAAAATCGGGCTGACAAGAATTTGGAAGTTCTAATTTTTCACGAGTAGTGATCGAACTAAATCCCGATCGGCTTGGACCATTCAAATCCTAAGGTGAACTTTTGTCGCAAGGCAGTGAGTTCTAAAAATCATGAAGCTCATGAAAACTCGAGTTTTTTTTCATAAAGATTCAAAACCAAACCAAACTTAAAGCCGCGTAAACCTGGCAAAAGAATTTATTGCAATACACTGTGCTAAACCGTAATAGTGATTCCTCACTTCCCTCGCATCATTTTATTTATCGTGCTACGACTCTCATCGCATCATCGCCCCATTTCATCATGGAACTCGGGGTAATCCAATACATCTTTACATTTCATTTTTAGGAGTTCACAGCTTTGCTTTATTTAATTGGCTACAATGAAATAATAGTGTTTAAAACAGGGCTTGAATTTGTTGAAAGGTGAATCGTGCCGTACTCGACTTCAAACTTTTAGAAATAAGATATTAATTGTGAAAAATGGGAGTACCGTTCCAGGCGGAAGGGTTGAGGTTGGAAGTTGAATTGAGAAAGATGACTTTATAAAAACGATAAAACGTGTCCAAAACTAGTAGTATAATTTTGGCTTTCTTCGTTTGCTGCATACAGCAAACGACCGGAAGGGTAGGGCATCCAGATTCCGCGCTTTGAAGATTTGTTTGAAATGTTTATGGTTCTTATAAACATGAATTCGATTATAAGAAGTGGATTAGTGGTTGCATGTTCATGTCCGACCGGTTGCCCATCATTTTGGAAGCGAGGAATAATTCCTGGAGATACGGAAAGCGGATTACGCTTTGCTCATCTTTGTGCTTTCCTAAATGAAGTAGAAATATCCAGAAAATATTTTATGAACATTTCTCTTCGAGAATTTCTGACCAATTGCAGGCTGGCTATCATTCTTTCTGCATGCACTGGTAGATCATTCTTGTCGTGCACGAAGCTCATCATAGTAATTTGGTCAAGATTAATGAATTGATGAAAAGTTGTCTAAGCGCCTACATAAAAGAATGTTGCCCAGAACAGAGGAAGAAATTTGTAGGAGGCATTTTGATTTTGATGTTGCTGAAGATTTCTGCACAATATCAGCGCAAACATGAGAACTGCTTAAGGCGAGAAATTCTGAAATTCTTTCATGAAATGCGAAATGCGCAGTTCGCTAAGTGTAATTCGTAAGCTTTAGTTGCGGCATGTCTGTGTTTATGAGTAATCCTTATCTTACAAAGAAAGATCAAAGAAGACTTGCCTGCCTTAGCTTGTGGGAAGAATTGTAAATATTTAGTTTATCTGGAAGGTTCATCGCCGCAACCCGCTGGTGCACGACTCCGTGCTTGTGCCGACTGAACGACAAGTTTTACTGCAAAGTGCATCAAAGAGCTGCGAGCTGGTCTCGCTCTTGCCAGGATATAATTTTCGATATGCACACCAGGCACGTTCGCATCTTAATTTGTTATGACTAACGAGTCCATGACCTATTGTCTCACCGTGAAAATCATCACGGAGGGCACTCGTAAATGATACTTTGCGAAGAGCCGTGGGATTGAAGTTGCCGGCGCGATTCAATACAGAATTAATTACAGCGTACAATCCCATTGGTACAGATCCGGCTAAGGGCTATTGGGGATTGGAGCAGAATTTTTTGGCATTATTGATTGAAGTGATGGTCGTTGAACCCTCACCATGAATTTGAATATTAAATTCACTTTTCAATTTAACGTCATTTGACACGGCCCGAACTCTCGCATCTTTAGTTTCATGTAAAGTTTGTACGCCTCATTAGGTAAGACCCATGTACCAATTCGCCATGGCGTATTTGTACAATTGTCAGCATTCATATCCAAGTGTGATTTCACTTGTTCAAAATGGGACCTTCCTGATTTAATTTAATTTATAACCCATTCGCGAATCGTAAAAGATGTGTGCCGTGCCGTGCCGTCGTAGTCAAAATGTGCGTGCGACCAAGTTTTGTGATGCAACAAACGCAAACGCATGAAACTGAAAGAAGAGTTAGAAAGTTTTGCAAATACGTGTATCAAGACATGTGCGACACAAGGAATGTGCCATTCACAATGCTGCAGGCCAAAATTAGCCTTTGAGTCTCGGTTTTGATTTCTTGATCGTTCGCCACTGTCATGCGTGTCATTATTTGTGGTCCCTGTATTAACACTCACCCAGCCCATCGCACGGCGAGTGTTAATGGAATAGAAAAGGTGCGATGTTATAAATATCGTACTCAGCATGTCAGCCAACAACAATGCATCACGCCTAATTAGTGAAAGAATAGAAGGATGAAATCTCGCATTGTGCTTTCTGAATGCTTTATAAAATACAACACAAAACATGCTGAGTTTGACAATTTCACTTTTAATCTCAATGTTCCGTTGAATTTGGACGCATCGGTCCTCGTGTGCGAGTTTTATTGCAATTTCAGCAATTCTTCACGACAGTGAAACGGTTCGACAATGAATCTCAAAATTGTGCTCGTTGTTTGCGTAGTCCTCGCCAGCATTTCAATGTCACAAGCGGCACCACAGTTTGAAATCCTAACAAATTTCGGACAGGTGAGCCAATTGGAATAACGTAATAAATATGCACGGCACTTGACATTCTACCGTAATTTCAGACTATTCTAAGCGGAATCCAGGACATCGTCAGCCTGCCCGGTCAGTTCTTTTCGAGCGTATTTGGGTCGGGATCTGACGACGATAATCCAAGACCAAATAGACAAACGATCGACGCAAATGGAAATCAGTTTGACGCGAATGGAAACGTAAGCTAAATTTAGTGGTCAGGTTTGAAAATTCTAACTGCCTCCTTAAATTCCAGTTCATTCCCGGAACACCGCTCGGACGACGATAATCAGCACTCAACAGAGTGTCAGAATGCAAATTGTATGTACAAAATGCGAAGACAAGAATCGCCGCAAGTCATTGCTCACGCCTGTCGCAGCTTTACAGTAGAAATGCTTTCCACTTCCACTTCACGACTCGAGGCTGGGAATAATGTTGGGTTTGGGAAATGTGAGACAAGCCGAGCAAGAAATTCGCTCGTCGCTTCAGATCTGCTTTGATTTCGTGAATTCGTTCTGTGCCTTATGTTTCGTTCTAAGTCCGGATGCAACCACGAAATAAATTATACAGTGATCTAAAGCAAGCACCCACATCACCTTTATTGTTCCGGCCTGTGTGTATCTTACGGAATTTCTCCGAACTGATCTTCATTTGTTCTAAATTATTAATAGGAAACAGACTTCTATCGCTCACAATAAATCTCCACGTTTCCTTCAAAACATTATCGAATGAAGCAGTTGTCAACCTTTGATCCGTGCAATCCTATTAGGAGGATGGCACGCTTCAGCCATGCTCAATCGACATGAAGGCCTCTGTGCTCAGCGCCTCCATGCAGGAAGAAGAATAAAAATCTTCAGGTCCCTGAGTCTCAAGTGCGTGCATCTGCCTTTGTTTAAACCTAAGCCGCACTGCCACTTGAGCTTAAGTGATGGGTTGATGATTACAGTGTGGGATGAGAGAAGGATTAAAAACAACACTCGAGTAGAGGGTGGCATTATGGGCTGCAGGGGAACCGAAATGATTTGAGAATAAATACACGATGATGCGCTTATAATTTGTCCTGCATTCTGCCCAGTCCTGGGAAAGAAATGCTGTGAATTTACAATGCAGGGGTTAGACAGTCTGGCAACGGAAGTGAAAATACGAGTACATCGCTGGGAAGCATTTTCGTTTTGGCTGAAACTAAATACTATTGCATATGAATAATGAACGACGGGCTCAGCTTTCCCTTCTAATCTGGAACCGCAAACTGAATGATTCATTCACAACGATTAATTACGAATGCATATGCTTGCTCTTGCAAATATTGTCTCGCGACCCGGACATTGGTTTAAAAATCGGACCTCCGCTTGAAACCTTAAACCCATTCAATTCTTCCTAACTGCTTTACCAATACACACTTCCAAACGTTGTTAAGTGTAGGTTTAAGGAGAATGGTAATGTATGGGTCATAAAATTAGTGATGTACAGTGGGAGCATGACTGACTGCATTTTATGAAAACTTGTGGAATGTCACGCTCGCAAAATTTCAAAGACTGTTTGTATAGTGGCGGTGCCCTACATTTCGCTTATAAAAGAGTGCTGCAGTAAGTTGAAGTTCGAGCACATCTTCTGTACCCAAACAATTAATCAACAATGAGTTTTTTAATAACATTATGAAAGGATGGAGACAGAAAACAAAAGCAGAGGTAGAAACAATAGGCTGAAATAGATTTTGGAGGCCGGAGCCCGGTTGGCTATAAATTCTCTTGCCAATATTTTTTTTTTTAGAAAATTGCAGCCTGTTTTAGGCTACCACCGCACAAAGTCAAAAGAGAACCATTACACTAATGAAATTAGGGCCATGGATTTGAGAAGCCTTGAGTTGCTGGTCGTGAAGAGAATGATAGCGTTACAAGACAAGACGTATTAGCAATACTAAACTCTGGCCAATATGAATCTTTGGTATTTGTTATGAAGTCATAATTTTGTTGTAGGTTTATTATTACCCATGGGCATCCTATCATGACTGATGCTTCTTCTTCTTTCCCTTGTACACGGTATACAGCACGCCGCTCTTGCTGTGTCTTCTCGGCCCTCCTGCTCGGGTTGGTTTCCTTTCCGTTGCCCTCAGTTAAATATCTGACTGCGGCGTATCTTCGTTGCTCCGTTTGAGATATTGTTTTTGTGAAAGGAAAACAGGAAGACGGTTTCAATTAATATGATGAAGTTATGATTGATCTTTTTCTGCGCATTCGTTTCGTGGTTCAAAATTGGTTGATAAATATCGACTTTCACGAAAGTCTTGTTCATACCCGTAAAAAAATTAATTGACGAGTCAGTCCTTTCATTTTACGAAACTACTCAATTTTCTTTAAAATTATGACTTTAATAATCAAGCGAATTGACCGCCTACAAATTTTGTCTTTACTCGCCCTCTTCCTCGCTTCGCTTCTGGCGTCTGCATCTGCCGTGCGTCAGTTGTACTGCAGGGAGGAAGCAGGACTTTCTTACCTCGTCATCGTTCAACAAATTCCTAAGTACCGGTCTCCGAAATCCCAAAGAGATGCTTTGCTCGCGCGGTGCAATATTCTAGCGCTTGACTTGCTGGAGTCATGAAAAAGATTGGTGACTACTTTCTTGCTCCCGTGCACCCTGAGACTCACTCAATTCGCAACGCTTTCATCCCTGTGCAGCCAGCACATTTCCAGTGGTCCTTCTGCCGCTGCTGCGGAGATGATTGAGTTGAGACGTGAGTTGAATTTGAGCACCCAAAAGTCCATGAATCAAACAGTCAGCAGGGAAAGATTCGGTGTGCCATTGCATTACTCCCAGTGCTTAGTCTGGGCATCTTTCTATTCATTCAATCCGTCATTCTGTCGTCGCACTCGGTTCTTGCCTGTTTTGAGAGGTTTGGTCAAAATCAACCCAGCACCCGGGTTTCTTGTGGTAACAGCGTGCTGCGTTGCACATATCCATGTGAGGAATAGCTGTTGAATTTGGTATTCAGATTCGCATTCAGCATGACGGCATTATTATTACCATTATCACAGATTACGACTATGTTATTCATTCTTCAAAAATTTATGCAGCTTGCAGATTTCTGGAATTGAATGACGCAAGCATTTGACTTGAATTTCATTTCTTATGCCTTTCTCTTTCAGTGTTCGGGTTTAGACGTACGAAGTAAAATACAGTGCGGAACGAAAAAACTGTTCAGCTGAAATTGAACTGCATCTCAGCATATCGTCCTTCCGTTTCGTTTAATTTGTCTCGTCTTGCCACATTAGACGAATTACTCTTTAACTAGAACCCGGTTGTAAGTTGCAACCTAAACTATATTCATTTATAAGTAAAAGTTAATAACTGTGCAGTGTTAGAATAATAATATTATCCAGTACTCTCACGTGCCGCTGCTCCATTGTGCCGGGAATTGTGCATTAGCTGTATTAGAGATCAAATCTGCGAGATTTCTACTTTCTTCCGCTGTTCAAGATTCTTGAAAACTTGGAAAACTTTTTTAACTTAAAAAAGTAATTTGGTGACTTTTCTTTGCATTGCACGCCGTCGTGCCGTTCTCCTGTGCAAGAATTGCAGAGCCGGGATATGTACTCAAAGGTGTTTGACTTTCTCCCCTGTCTCTTCTGTGCTCAGAGGGCGGTGCAGAATGCAATACAGCCCTGCATTCTCGTATTCTCACCAAATTCCGCGCTCCTTCACACAGGCGTCTGATTTCATTATTGTCATTAATATTCTTAAAGAGTTAATATATTACACCCAAACTTTTTACAAATGAAGAAACAAGGAAATGAGTTTTTATTTCGGTACAATGAATATTGCACGCCGGCGAGCGAGTATCGCGGAAGGATGAGAAGAGAATGTAAGACTACTGTTATTATTATCCATTTTAGGCCTGATAGACTTAATACGAGGATGAAATAGATGTGAGAGCAGCAAGTGCAAGAAGAAGTATTTCAGCTTCCTGTTTCAGTTCCTGTCATTCGTAAGAATGAATACAGAAGACTAACACATTATGGGTTTCAATTTTTGTTCTCAATTGAAAAATGTATTAGTTTACAAGCCTTCATTGATATCTAGCAAAGATGAATTGAAAATTATGGATTCAGATCAAAATTTGGGATAGTTAGGGCGCGTTGTAACTTGGAATGGCGAAAAGGAAATATTCTAAATGCTCTTTCCAATGTGGTGTTGATGAATGCCTCGGAGGCTGCTTCCTCCATTACCTTCACTGTGAAAGCCGGTATCTATTTTCACCGCGTACTGTTTACCTACAGGTTGTATGCATATTTCTTTCATCTAATCATGCCCAGACTACCACTTTGGAATGCGGCGCATCTCATGCAGTGTTGAGAAGAGATTTAGAGGATAAAAGTTTTTAAAGGATTACAATAAAAGGTTTCACTTGTTAAAGTGAGAGAAAGCGAGAAAACACCGGCGGTGAGATGAGGCTACTATACAGGAAGAGAGCATAGCTGCCAACACCTTGGACTTTCCGTGGGGATAGTGCATGAACATCATTTCTTAACAGGATGAATGCTTTCCAAACATTCAACATTTGTCTAACATTCGCGGTGCCAATTTAACCGGCGTATGGTCGCGAAATGTAATGCAATCGCAAGTTTCGTTGAGCAAATAAATTCTATTCTGTGTATAAATTGACTCTGAAATCAGTAACGTGGCATGGTTCGATTTCCGGCCCGGCCTGGAATGTCCTATTACAACTCGGTATATGCATTAGGTCATTTTATATAAATCTCGTCCCCAGTCTACATGAGCAGGACCTTATTACGCGTTTTGCAAAAAAAAACGGATTGAGAAATCAAATGACGAGTAGTAGAATGGTTGAATTCGAACACCTCCAGCCTCTGGGCGATATGAACATTTCAAATTGCACGCTTTATGTTAAATGCTGCTATAAAACACTCCAAATAAGAAAAACATAAGCAGATTCTTATTATTATTCAAACTTCAAGCTCGATTCGAAGAAGAGCCGTTCAAAGCTTGTAGCACGTTAGAAGTGAAAAGAAAGTAAAAAATCACCACCGCCTTCCTCTAGCATAGGTTGCCGCATTGTAAATGCGAAACAAGGTGAATTTAAAATAGGATTATGATTCAAACCGTCATCGTTTAAATATAAAGATTGCGCAATAAAATACGTGGAAACGAAATTATTATTAAACTTATTATTGCATTGCCGCATAAGAAGTTATGATTATGTGGAAAGCAACAAAATATAAAATGTTTTTTATGAAGAGCGTGAATCGTGAGCGAATCGCGAGTGAGAAAAGAGAAAAGATATGAAAATTTTAGGAATTATTACATTACATAAAAGAAGCGGGGACGGAGCAGAGAAAGTTTACGAGGTTTGTGCTCACCGTGGCTCGCGTGCTTTCTCTCTTAGCATAAGCCATTCATTGCTTTCACCCCTTGACTCACGAATTGCAATCTGATCTTGTCATAAGCTTCGGTTCTGCCTTTGGATTTACACTGTAACTGCAGAAGAAAGGTTTCTCGCTCTGCTCGAAATAATAACAACCATCTCCAGAATATCAGTATCACATTTTAAGCATCTTTTCTTCCGCTTTCTCAAGACATTCACTTTAAGAGGAACGGGGCAAAGCGAAAGCATAAGTACAATTGAAAAGAATTATTTATTGTTCAATGAGCAATCGCATTGCAAATCTTCCACAAAACAAAGAACATATAAAATGGAATCATGTTCGCCACTTTGATTGTTCGATTTCAGCTCTTTGAACTTTGTGATATTATGTTAATACCTGAAATTAAAACGTAAGGATTTTCATGGGTACTGGCCTTCCGCTTCGCGAATGTCGCACTGAAATTGGTGCCTAAAATAAAAATGGCAAATGGAACTGAGAATACTGGAGCATGCATAAGTGCATGAGTTCACCTTCAAATTCTCGTCTTTCTTGGGATATCATTCTACTAGAATGATAGAACGCATGGGCGTGGAGTCGCGGAGAATGCAATAATGGCTCGAAGTAGTTTTTATTGCGAAAGTGATACGATAATCGTATTTTCTTGCATCTTTCACTGGCATTCTCTAGTTTCTGTTTCGAATTTGTTTTCCTTGAGTTACACAACGCTGCATCTGACGTAGTCACAAACCAGCTACTGCTATTGTTATGCTTCAATGTGGACGACGATTTTGCAGAGGAAGTTCAATTTCAACAGATCGCAAACGAATGGGAGTGAAGTTTGAAATTGGATATTGAGAATTCTTGTTATTGCACTGGCATTATTGGATGGATACTTCCTCATGATCTTCTGCATTGCTAATACCTGCAGATACTTTGTAGGTCAAAGGTTTACCATTCCTCCGCACTCGAAATCGCAATTTATCATTCTACATAGGGCGAATTTTCGTCGAAAAACATAATTGGGGATATGGCGAGAGCGAGAAGCAAAGTGCAATAAAAGATTTTATTGCTCATTTGTTATGAGTCTAATTAAAATTACAATTCGTTTAATTTATTCATTAAATTTTTTATTTCATTACACTCTAAATACTAAAAATGGTTTACTGGTTTTCTTTTAACAGAAGTTGCTTGGAATAATTTGTGGACTTCAGCAAATTTGGATTGTGCTCACTTCGGTGGTCTCAGGTAAAGAAATTGTTTCGTTTCTTAATCCGGATTCATTGTGAGGTGGTAAAAGCAATAAAACCTTGAATGGTGAGGCGAGGATATTTTCAAAGAGTGTAAAATCAGAGACGGCGAAGGCCAGCTCAGTGCCAGTCGTAAGTGGGGCTCTCAGGTTGCAAATAAAAATATTTAATACGATAGAGAGGAAGTCGTGTAATAAAAATGAATCAGTGGGAGCTGCAGTTGGAACGCTGTTGCAAGAGGATGCAAACACGGAAGGCATTTCATAAAGAACTTTCTCCGTCTTTTTATCTTTCCCGAAAGAACCATCCCCTACATCTACAAGGGACGAAACGTTATGATTACTATTATTATTCACGTTCTTCTCGATGCGTCTGACTAACAACAAAAAATTAGTCGTGAAAAGTTAAAAAGCCTGCTTTCATTCATGGCGCGCGAATTCCTCGCCTATTTTTAATTTTTTCCCTTCGCCTTTCTCTTTTTGCTTTAAAAGTTATTACTATTTTAATCTGTTACCATATTATGAAATCTTTTTAATATCTTCTCCTCCCTCTGCATTTCCGCCGACGAAGGTGACAGCGGATATACGTCGTGCTAAGAGTGAAAAAATATGTCTCGAGTCAAATGTAACCTGAACCGAGCTTCAGCCCTAGTCTCGAAGGTCTCGCTTTCCATGCAGGACGAGACGACTAATCGTAGTGAACTCGTTGCACACAGTCGCAAAAGTGGCGCCTAATTCCTTCGAACCGAGGGAAGAATCGTGGGACGAAGACGGTCATCTGTTCTGTAGTAATGAATACGAATGAAGAAGTTACAACGGTCATAATTAACTTTCTGTTCCTCTTTGCGCCTCCTCGCTTTTCTTTGACACCATGCTTAATCCAACGGGGACCGTACGTGTGAATATTAACACACAGGTTGAACAGACAACATCCAGACCAGAACAGAAACTTAAAGGCTACCAGCGCGAGGAAGAAACTTGAAACCAGCACCTGCTGAGTAGAAGCAAAAGGCAAAATTGTGAGTGATTCTTCCATAAAATGTCAAGTTCTCGAAACCCTTTTAATTTTTACCCTTTCAAGTCAGTCGAAATAAAATATACACACTGGTATTATTATTATATATTTTGTGTGAGCCGAGTTCTTTGTGCTTCTTCGTTATCGCAGTTAATGAATAAAATTCAAAGAAATACGACATGATTTAATGAAGCTGGGATTGCATGGGAAAGCGCCTTACTCTGGGAGGAGGAGGGAGGAGGAAAGCTTTATCAGATTGTGGCTGAGGGAAGACGGCTCGGTTGTCGAGAACAAAGAATTACAAGTTGCCGATGTAATCATCATAACAAGTTTATAACACCTTATTGTGAGTCGTAACTCAGGTTTTATGTGTTCTGCCATAGCATTAAAATCAGTGAAGTATAAAAATTAGTGTATGGTTAATCCGGTAAAATGTGAGAGGATGACAGTCGGAACAGGTTAAAATGTGGACGCGTAGTGAGGATTATTTTATAAGTTTCACATTCAAAAGATCAGGTTCAAAGCGAGACTCCTTGAAAATGAAAATTCAAAAGAAAATCTTGCAGGTTCAGTGAGTGTGGCTCATTATACATGTTTGAATATAATATCAGAACTCAATGCACACTAGCTACTAATTAAATGATTTTGTGGAATAGATGTAACGAAGCGTAAGAACAATGAATCTGATTTGCGAAAAAATTGAAAATGTGAAATTTTGATTTTATTCCATTGAATTTCACACAACTTTTTCAAAATCAGCAAAAACATCGTTCCCAGAAAGCAAGCCTGTGAGCAAAAATTAGCTCACCATTGAATTGGCATATTTTTCACACTACAAGACGAGTGGTGGAGCCCTCGATGATCTTTGCTTTGTGTATCTTAAACTTCGAAATTAATTAATTCTGCTTTCGTTCAGAGTCCCTCTCACCAGAGCTCGAGTTCGAATTCTTTCACTTTTGTACTCGAGAAAGTTTCTTTTGAAGAATGTGGTTTCGTTGCAGAACCGAGAATCGTTGACTTTGGCTGGAAATCTAGTCTTTTCGTTTGTTTCGGGGGTTGTGACCATGAAGAAGTAGAGCATGATTAATGAAATCAGGAACCGCACTCCAGGAAATGCAGACCACAACTTTTAACATACTAACATATTTTTATTAATTTCCATTCCATTCATACTAGAGAGAAATCTCAGTTTAGCAGTGCCATTGGAGACTACATTTATTCAAGTTATCCCAAAGCTCAAGCATGGATTCCTGTAAAATGCAAAGGAATTGCGAGGTCGGAATAATTGCGTATTTCTTCTTAAAACTAGTTAGATGAAATGTAGATAGGAAATATATAATTGTAGTGCAGAGTTGCATTCCACGTCTAGATTCTAAGAACATCGTGAAATAGAACTCGAACTAGCTGCAGCCTCGCATTGTTAGAAAGATGAGAATGGAAGCAGATCAAGAGGATAACGAAAGCTGTAATAGAAAATTCAGCCGCAGCCTCCAATGCTGCACGATGTGGATCACCGTTGCGTACGGTGTCTCAGTTCAGTGCGTTGTGCTGTCTTCCTTTGTTTAATATTTGCAATATAATATTTAATATTATTATTGTACACTTGTAACCTGACTTGACTTGAGCTCACAGCGTGTCCTACACGAAATGGAGGCTTACGCAAAATTATTAAGCTAAAGTGAAAGTGAATGCTTAAGATTCTTTCCCCTTCCCTTTGAAGTGTAAGCAAGTTAAGCGTTGTACTGTGCAGCTGTGTTGTTATTCACGGCGAGCGACAAGATGCACCTCACGTTTTCCGAATTCAAAGAACAGAAGATGTATTCTCGGAGACTAGGAACTGTATAAAATATTATTATTAATTGTGAGATGGTTCAGCAAAGATACGGAATTTGACTTTCAGACTACTTTATTCATTATGATTATTATTAGTAGAATGTTGCCGTTGTTCGTCCACAACGCAATGCAGAGAATTACACACGAGAAAAAATAGAGTCCTCCAGGGACATTTTAGACTTAAGCTCTGTCTCATTCTTTCTCCCGTACTAAATACTTGTAATATGCAAATGCAATAAAGGCTTGAAACTGTGTACTCAGTTTGTGTCGTATTTGTGTAAATAAAGCTGCCTTCTCTAGAACCTATTCTCTGCAGGCTGCATAATCGTAATAACATTAGGCAGAAATGAGTAAATACAATTTCAGGTTATAAAGTAGTTTCTCTATTCGCCCTTAATTGATTCTACCCTTTTCTGCCACCGTCATCTCCTGTACTTGCATCTTACATTTTGCAGAGCGTGCCTAGTTTTAAAATATGTTTGCAAAAATATTTCCGCTTCAATGTCGCACATAATGGTTTGCAAAATTGAGACTTTTCCGACATCAGCTCGTACTACTTCTTGCACTATTGCTGGAAAACTTCATGCCATTTAAGAATATTTATCACTATCGTGGACAATTCATTCTTGTAGCCTCATTGCCCATTCAGATATTCTAAATGATTATTATGGGCTGTTTAGCTTTAATTTCACTTCTTTTATGCTGTTTCTCTGCCCTCGCATAACAATTGTACTTAAGAAAGATAAAAATGTCCCTCATGACTTTTTGTACAAGTGCTACTAATTAATATTAAATGTTTCAAATCTAAAGAGACCTTTTCCAACCCGTGTTTTATTACCATGCTTAATTTAAACAATTAAAACTGAAATATGGCTCAAAAGTTAATCACCTTTTTTATGACTTTGTTGTTTCTCGAGAGAGAGAGAGAGAGAGAGACGCGAATGACAAATTGGGGCTCCGACTCGAATAAAATTCCGAGGGCCTGCCATAATAATAATAAATGTCAATTGTCTTAATTCAATCTTACGGCCCACGCGCTCTTATTCTGTTTTCCCCGGCTCCACCCGCGTGCGCAAGCAGATTAAGGGCGAGGCGCGAAGGAAAAGATGATACTTATGACTTTAAGTAGAAAATAAATGATTTGATGATGATGGGCCTAATAATAATGGTCCCGTGGCAAAGAAGATACGAGGAGAGGCCATGCAGGGCAGGAGTGTAAAACACGAAAAAAGTGGAGAAAGTTGGACGAATTTCGTGGCTCGTTTGTCTCCTGTGTCAAGGGAGAGGAGCTTCATCCCTTCAAAAAAAAACCATGTACTATCAAAGTAGCACATGGCCCGGACAATCTCTTCCAGTGCAACTTATTGCATGCAACAATCACATCGTGTTACTTCTTCCTCGGACATCAGATTACAAACATTTGACCATGAAGGAATTTATCAGTGTACCGAGTTGTGCGCTGCAGTGCCCGTCGCTGATGTCCCCGCTCACGAGGCTCTTTTCCAGCCGGGGTTTCTGAGGTTTATTTTATTTTTGACTGGGAGAATTGGTTTTGGTTGTCGTCTTGGTCGTTATGTGTCTGCGTGCTTGAGATTAGATACGAGTCACTTGGGCATGGTTAAGGTCGACATGTCCAAGAAAAGTGTGTATCTGTCGTCGCCTCGGTTCATTCATTCGATGTCTCGTGTCTTCATCTTTTCTCTCGCGTTTTCGATGCAATTCGGAAGGAGCGCAGCAGAGAAATAAAGAGTTTGCGTGTCCACCAGAATGTATTGGAGCTCTGGGTACAATTTTCGCACATTTTTGTCATCAGCTTTTTCTTCTTTTGCGTCGCTCCTTTTTTCACAGGAAGGGCGAAGGTTCTTTTCCTCGCGCTGGGCTCGTTTATCAGAGATGAAAGTTCATTCTCTGTTAAATCAGTTAGGATTGCTTTCACTGCTCTGTCCTGGCCCGGCTGGCTGTAATGTAGTAACTCACCCAGGGGATTACAAAATCAAACCTTCGCCTTAATAAAATGAAAAGCCGCGAAGAAAGCGAGGTCATAAGATAATTCCGCTTTCTCCACGCCATTGCGCTAGTTGAGTTATTTTTATTGTTACAAGTTGCGCCTTATGGCCGTTTTGTTTCTCTTGGAAATCATCCTTGTAATGATCATTATCATCATCATTACGACGCTGCACCAGTTTAAGGGCGGGATGAATGGGCCGCGACGGCCGTTGCGTGATTTGTGTATGCACTTGCTGTTTGCGAAGAAGGTGTGGGCAGCAACAAACTGTTACACGGATGTCGCGTGACTGACCAACATTTGCTCACGCTCCTATCTTACTTAACACACACTTTACTAAAATGCAGTTCTGAGAGATACGCGATATGCTTACACCAGACTAGACCGTGCCTCCGAACTTACTATCAATATTTGAGTTTCGAAAGAAACTCAGTTGGCAGCTCATGATTAAGCGAAGGGGTTGATGACACAATTTCTTGTCTTTCTTTCACAGAGCAATCAGCATACGAGACTAAGTTTCTTGGCACACTTAAAAATGTTACGCAGATCCAGGGAAAAGATGCGAGTTTCACGTGCATGGTGGAGAACCTCGGCGGCCATCGGGTAAGTTCTCCAAACTTAAAGCATATTTTCGAATTCCGGTGCAGTGGCGGCGCTCCTTCCCAACTCAGAACGGGGTTTACAAATTAGATGGGTGCAAATTATTTAATTTGATTAATCACGTAATGAGTTTAGTATATTTGGATGCAGTCTGACCGGGTTTCATTCAAACTCAAACTTTTCTATGTTTATTTATCCTCAACTTTGTACGTTCGACTCGTGGCTCTCGGTTTTGCTCGTATTTTCTAGTGCTTGAAAGTAAAACAAACGAGATGGCAAAGAAAAATACAATCAGTATTCACAAAAGGTAGTCGCAATAAGTTTGGCTGCAACACTTCTGAATAGTAAACTTTATATTACTTTGGTTGCTCAGTTCACGCTAACCTGAGTACATACAGAAGCTGTGAAAGAGAGTAGCAATATTTTGGACGGTTTTAATTAATACATGACAAAAAAGTTATCCCAATGTGCTCATTGTATTTGCATAGAGTGATTTATTACTCCAGTTGTCTTTTCAAAATATATAGCTTTCCATTGCCTTGCACCGCGATGTTGGCTTTTCAGAAACGAGCACAATGGCAGACCACGAGCCCATCTTTTTCACTGTATGAACCCATAGCACGTGAATACGTACAGAAACCACCGTATAATGTGATTAAGTGCATGTCGTTCGGGGCTCGTATCAACGTACGACCAATTCGTCCGTTTGCCACGAAACAATTCAGTATTATGAAATCATAATTCCTGTAAAATATGACAAGACCAGCGATTTGGGGAAAGGTAGCGACAAGCATTGAATCGGTTGAAACCTTGTAAAATTGCAACAGTTGAACATTCACTCATTTCCGTGGGTTAATTGGCAAATCTTCTAACTTATTTCCATTTTCTGTACGAAAGATTGGCACCAGTTCAAGCTTTCTGGATAACAAAATCAGGGTACAGGACAAAAGTTTCTGACTGAATACTATTGCTTTGTACTCGCGGCTCGAGTCTTTCATGTCCACGAAATTGCAGTGGCTACAAATAGGGTATTTGTATTGATTTCCTGTTCTGGATCGGTCAGCTAACCGTTCGCTATTCTATTTTGAGAACGCACCCCTTCAGTTAACAGCGCAACGAGTTGCGTGAAGCCTTCGCAGGAAATGATACGGTGCTTAGTTCGTGCAACGTGCTTTATCAACTGTCGAACGCATTATTAAACAATTTGATTATAGAGCAGAAAATGAATAGATAGAATATTCCAATCTATTATTAATCGCGCTTCACATTCACGAGGCGGTCGAGCTGCGAGGGAGTTTGGCTTCCAGTGTCATTTGTATGTATGACTTTAAGCTAACGTTTGGTTTTGGAATCGTGACTGATGAGTCTGCACAGCGCTGCTGTCAATAAGTATGTGACAATGTTGTCTTCGTTTGTACCCATAGATTGCTTGGATTAAGGTTGACTCCAAAGCCATACTTGCTATTCACGATCATGTCATCACGAATAATGCACGACTCTCCGTCACGATGAATGACAAGGTTACGTGGACTTTGCACATCAAGAACGTGCAGCGGAGCGATAATGGGTGGTACATGTGCCAAGTCAATACCGGTGAAGTCAAAAAGCAGGTAAGTTTCTTGCCCAGTTTTGTAGGGTGATTTCATTTGTCATGAAACGCGGAACTCGTTTCGTAAATGGTAATTATAAGTGCAAAAGTTTGAACGGTAGGATAAATGATTTTATTGATTTTATGCAACGCAATGTTTACAAATTCGACTATTTGGACTTTCCTCGTTCTCTCATTGCTTTGTTGCTTTACACAATTTGTATTTTCTCTGTTTGAAAATCGGATTTTGAACTCAAAGTTGCATTGATGCAACAAGCAACATAATCCTTCATGATTTATTTTTCCGCACCATGCAACATGATGATTGTGAATAATTGCTTGTGCGGTGTGGTAGAGTCCGTATTGTTTCACTACAACCCAATTTCGTGTGGAAATGCGAAACTGATGCACAATGCGTAATGCTTTTAGATGGCTTACTTGGAAGTGGTGATTCCCCCTGACATTGCATCCGATGAAACATCTGGCGACTTGATGGTGCCCGAAGGTGGGACAGCAAAATTAATCTGCCGGGCACGTGGCTACCCAAAGCCGGTAATTACGTGGAGGAAAGAGGATGGGAATCACATCATCATCAAAGAAGGTCAAGGTGGAAAGAGAAAAGGTGATCTTTTCTTTCTTGCCTTCTTCATGTTTAATGAATTTTTTAATGCAAAATCTCTCCATTTTGTCACCAGTCAAATCTTACGAGGGCGAAATTTTAAACCTGCCCAAAATCACACGAAGTGAGATGGGCGCTTATCTCTGCATTGCATCGAGTAAGTACCGTTGAGCGTTCCAGAACCTACGAGTAGTTCATGTGTATCAATTTGAACTTTTGAAATTACAGACGGCGTCCCTCCTTCAGTCAGCAAGCGAATGACGGTTCAAGTGCATTGTAAGTTCAGATTATTATCGTTTATGATTACGTACGTGCGGTAAAACTTGTAAGAAATCAAGGGCTCTTTGGTACTGGCAATTTTAACCGCGTTGTCTGGAACAAACTGCTGTCAATCATTTGTCACTCCTGGTTGGCTGAGAACATTTTGCGTATTCTGACATAAAGACTGGTACGAAGAACAAACTTTTCATGACATTCTCAAACTGAAGAAGATGAATAAACTTAACAGGTGCGCTTAGTACCGAGGTTGTGCAAAGTATGATAATGCAGTGCCTCCTCACGCATTAGCAATATAAAAACAATTTCGGTCTCGTCCGGAATGAATACGGAAAGGTCCAGGTTCTGTCGTTCCGCGTGAAGGGGATGAAGTTGAATGTTTGACTTTTAAGCAGAGCCTAAGTCAACCACTTTCAGACTACTTTTGCCAGATACGAACACCGTGAAAGGCAAGTTTACTGCACACCGCATACGGCAAAAATATCCATTAATCAAAATTGAAGGAGCAACCAGCTCCTATCGGGCATTCACTGTTGGCATGCACAGTATATCAATGCTGTGTGCGATGAAAGCGTAAAAGATGTGCCGAACTTGTGAGCAAAGGTTTAGATCGTTGTTGCATACAGCGGGGAAGAAGAAAAGTTTCCACCGTCACCGTCGAAGAAAGAAGCGGGCTGAAATTCAGGAAGGGAAGATACCGGCGGAGGAGCTTTGTTAACAACGCACACGCGCAAGTATGGCGCGAATACAATAGATTATTTCAGCACGGGCACGACTTGCATGACTTACGAAAATATTTGCAGTGAAACTTTTTCGAATTTCGTTGGTCGAAGTTGCAGAACAGAAATTAATCATGCAAATTTCAGCTCTTTCCGATTAATTGGTTTTGAGTTCAATAACAGATTTGCTTTAAGTGGTGAAGCATGTTCGAACGCAACTTTGAATAGGTCACCTAAAAGTAAAAGTTTACGGGAATGCTTGCAGCCGAACGTGTTTTCTCAACACAATGAAACGGCATGAGAAGTGATACCGCTGCTGGCATTATTTTCCTATTTACGTAATAGAATTGGGTACAACGGAAGTTCAAGTTTGCATTCCATTCTTATTTCTCCATTCATTTCCTCCACTTCTCCTTCACTTCCATTCGAGGAATCGCAATCGCATTACTTAGCATGATTGAAATACAACTGCAGATAATTGTTTGGGCCAGGAACCCCAGAGCACAAGATGAAACCTACCTGCGCCTGCTTCCACTTTTGTATTCACCTATTATTCTGATTGCATCTCCAGAACTGCTTATTTAACCGACGAAAAACTCTCGCCAAAGAGTTTGGGACATTATTTTGCAATTTATTCAAATAAAATGCGTAACCAAAACCGAGCAAACGAAAAGTGGTGTACGTACCTCACGCACTGTGTGCTCCCTCAAAATGCAGTGTTCAAAAAGTTAATTGATTGGTCGTTAATGACACTCATTATGACTACGATCTCCATTACGTTTACGAGTTTACGCATTATGCTAATTAAGCGTACCTTACTTTTGCTTCTTTGCAGTTCATCCCCTCATTCAGGTCCCTAATCAACTCGTTGCCGCTCCACGAGGGCTTGATGTTACCCTGGAATGTTTGGCGGAAGCGTCCCCGAAGGCGATCAATTACTGGACGAGAGACAACGGTGCGTGAGTAAAATTCGTGGTTAAAGCGAATAGAAGAAGCGAACGAACGAAGGCTGCTACTATTTAATGGCAGAATACGAATAGCACATAGCATAGCAGGGGCATGGTATATGACAATGCCGTGCGCATAAAGTAAAATATGAAGATACAGAATGATTCATCATGATGTTGCAAACAGAGACAAAAAGAGGAATTTTTCACAGATGAAACATGCAAAAGGTTGGGCTGGTAAATTGCACATGAATAATTAGATTATTTGTCAGTGCCTCCGAATGCTAAATAATTCGTTTAAATGGGAGGACAGAACTCGCCACTATTTGTGAGCTTACGTGATCTGTTTCAAATGTAGAGTCACAGATACTTATCGATTATCGAGACAACACTGCGCAAATACGGCCAGCGCCGAGATGAAAATGCTGTATTCGATCTCATATGCCATAAATGTTAAGAAATGAGTTGAATTGAACGACAAATCGACTGCTAAACGTCGTCTGTCGGCGCGCGTCTCATAAGATAAACTTTCTTTTACATTAAGCTGTCGCATTGTCTTTACGCTCAACTCAACTTCTTTCTCGTCTCGTGGGCGAGTGATGCGGTGGTGTCTAACCCAATAATCCAAAAATGCTTTGCTGAGTCATTTTCGGCATAATTAAACTCTTCCTAAACACATTACTCATTTTATACGCATTTCAGCGCGCACGACTTCCTCGTTCCATTCAAATATTCATGTGGCATAATGTGCTGAGACAGATTTGGCCGTTAACCCCTTCACGGCGCGGTGCAGATGCCGAGCCAACACTTTCTCTCTTCTCTGGCATTCGCGTTATTACGTTGTTACGCTATTGCTATTATGTAATATCATTAATTAATTACAAATGACGACAGAATGGAACAGTGCAAGGCGAGTGGTGAGGCAACTTCTGTTCCGGTGGTCTGCCATTTTGCTGCGCGATTAATAAAGTCCAAATACTCAAATACCAAGCAGGGAAAATATGGGGAACATGACAGGGCCAAAATTCCAATGTCATAGTTCGCATGTGTCAAAAGTAGAAATTGCTGCTCCTGCTTTTCGTGAACCTGTCTGGCGTTATTAACGTAGTGTTTATTTATATCGCCCAGTTCTGTTTAGATTCATGCTACTACGAGAGTTCAATAATTCGGGCATTTTAATGAAAGTGCATCTGCGACATCGGTCGCCGTCATCGCAGCATCCGAGTTCCGGTTTGCCGAGCTCCCCTCCAGTGGTGTTTTACGTGAATTTAATAGGTGTGCACAGCAATCACTTACACGGCTTATGATCTGCCACTGACTTTGACGGAACGCTGCTTCTCGCAGCACAGAGCTCTGTCTGCACGGCACAAAAAGGGCGAGAGGATTCCTTTGTTACGTTTTGTGTATTCTATTCACATGTAAAATGTCGGCTCCTTTGCATCTTGTTTTCTTTACATTTTTCTGCAGAATTCGTTTTTATAACTTCTTGTACTTTGTTGCGGGCGTGCTTTCTCCTTTTTCTCCGTCATGTTCATGCGACGGCATTCGGGATGTATTTAAACTGTTCCTTTGTTCTGCTGTTGAAAAGTGTGCGAGCAGGAAAGTAAAAGGCGAATAAATGAAAAGAATGCGTGGAATGCAATAGATCTTCGGCTCCTCTCTCAGAAAATGCATTTTTGCTTAGAAATCTTCACCCGTTTTTCTTTCTCTCTCTTGATGCTTGTAAAGTAAACCAGTGTGAGGGTATCGTCTTCCGAACGTAGCTCAGAAACTACAACATTACACCACTTTTAACATCACCAGCTCATAAAGTGCATAGCATATCGATGTTGTACATCACATTTCACTACTCCACTCTCGAGCTGAGCTGTTCGTTCTTCACGGCCAAGTCGACTAGAAAATGTTTGTTGATCGACATGAAGTATGCACGATCTCGGATGGGTGACTTTTGTAATTTCACCCATATGTGAAATATAACTGTGCATAAAATAAGGAAGACAGGTTCCTCCAATTCCTTGTCTCCCTTGTGCACAGCGAAATATTCGATTCCGTTTGCTGTAATACTCGTCTTGAGCTTTCTTTTCTGACAGACGACAATTGCACTTTTATTTTTGCTCCGCTATCAAAACCACCCAAACAATTTGTTCCTTTTGTGTTTTCGATCTCATCAAATGCAGCAGAGGTTTTGTTTTTCCAAAATCACGATTTCGTCACGCGATGCAACGTGTAATGCTGTTTAATACAGTTCGGCGTACAAAATTAATGAACTCATTCAGTTTTCAAGTACGAGCTGAATTTTTGAGCTCTAAAGTTTGAAGCCGGCAAACGTCAGAACAATGGAATATGAGTGTAGAAAAAGTGAGTTCTTGTCGCAGCAATTGCCTAGTTCGATATTTTACGTGAGAAAATATTCCTGACTTTGAATACTTGCGATTGCCAGATTTATGCGAATTTCGTTATTTCCCGTTCCGGTGTACCATTTTGTGGTTTTACAGCCACAAATCATACTTGCACGAACAGATAGGTCATGCACCGAGTTAATATGTGCGAAAGAAGAGTAGGCGAATCCCCAACAAGTTCGTTGCAAGTGCGTTCATCACATGTTTGCGATAACAGCGACGTGGAATCTATTAGGAAATAGAAAAACCACAACCCTTGCACTGAATTGTAAAGGATGAGGAAAAGGTTGTAATAGATTCACTTACTATTACCATTTCTTTAGAACACGCATGACTTTTTAGCCAAGTGTGTTTTCTCCTGACATTCCAAAAGCATAATTCATGTCGAAAATGATTTTAAATAACACAGTGCGAAAGCTTTCAAGCGCAGTCACATTCGCGCCATGCCACCTCATCATAATTTCTAAATGCATGTTATCAGTCCGACAAAGCAGATCAAAAGGTGGGCAGCAAAAGTTCAGAATTACGATTGGTTGCATTTATTAATGCCGAATGTGCAAGTGTAAAAAGTTTAAAGTAACACGAGACAAGCCAAGAAACTCTCGCGGCTGATGGAAATGGGAGAAGGCAGCGGAAAGGAAGCATGATCTAATCATTTCTGAATTAAGTTCAACAGTATTTTTCTTATATATTTTCCTTTACTCTTTTCCGGGAACAGCAAGCGTCTTTTACAAGTCAGCTCTATGTGTGCAACTATTGAATTGATCTCTTGCACATCTTGCACCGCCGTTCCCGCTCTCATTCTTCGGCTTGTTTGTTTTTCTTTCAAAGTGATCATCTCACTTTCACTTCTCTGCGCCCTGTTGTTACATCATACAATCATCATACTTGGTTAAAGTGGAAAATGCTTTCTTTTCCACGCAGCCCACATTTTTGGCAATTTCTTTTTGTCAAGTGCAGACACAGAGTATAAAGAAACGCGGCAGCTCTTTGCCGCTATCACTCAGACTCTTGGGCGAGGTGGTGGTCGGGCTTCGTTCCACATCTTGCCCGTTGGATTCTATTATGCGTACGAACAATGGTTAAAGAGCGTGGCAAGGCGCGGCGTGTGCGGTGCGATGTTCAGGAAACAGAGCTGCGACTCGCAGTGAAAGATACAATATGGTCTTCCTTCCTCGTTCCTCGCCGTGACTGACAAGGGTGGCTGGTTTTGTTTTGTCTCCTTCGAGTGCTTTCTTGTTCCTTTCATTTACCTTAGATAACACGATGATGCTGACTGACCTGTTCGCTGTTTCCCTTCTCCCGGTTCGTTATTGGAACCGATACTTTCTTATAATTTGCTCATTTATGTCTTTATCAAGAGAGAAAATAAGAGAAAAATCTCATTAGTTTCACCAGATTCTAAAAAGTCTTGCTTTATCCGGCCGAGCGCTAACAAGACAATATGCGATGGCGAGCAGCGCGGTGACGGTGACTCTTTTACGTTCGTTTATTTACTCAGCGAGTCAGGCAGCCATTGACTGGTTTGGTGGCTCTGCAGGAATGAAGATAAGTTTGACAAAAGTACACAAACATGCTACGCGTTCGCGTCACAGCCACGATTAGATCTAATTTAACAAACGAGCACAATGTTCATTGGATGCGCGCCGCGATAGGAAAAGTAAATTAGAAAACTGAATTTGCATTTATGATTGTGTTGCGCGTTATGTCGTGCCAAGCCATTCTACACAATCCAATTAACCTACTTTTTAAAATTACAGTTACAGCCTGTAGTCTACAGTCTGAAGTCACACTTCAATAACATTTTTACATTGTCTGTTATTGTTTTTGCAGGGGAAATGATAATTACAAACGAGAAGTTCAACATGACTGAGGAGATACTCTCGCAATACGGCGTGAGGATGCGACTTCAAATAAAGTCTCTTGGAACTCGAGACTTTTCGGGTTATAAGTGTGTTTCTCAGAATTCAATGGGCAATGCTGAGGGTGCAATTCATATTCATGGTACGTAACAACTATTTCCCTCTTCCTCTTTGCCGTTTCCAGCTACCCGGCATTCCATCGTCTTGTCTTGTTTCTCGTACTCGGGTCGATCCCACCCGTGTTTCGGGTGCTCATATTTTTCACCATAATGTTGGAGTGTATTTTTTCTCATTTTCACTTCGTTACAATGCTATATGAACCTCGAACAGTTGTTAGCCCCATTTACGGTATGCATTATACATGTCCTGGCTTAAGACAACCAACCAGCATGCATTTGTCTGCGTAAAGAGCATTTTTCATTTCATGTACAAATAATAACCATAACTTTCTCTTTGGTGGTGGTGTAAGCAGAACAAAAATCCCTCTTAACTCGACGCTTATGTTTTTGAACCCGCACTCTTCTTTGATATTGAATAATTTATAAATGTGTTGAATACATTATCAACCGTCAAAACTGAAGAGGAGAGTGCGTGAAGTCTGCTTGATACTTTATGATGCTGTAATATTTACCAACAACTGCCAGTAATGTTTGAGCAGCTTCACTCATCTCTTTTGGTCAAAGACTTGCTGTGAGATTTGACTCCGCGTTCCGTTCCGTGCCTTTCCTATGCATGCTGAACGGCGGGAGTGAAAGTGAGTGGCGGGTGGCAGGCATCGCCTGACATGCCAGCGCGTCTGACATCGACTGACTGATTTATGACATCCACGATTCACCCTCTCATGCGAAATATGAAATATGACGAGAACCTCGTTACTAAATTATGAATACGCAATTCATTTTACAAAATGGTGCCAAATTCATCGACACACGAATTAATTACAGCATGTATTTCGTTTCAGAACTCAACCCAGTTCCAGTGGGTGGTGATGGGTCGAATGATAACTACATTCAGCCGGCTGCCAGTGAGTACGCGGAGTACGGGGACGACAACGACGTGGACGATGACGAACGAGATGAGAACGAGGGCAATTTCGACAGCATGAACAACGAGTACGGCGGTGGTGATCGTCGTAATAAAAATAAAAATAGTCATAAGCATAATCAAGAGCAGAATCAGCAGCAGCGAAACAGCAGACGTAGAGACAGTACGAGGGGTCCACTAATGGACTCATTTCCACCGGGCGGAGGCGGAGGTCGCAGCCTGGATCATCGCAGGACGAGTTTGGCGAGTGGTGCCACTAGAATTAGCCATTTTAGCTTAATAACCTGTAACACTAAAATTAATTATCATGTTAGTTTTGTTGCTATCATTACGCTTATTAGCCAGTACTTAACATGCAAGCTTAATGAATTCAGCCATCATCTAAGCTTTTGTTCAGCATTTTTTGCGAACCTTTTCTTGATGTTATTGTATACTTTGTTAACTTTTTCAAGTAATTCTTGCGGCAGACTGTGCTTGCTTCTTCTCACAGCGTCAGTAGTTTTTTCAACTACATAAATAGTAATTAGTAAGCTTATCTAAGGTTAATTTTCACCTCCTCTATTGATTAGCATATCACCTGACTATTTTTGTAATTGAGCAAAGATCATACCATTGGTTAGTTAGCCTAGTTAGTCAGAAGTCCTGAATTTAATGCTGCACCTTAAACTTTCCATTTGCAATATTTACATGCTTCACTCCATGTTGTTATTTATTCTTATTTACCCAATCATTACAACAGGTATATTTTCAATAGCGCAGCTAATTCTTCCACCCGTATCAATCAATCCTTAATTAAAATGTTAATGAACTCTTTAAAAATTGATAAATGTTTCTAATAAAATATTGTAGAAGTTATTTATATCCTTTGCAGGAAGCGCACGAGTCTAATTGAATTTCAACTGGTTTTATTATGATAACTCACAGTGACAGGAGCTTATACAATGCATGGTGAACGACGACGAGACGAAGGGAGCAAAGAGCCAAGAGCAAAAACAGATTAGAGTGATTTGATCATGTCGAACAAGATAGAGAAGGCTAGCCAGGGAAAGAAGTACACTGGCAAACTTCTGTGGAGCATGCTTACACGTTGCATACGACCTCCCGGAACGTAAGTTGGGAAAACATTTAGTTAACGAGACCGACATTCTTTCGACACGTTCAAGTAGAACTTAACAATGAATGAACTTCGGTAGCAATGACTTACGAAGTCATTGCCAGGCAGGGATGTCGTGCAGGGTTCAATGCATGGAAAGTATGTGAAGAGAGATTGAATGAAGCGAAGAATAGAAAAAGTGCATGAGCAGAATCTTTGATCAGAACAGAACGCAAGAACGGGGAAAATCAAGGCTAACGCTGTGCAGTACTCAACTCAAACTCAGAGTGCATCACACGTATTAGCGAAACACGTCGCTGCAGTGGCGAGCAAGCATCAGTATCGGAAGAGAGTAGAACATTATCATTATTACCAGCAAAATGAAAAGGGAAGGAAGGCGGAAGCAAGGAGCCCAGATAGGAAGCGAAAAGCCAAGTTCAGTTTGGCGAGAGAAAGAAAAAATTTGTTTCATTACATTGTGGACCAGAACGAGATTTTTTAGTTTGGTCTAACTAAATTGGTCTCTTGAGACTCCGCCTATCCAGGCAACATATTATCTTTGCCATCTTCTTCGTATGGAATGTGTCGTCTGACTCTCACGGCACGCGTACGGCGTACACGCACTGACTACGTGCGATTTGTCCGAATTTGAGACTTGAAACAAACCAGGTGCCGGTTTGGTGTCGTCGTATTGGTCGACTGATGTTGTTACAATTAAGAAATTCTAGCAATTAAAACCAGAGAACTTGATGCGAAATTGTGGTTTCATTTATTGGCGGAAAGTACTCGCAGAGTTCAACTTAGTGCAGTGTTTCAGATTCATAATTCCAATATGATACAAAGTATTCAGCACTTCAGTTGTACCAAAAGCCAAAATGTCTAGCCCAAAATATGCATAACTTTTGCAGAAATCGAAATGGAATGTGGCTCACATTCATTATAGTGATCATAATAAAGCAACTATTTTCTCACAGATCGTGGACTAAATATTTTAATAAAATACCGTAAACTCCAGCAGAATTACCATTAATGCTATCAGTCCGAGTCCGACTTGGAATTCTGTTTAATTTCAAGTTTGCGTTTTCCCATTAAGCATTTCCTTGATGGTGGTGTTGACAGAATTCATTTGATTGTGGTTTCTTGGAAGAAACAAGAAGCTGTGAGGAAACCAGAAACTGGTTCGAGTGTTGGTGTCGTCTAACTCACAGTCCTGTTTCTTGAGAATTCGAGTTCACCATTTCCTGCCTAAATTGTCTCCCATAAATTTTCTTGAAAATGACTGATTAAGTCTTTAACTCTTACATAAGCAGCGCATTTCTTGAACAAAGCATCAGCAAGAGGAGTCCTGGAAGCCGGAACTCCTACATTTCAGGGACACAGTTGAGACACTCACTTCGTTGCATTCGCATCCGATTGGAATATCTCACCCTGTGCTTTGGAAATGCCAAAACAAACACGGCAAAATTTTAAGTCGTTGGGATCGGGCCCGGAATTTGATTTTACGGCGAAGTTCTAACGCTCAACGTCAGAGACGGCGACGTAGCCAATACGAAAGCAGTCGTCAAGCTGTTATAGATGAATTTATTTATTGTTGACTTTCATAATAGAGCGCACCGTTATCGGGCACAAAACTACTTGTGCCTATAATTCTCTCTTCCACTTTCGAGCAACAACAATAATAATGTCACTCGCTGAGTGGTTGATAGATCGGATGATAAGCTCAGTCACCATACTCAGTTAGGCAATGCACACTTGTTGAAACCAGAACAAACAGCAAGGAAAGTTTATCTTACAATCTTCTTCCAATTCTCTAAATGCAACGGTCTGAGGTCTGATGCGTAGTTATTACTTTGTCACCGCGAAATGACTAAAGATGGACTTTTTTTTGGTTGCTTTCTGAAGACAATAAAACGACGACTCGTTTCTGGAAACAAATAACGGAGAATTTGTGCGTCCTTGCCCATCTCCTCTTTTGATTGAAATAAATTGAGAAGTGACTGTAAACTTCGAGATTAGTTTCAGACAATGGAATGCTGTTTTTCCTGGCTGGACAAATGAAATCAGAAATGGATATGAATGGAATCATTTTGACGATCTCACAAAAAGAGCAGCTTCGTCGAGACAACATTGAAAGCATACATTCGTGTATAACGGTAAGAAAGGTGGTCACTTAAAGACAAAACAAGCCAAAAACTACAATTCATGTTACAATGTGATAATTGCAGAAACCGAAGCAGAACCATATCTTGAAGAAAACTTTCGGAACATCATTTTTGCATTAGTTGTCAATCTGTCAATTTTGTTCGGGCGTAAAATTGGTTTGAGTACAGAATTTGAGTTTGGTTTTGTAAAACTCGGAGCTGAATGTTTATTTTAGGAACTTCTCCCGAAAGCACCGAAGACCTTTGTCCAACGTAGAGGAGGATGGTGAAGTGTTTGCGTGGTTCATGTTAGAGATGAGATGAGGTTGGAAAAATTTGAAGGTGATAGATACGAGTCTCAGGTGACCCATTTCGTTACACATTTCTATGCTTATAGCAACGTACCCTTCCATGTTTTGCTTTACCTTTTAAAGGATCAGGTAGACACTACCGTGGTCCTCACTTCAATGTTACTGCAGCGGCAGATTGCTTACTTCTTGAGCTATGTTAAATGAATTACATCGTAAGCGTCATAAACTTGATTGGAAACCGTAGTATGAAATTTGCATGTTAACTTACTTTGTAAATTAGTCCAATGGATCATCATTTTATCTTTCGAATTCACAGTATGAATAGATTTGAGTTATATTATTCGCCTGTCTGCACTGTTTGATGCCTTACCCGCAATGAATAATCTCGAGAGTTTATTGCGCCTGTTTTTTGTCCATGCCCTTGGCCTTCTACCCATTTATTACTCTTGGTTCACATCGAATGACCGGTGAAATGTTGACCTACTTCCAATACGATTATTATAATCTGAACGTAACCTTCATGCTTTCTTAAAAGTTTGAGTTGGTATATCCTTAGGCTTGAAGGGACTGAGGTTCAAAGAATGAAAATGTTGAACCTGAACACTGAGCACTTGTCCTTTCGTTGACGAACTTGATGAATCCGAGGATATAAAGCCAATTCAGTTTTACTAAGATTTCAGTTTCGTAAGGGATTCCTCCTGACAAAGTGAGATTTTTTGTTTTTCATTCAACATGCAGTCAGCAATTCTTTGCATCATTTTGTCGTCGAGTGTGATTTTGGCACATGGAGCCAGTACCAAAGTCACTCCTGGCACGGTGGCTCAAGAAACTCCAGAACCGGTCACTACTGTTAGCCGACCAGTTAGAGAAGTCAGGCACAATAAGTATATGCATGACCAAGTGAAATCGGTAAGTGAATCCGTGAAACACAAGACAGTACACCCAAACGATGAAATAGAAATGTGAATATTCGAAGTGTCTTCCACTACTTGTAGGCGCTCAGTGCAACGCGGAATTATCGCGAGAGCAGAGTCAGTCACCATTTTAAGGTCAGAAAAACCTCCGATCAGCGCGATATTAGCAAATAGTGTATTTTTTCATGAAATAGGACTCGGGAGAGAGACTGAAGAGACAAATCGGAGTAAACACAATGACAGGTATGCCTTACGGCGCGCCGCCACTGGTATCCTCTATGATGACGCCACCTGTCCCCGTGACCCCAAGGCCAGTTCTTAATCCAATGACCGGCTATCCATATGCGTCCTATGGCGACTTGAATCCGGCTCACTTCGGAGAAATCATTCTATTGAATCCAAACGACTTCTACGACTTGGACTTCTTGGTTCCAATGACCACGACGGACTTAATTCTTCCGCCAAATCTTCGCCCATTCGCTGTCACGCCCGCATTTCTGCTCAACTATCCTGCAAGTTATCCCGACTTCCAGCTGCTGTGCGACGAAATGAATTTCAGCTGTTTTTATTACTACTATTTTTGAATGATCCCTAATCCACTGTTATGAGTCGGTGACATTTGCCATTGAAATCATGTAAATAAATCTTAATTGATTTTGAGGCATTCTTGTTTTAAGCTCTTATTATATTTATCCCATGCATGTCTTGATGTGATTTGTGTTCCTTTGAGTTTCTAGAAACATTCGAGATTTCACGATGTTGAAAAACGCACAACAAACACAGCTCAGAAGTGAAAATGTTGAATTATTGCTGCGTAAACAGAGTTCGCCATCACCGCAAGTTTCACCTTTCACTTTCAGTATAGAAACACATGCAAATAATCTATGATTTCTTTTATTTCTCCACATTTTCTTGCCACCATAAATATTATCCATCCCTGACATCATTGCCGTCTTTACTGTTTAACTGCGTGTAACGAATTGAATACAGCCGTGCCAGCGACACATGCTATAAATTAAAGCCAATGCGCAACCAAACGTGCAAACCTGGCAGAATAATAATGGATATGGCTCGTGTCACTTTCACACCCAAACCAATCTACAAACGGCAGGAGGATGTGGGACAGAGGCATACGTTTACAAAATATGATCGTGCTTTCTTCGCTGAATACGTGAAGCGTGAGCCATTCTGTGGGGGAAAATGCAACTTTTTTTTATTGCACTTTGTGTGTAACAATGTTATGGTTCTTAAACTAAACGGATTCTTCCAGGATGAGTCACAACTCACAACAAGTGAATATTTCAGCTGTCCGCTGATGAATTACAATGACTTTACGTTCAACGATTTCGCCTTCGGTCTCCTTGCTGCACAAAGCATTGAAGGAATTTTGCGTTGATTCTACACTTGTTGGTGCATTTGGTACAGCTTTGTACCACTTTTATTTTGAATCAGCACGCATGACGTCATCTCTGGATGACTAATTTAAGTGTGATTACTACACAGTTAGGCAATGAATAATACAAAATTATCAACAGACAGCAATCAAGAGAATACTACTACTATCTAAATTTCAGTGAGTCGTCAACACAGAACTAAGTTGCTATTCCACAAGCTGATCGTAAAAGTATTTTCAACGCTTGAAAATTGTCAGTTGAAGGAGTGCCCGTCCATGCTGCGATTTACTAACTAGACCCGCCTAAGATTTTGTTGACGCCACGACAGCTCGAAGCTAAGTTTGTAAGTCCACTCTTTACTCTTATCAAATAAATATTGGAAGTCTACGTATTTAGAGATTAATTTGCATGTCAGTTACAGCGTTACAGGAAGGAAATCGTCGAGATCAGGATGTTTTCGTCAGGCCCAAACTACGCAAAATTGAAAACAAATCTGCGTTTAGCAGTTAATCGCTTAAAGCTGCTGGAGAAGAAGAAAACAGAGCTGGCGCTCAAGGCCAGGAAAGAAATTGCTGATTACATTTCTGATGGCAAGATTGAACGTGCAAAGATTCGAGTGGAACATATAATTCGGGAGGATTATATCGTCGAAGCGATGGAGATTGTCGAAATGTACTGCGATTTACTGCTGGCCAGATTCGGCCTGCTACAACAGATGAAGTTAGTACAATTTTTAGTTACACTACTGCATTAATCATATTCATCCTATAATTTCGAACGAAATTTTTTGCAGAGAATTGGACGAAGGATTAGCAGAAGCAATTTCAAGTCTAATCTGGGTTGCACCTCGTCTTCAAGCTGATGCTTCAGAATTAAAACTTATCGGGGATCAATTAATATCGAAGTATGGAAAACCGTATGGGATTGCTTGCCACGATAATACTATCGGGACCGTCTCACCCAAACTTATGCAAAAGATGAGTGTGCATGCACCTCCAAAGGTTCTTGTCGAGAAATACTTGATCGAAATAGCGGCTAACTACAATGTACCGTATGAACCGGATCAAAAGGTAATTTAAAATGCTTAATTAGGCTCTTTTGACATTTACGAGCAATAACAATAACAGTTTGTAACGTATCGATAGGTCTTGGATGAAGCAGAGGCGCCGGATGATTTAATTGAATTGGTCGAAGGCGGTGGAAATGGCCGGAACAATTTAGGTGGAGGAGCTTCAGGTGGTGGTGGTGGAATGGCTCAACCGCAACAGCCTGGATTTGTAGGCTACCCATACATGCCTATGCCGCCTGGGGAAATTCCACCCCAAAACAATCCTGCTGCAAATTACCGACCGTTTCAGTACCCCGCGCAAGGATGTGTACCTGCTGATGAAGTTAAAGTGCCTTTAGGTGATGAGCCTACTCCGTTTCCTTCGCCGTTTTCTCCTAACATTCCACCAAATGGTGGAGCTGGAGCAGCCGCATATCCACCAGTTCCAGGAGAGAAAGAATTAAATTTTCAGTACCCGGTAAGGAGATGTTGATCACAAAATTCTCAACGTACTTAGACTTTAGTCGTTAGTATGCAAATGTAACGTTTAGTTTAACACGCTCTTGCACAATCCGTAGCCTGTTGAATGCGGCTCTTGCATTGTTGCACATTTGATTTTGTTAAAGTAGTCAAAGTTTCTGCAGTTTTGTACTTGTAGCTTTCAGCCGAATTCATTTAATGTGATACAGTAATTCACATCTTTATGCTGCTAATCACCGCCTTCGAAAATACACCGTGCAGAAAGAGTTGTACCGTCAACCGTCGTTATATTTTGTAAAATAGGGAGGAATGTACAACGGTGGCGGAAATTATTTTAATCCGACTGGGCCGATGGCCTCCTTACCGCCACCATATAGCCCGCATCAACAGCCACACTCCCCGCAGCAGCCACAAGGGTCACAGCCACAGCAGCCACCGGGCCACGCACAGGTTAGTCAAGAAGAAAGTTGCAAGAAAAATATGAAATATGAGCCATCATTGAGATTCAGAAAGAGATGAATTTGCATGCCCTTTTGTATGCTTCGATGTCGCACTTTAGTGCTTGGCTTGTTCAATATAGTCAGTTCAGTTTTTGAATTTATGTATCTGAACAACCTTAATTTACCAAAACTAATTACTTATCCAGACGCAATTGTTTTGAACAGAACGATCCAAACACCCCAGCTGCCGCACCGAGAAAAAATATCACAGCGGATGATATCGACGAAATCAATTTTCCAGAGTTGCCTGATCTGCCTCCTCTTCCTGGAAATTCTTCTGGACCGCCTAGTGCAAAACCACGTTCAAATAACGGAAATCAAAATAAGAACCAGAAAGACAACGATGACATCGACTTCGACGATTTGGCGAAACGATTCGAAGACCTGAAGAAGAGAAAATAAATATTTCCAATCCAAGATCATGGAATTTGGATTCGGGATTACTCGATATGCAAACCGTGCATAATGCTCTTTACAATAATGACTATACGCCTTAATCAAATTCTCTAAATTGTTTGTTCAGTTTATTTCGTTTGAGCTTAACAGAACATTGGACTGTCACAAGCCATCTAATCTGTTGGGTTAAGATAATAGTTTAGTGTTGATTAATGATTATTTTGGAAATGATTTGGATATGCATCATAAGCGGTTGCGGTTTTCTTTTACTTGTAATACGGCCAATCTCCGTCTATTTGAATTACTTTCGAACTCCTGAATAAATCTAAGCCATATAAAATTGGCGATCAAAATCTCACACTAATTGGCAATTCACTCCATCAATCCTCGCACTCATCCGGTTCCAAGTCGAAGCCCCATAAAATGACGCTTCTCACGTACACGTACTAAAAGTTCAAGCTACAGTTGTGGACTTCATCCCGCGATTTTTATACTTCATGCGGACTCTTTTTTGGAGAAGAGAGTAAGCGAAAGGAGAAATCCTTAACGAAGACTGAGAAGTTTGGTGACGATGTATTCCGCATCCAAAAATATCTTGCTTGGTTTTAATTAGTTCATTCACTCCTTCAGAGCCAGTGATGCTGATTCCATTCAGAGATCTCTGGCAAAATTCATTTAAACGACTCTTAGAGGAATTGGTCGGTCAAGGTTGGTTACAACTTTTGAAGCTTTGGAATGTTTACACGTTAACCTGAGGAAGTTGAAGCAGAATCTGAATTTCGGCAGGTAGGAAGATTTGACTGATCAAATATGTAAATGGATTTTTATTACGTGCTCGCATTTTGGAGGTATGCAGAAAATGAATCAGATTTCTCAAGACAGTAAAAATGAGGATGATGGAATGTTGGACGACGATATATACGGAGACCTTGAAAGTTCCATCTATCTTACTGCTAGAAATCCTAATTGCAGAACCGTAAGTATGCCTCCTGAGTTTGCACGCCGACAGTGTGGTGATAGGCACTGGTGCTCATTTTTGTCTTGCAGAGAGTCGAATGGGAGGCAAGAAGCGTGGAGTTGGAAGCACACCTTGACCAGGCTCAATTGCAGATTAAGGAACTAACTGAAAAATTGAAGAAATCTGAGAAGAATTATATGATCCTCAACCATAATGCTTTGTGCCTTCAAGAAACAGCCAAAGGGGAACTCGAAAGGAAGAATGCCATGATTGCAAATCTGGCCAAACAGTAAGTATGACCGCCGTTAAAGCATAAAAATGGAAAAGCATTCTACTTGATTTGATTGATCGTTCTTCAGAATTGAAAACTTGACAAAAAGAATCAAGCCTTCGTGGAATAATGAACAAAAGTGTCCACAGATTACAAGAGCTGACTTGAACGAATTGGCCCGAGTGATACAAACTGCATGCACCGAGGCAGCAGGATTTAAGATGAGTCAAATTAGGGGATGCTTATCGGAAAACCGACAACTCAACATGCCGAAGTTATCAGAGAAGAAGTCCCAGTCAATAACTTCGCACAAAATAAGTTTTGAAAATATGCACATGTACTTCTATCAAGAACAATGCGATTTCCAGCGCAAAGAAGAAGTCACCTTTCCACAAAAATCCAGCTCAACCCTTCCAAACCCAGAAGTAGTTACTTCAGTACAAGGTGAGGGTGTGGCCCGCGAAATGGCAGTCGATCAGTATGTAACACAATATAGACATGTCGGTATTAGTGAACATACTGTAGGGAATCGTTCTAAGGCTTCGCCTAGCTATAAAGAAGAAAGCAACGAAGCAGGTGCGCCCAATCAACTAAGCACCCCGAAATGCGACCAAGCTCCCACACGAAGCAGTGTTGACACTGCTTCGTGTGACGTGAAGTCAACAACACCTGACTTAATGCCAAGTACCGCAGAGCCTGAACATGTAAGGTTAGGATCAAGGCATGACCATAAGCGGCGTGATGAGGGTGAAAGGAGAACCTCGCATTCCTCTCACCGTCATGAGTATAAACGACCAAGAAGCTCATCCAAGGAGCGCATGACACGCAGTGGGAGGCCCAGGTACGACGACAGAAGGTACGAACGTTCCGCCAGAGACCATTACTACGAGAGAAGGCGGTACGATACCACAAGAGAATACAAGTCGACCAAACCTAGTCATTAATATCGCACCGCCATGAATTTTGGATGCAATACAGCAGTTCAGCGAGTTTAGCGATAAGTTAAGATACGGAAAATTTTACTCGCAGACAATGTTGATTGATTGTATTGGGTCAGTCAATCCGATTTTAGATTCAGAGCATAGTTTATTCAGAGATATTGTTGAGCTTGTGATACTTATCTGAGATTTTGAGATTATCTGTACGCTGAAATAAAAGAGTTCGAGAGTATTTGAAACAAATGAATGGCTTTATATAAGTTGTGTTTATTTCGAAAAGTAAATTTTGTCTATATTCATGAATTGACTTCATATTACATCTATGCATTTTCAGTAACACAGACTACAGATTTGCGTCTGAACACTTATCTGCTAAGTCACCTATCCACCACCGTGAACTTTGATAGTACCACCAACGTTCACGATTCACAGCACGAGTTTCCGTCTGTCATGTATGCAGTGTGCGGCTTAACAGAGCAATTCAGGTACCTTAGTGCATCTTAGAAGTTATGAAAACATATCTTTTAGGCGTTGAACAATTATCCGTCTACGTCTGTCGTTCATGGTCATAGTGAAAGTCATGTTCGTTCTTTCGTATTACGTGCTGGCGTAATTATTAATTATTGCTAGTTCTATGAATCACATGCTTGAAGCATCTAAGAGAGAAATGCCCTGTGTACCCTAATATGTCGCGCTTGATTCTGTTAGGGGATGCGTTTATCATTGTGCCTTTTCTTGAAGTTTTTTCTGATCCAACTGATAACGTATTCCCCTCTGGACTTGATACAGAGCAGTTAAAGCCACGAAAACGTTCACAGAGAATAGCGCCCAATTCTTTGGTATAATCACAAGTGAATAACGTGACCAAATAAGACCAGTGGCACCCAACGCAGTGCTTTGGGGCAAACTTATCTTCTCTGCTGGTCGATTCAAGTCGCCAATTCCAGCAATCACCAAGCCCTTATAATGAAATGAAATCCGTCATAAGACATCACCTCACCAAATCTCAAATGCTACATACACCAGAATTAATGTCCATTTACCCATTTAAACAGTGGCGACCAGAAGAAAACTGTTTGTGGACCTTTAAAATGCAAAATAAAATGTGAATATTATGCATAACCTTATTTGCTTTGCAATTTGGCAAGTACTAGTACGTATGGAGGGATGAATTGATGCACGTACCTGCCGGATGTTTCCATAATGGCATTAATTTTTGTGGAACAAATTGCTCCAGGAATGTCATTGATCTTCTGTACACCACTGATGCCATTCTTGCAGTTACTTATCTGAACAGGGATCCTTACAGTTGGAAAAACCAGTCACGAGTCCAGTCTTTAACGTGGTCACCTACAATTTTTTATTCGCCTGAATACTGCAGAACCAGCGAACTCTGATTATGGACGAGTAATTTAATTCTCTTCCTGGTATAGGCGTATAGTCTCTCGCGAGATCCTGTGCACTTGATACTAGTTCTCAACACTACAGCGTATGAAATGGTACTTGATCTTGACCGAATGACGGCGTACACGTGCGGACAACCAAGTGAAATTGCTTCGCTGTTGTGTTGGCAAACGCATGCAAATAATACAAATCATTGGATAATCTACTTATACTAACGTAGTGCTGCTACTACATGTATGCAATAAATTTTGTCGGACGATCATCATGAGCCACCATCGTGAGCCTTGCCCATGTCAGTCGTCCGAGTCTTCAAACAGACTGTATAAGCAAATGTGTCCACTGTGACCCCTAACCAACCATTTGCGTGAAGTTTCGTATTGCATGGTGACACAGTACGGTAAGGAGACGATTGGCTTGTCAGTTTGAGTTTAAGTTTTGGGGCAGAATAGGTTGCGCCCTTTTGGAATCGCATAAGGGTAAAAGGAGGCTATAAAATGTAAATACAGTGATTACTCCTAAAATAGTCTGGTCTAGCTAAGATTTCCATAGGTTTCGACCTTCGGAAGTCATTTTAAGCTTGAAGATAATGGTTACTTCTGTAGTCCTTATTGTTTCCAGTTTCCCATTTCATGAAAAATCTCACAAGCGCAATCGAAATGCTAACACTTGCACGTCCACAATCTGATTCATATTTTATTTGACACATAGGCGAGGCATGGAGAAATTGAGATTGCACATGGTCTATTCTATTGCTGGCAATTCGTCTTCGTTAGTTGGGATCATGGTGGTGGTTGCCGCATTAAATTATCGGCAGAACCGCAGCGTGGAACAGTTTCCAGAACAGGCCTTATTACATTTACAGGCGCTATCAATAAAGTGACACCAAGAGTGCCGTGTGCATTTTATTTAATTTTAACATTGTGCAATAAGTACCGTAGATGAATTTAATACAAAGGCATTTTTATGTTCGGTTAACTAAACTGAATTCTCATTACACGTGAGAAGTCGTGTCAGTTCTGCCTTGTCCTCGTGCCATGTCCACTGTGGCCAACTTTGCTATTATGATAAATCTGCCATCTGCCAAGCTTAAATCTTATGTCAGTTGAGTCAGTTTGACGTTTGACCACAAGAAGGGCTCATGATAATTTAAATCTCATGTAAATTCGGTTACATAATGCAGCAATATTGTGGTTCTTGTCTTGTTGCTTTACTGGCTTCTTCACCTCTTCACCCATATAAATCAGAATTATTTGGTTACTTGCCTCTAGTGCGAATTTGCCCTCATAAACGTTAACACCACTTTCCAGACGTACAAAGGAACCATTTCTCTGCACATACTAGAAAAGCGGCGTAGTGACGAAAATCAATAGCGAGTTCCAATCAGCTGAGTTTCGAATCACAAACACTGAAAATGACTGGTGATAATTTAACCGCAATTCTCTATAAGACAAACGATCTGAGATTGGTAAGTTGTGTCTCATTTTTCGGTATCCACAGTTTACGCATCATCATTATCTGCATTTTGTTTTTCAGGAAAATCGTCCAATCCCGGAGCCGAAAGATCATGGTACGTGTGGCATTTAATTACTTCCTAGTGCTCTCACAATATTATATCGTCGTTGGTCTCTGCAGAGGTGCTTCTACGGATGTCAGCAGTTGGAATTTGTGGGTCCGATGTTCACTACTTAGTGAAAGGGCACATCGGAGACTTCGTCGTGAAGGCTCCGATGGTACTCGGACACGAGGCTGCAGGAGTGGTTGAGAAATGCGGAAAAGATGTCAAAACTCTCAAACCAGGTGATAGAGTGGCTATCGAGCCAGGCGTCCCGTGCCGCATTTGCGACTACTGCAAGAAGGGCAGGTACAATTTGTGCTTGGACATTGTCTTCTGCGCGACGCCGCCGTACGACGGAAACTTGTGCCGCTACTACACTCATGCGGCTGATTTCTGCTACAAGTATGAATTGCTTCCAATTCGTTGACTGGACATATGCTCTGAAGCCATGAAGCTAATGATGCACCGTTCCAGGCTTCCTGACCATGTTTCGTTGGAGGAAGGTGCGCTCTTGGAGCCGTTGTCTGTTGGGGTTCACGCTTGCAATCGAGCTGGTATAACACTTGGATCCACCGTTCTCATCACTGGCGCTGGTCCTATTGGGTTGGTCAGCCTGTTGGTCGCGAAGTCCATGGGAGCGTCCAAGGTCGTCGTGACGGGTAAACACATACGCCCCACGTTCTCATGCTTTGCATGCCATAATCATCTTGTCTTTGTCATGTCAAGGTCGGGCATAGTAATTATTCACTTCTACCTTACTTGTGCTAACAAGCTCAAATGTCAGGGCTCATTTTTACTTTACAGTATTGCAGCTAATTAGAACTAGGAAGATTGGAACTGAACTTGAGACATGTTGCTGTATTTCAGAATGCCCCATTTATTCACACGCGTCATTTGATATTTCCACGGCAGTTGTTGATTTCATATCGCAAAATAATTACTCAAGCGCACTTTCGTTACAGATTTGGTTGAGGGCAGACTTACGGTGGCCAAAGAATTGGGAGCTGACTACATCATCAAAGTTAACCCCAATGACAGCCCGGCCACACTGGCCCAACAAATCAAGGGCTTTCTTGGCGAGTTGGTTGATGTTACCATCGAGTGCACCGGAGCTGAGTCCAGTCTCAAACTAGGAATTTCGGTCGGTTTTTGTACAAAATGCGATCAAGCGTCAGAATCGAGCGTAGAATGAAGTCTATGAAATATTGCCTATGATAGGGTACAAAATCTGGCGGCGTGGTTGTAGTTGTAGGAATGGGAGCGGCTACAGTCACCATTCCAATCGTCGATGCTCTGGTTCGCGAGGTGGACATCAGAGGAATATTCCGCTATGCTAACTGGTACAAGGACATATAAATAATTTTTACAAATCGGCACAGGGATGTATTAACAATTGCTTGAATTTACAGCTATCCGAAGGCCTTGGCTCTGGTCGCCTCAGGAAAAGTGAACGCCAAGCGGCTGATTACACACCACTTCAAGTTGGAGGAGACTCTTCAAGCTTTCGAAACCTCAAGAACCGGAGCCGGGGGAGCAATCAAAGTCATGATTCATTGTTAGATGGCTGCGAAGTGTAATGCGGAGAGAAAGACCCCTGGAAAGATAAGAACGCATTCAAAGCTAACAAAATACAAAACATTCGCGTCAAATATTCGATATTATTCCAGATTAATACAAATGTGCGAACAAAGCTATTCTTGATACGTAATCAGCGGCTTATTAGGATTGTCACTTATTTACAAATTGTCACAATGTCAGGGTCATTCTCGATTATATTATCCAAGTCTGTGTGACTGATATCGTGTATGAGGCAGATTTCATCGTAGCTGTGCCGTCCCGTAAACATCCCATAAATTGCAGTATATTTCTGACGATGGGCCAGCAGTTGGTCTTCTCTCGACTCGCTGTTGCTTGTAGTCGTGTCACTGCCGCCACTCGTGTGATGAGCGTGATAGCCGGATGAATTTGATATCAAGCTACTATTATGTGTGGTTAAACTGAAGGAGGAATGCCTTTGAGGTCCCATCTGAAGAACCGGATATTTTTCAATGCGCCGAACAAAGTCGTGAACAAGTCCAAATAAGACCAAATATCTCTCATCAATGAGGTTAAGCACAGTTTGGTGTGACTCGGAAGCGGAATTTCTCGTTCTGATAATTGCCGGCCCTTCCTTCTTGTCTCCAGCAGGCGCGGCAGTTGGAGCTGACGGTCCCAATTTAATTAGCAGCGGGGTCATTGTTGTTGTTATTGAAGCAGGGGACTCGTTAGAGGCTGGCACAATTGACCTGATTAATTTGATTGGTGTGGTTGGGTTAGACACGGTTCTTGGGCTTTGGTTTGAGTGTGTCGAAGAAGAGAGCGAGTACGAATCGCTATACTTTCGTTCAAGAAACGATGATAGCCGATAATTTGGTGGAACCGTCGTTAACGGAGTCGTTGCTGGAGTTGTTCGAAACCTTGTGCATAATTCCTTCATAGTAACACCTCGCTTCATTGCAGAATAGAATTTGACAATGTCCGAGAAGCTGGGTTTGCTCTAAATTAGAAAGCATTATTAAGATAGGGAATAAATATGGCGCGATGGCAGAGAACTATGATTACTTTGTGAATACTTACATGCTCCAATCTGCTGACAAAGTCAATGCAATCCATCTTGAATTGTTCTGAGGTCATGATCAATTTCTCGTGAATACTTGGCAATATGCAATATGTATTCCCGTACAAAAATAGAGGCACAAGCTTGATTACTCGGTAATACAAAAGGTTTTGCACGCAAATTTTGACTAAATTCAAGTCCACGTCGGCCAATGTCGCTGCAAGAAAGAAATGCATTTCTCTTTGTCGAAGAAGTTGTGCACTTGCATATATTCTACGTCTACTTACCAATTCTGGAGATGTGATTGAATCCGTTGATGTAAGGAATTAACTGTTGGGTAGTTAAATCCCATGCCTCAATTGGGTGAACATCAATGAGAAAGACAGGCACTTGATAATTGTAAACAAGTGGCGGATCACGAGCTACGAAAGGGACGACTTTGAGCTTTAAGAATCTTCGAACATCCGGAGCATTTATGTCTTCGACAATAATTTGGCACTCTCGACTTTGAGAATTCAGCCCCTGAAGAACGGCTGAAAATATCTTGTGCAGGATGCTCTTCCGAAGAGCTTCAACAGCAGCGTGTGATAGATTTCGACTTGCGGGCGTGTTATTGCTTGTATTAACGGAGCAGCCAGCGGTGGAGCAGCCAGTGACATTGAATTGTGGAACGGTAGGCTGTTGCTGTATATTTGGCGACGACTGCCCCGACAGTAAAGGAGGTGAACCAACGATCGGCAAACTTTCATTTCTTTCATTGTCCACAGTACTTTTCTCTGAACCTTGCTGAGCAAATGACAATGTTTGTGATTGCTGGGCCTTTTGTGAGAGAAAATTTGACTCAACCTCCAGTGCATGAAAGAACTCGGCGAATTTTACGAGAACTTGTTCATATTGGACAGTCCTCGCCCACGCATCGCATACGAAACAAATATTAAAATAGTAAGCATTTCGTTCATAACTGTCACTTTTGATTTGGATTGGGTGGCCAATAACTTTCCTACCCAAAACGTTGACTGTGAGCACCAGCCTTTGCAAATGACTTTTTGGAATTATGTATGTTGAGATAACGTCAAACAGCTCCTTCGATATCACTTCTTCGGGGTATTGGAACACAATCTTCGGGCCCGCAATATGGTGAAATTCTGACAAGAAAATCGCGCGTATGGGACCTTCACGACCACATCCTTCGAACAAGTCTTCTTCTTCAACTTCAACCGCTGCAATTTCTTTGACGACTTGGTCAAGGTCCTCGATCTGAGTTTCTTCAATTATACTCATTCGCTTAGTCCTATTTGCGGGTGGTGGCTGATCCATCATTATTTCAATTTCTGCGATGCGAGAGTCAATCTATATCACAAAGAACCAAATCAGGCGTCAGCCACTAAATCAATCGATGGTCCAAATTAAAAGCAAAGTACCAGTGTAGCTTCGTGCTGTCTAATTGCAAATTGTCGCTTTCTCAGGAGAAAACGGAAACCAGCCAGGCAGGGTTCTGAATAAAAGTCTTGCTTCGAGTGTCGCTCCTGAAGTGTGCATCAGGAGGGCTCTCTCGGGCTGGCGTGGTCATTGAATGGTTAAACTCCTCGCCGCGACCACTCGAAGGGCTCGAGAATTTTGCGACACAGTGTCTTAGGAAATGAAATTGAATATATTCCCGGCTCTCACGATTCGCTTTACAGACTGCATTCGTAAAGTTTATGTTGACATCCTTGTCCGTATTTGTTTGGGTTGTGTTTTTCTCACACCAATACAAAAATATAGTAAAATTACATTCATACAAGAATCGCATCTTGCAAAATAAGGCGTTGAAATAAATAACTGCTTTCACTGTCGCAATTCTGGGGCTTCCAAGTGATAAGAGATTGCATTGTTTTTGTTTTTATAGCTCATGAGGTCATTACTGAGAGCTTTTTAGCAGCAGGGGCTTTTTAGCACTTCGGGCAACCTCTGCCCGATTGTCCATTCATTTAGTCGACTTTAATGCTAATTTTGAATTCGAGAGCTACTGCATCACGGAAAGGTAAATAATATTGGCGGAATTCAATTGGGTTAATGCCCAGTTTGAGTCTCATTGTTTTACTTGCTTTTTATTTACAGGCGTAGAAAAGATGCACAGAGCCTGCACCTTCGGCCTTAATGTCCATTCAGTCTATCGTTGACAAGTTAACCAGTTATCAAATCAGGTCTCCATCATGTTCACCCCAAAAATGTCGTCCTCCAGCTCAACACTGACTCGTGAAGAAATGAGAAAGTACTTGAAGGAACGGCAGGACTACCGGATTGTCATTCTACATGCGAAAGTTGCTCAAAAGTCCTACGGCAATGAAAAGCGTTTCTTTTGTCCACCACCGTGCATCTATTTAAGTGGCTCAGGCTGGGAAGCAAAGAGGCGAGAATTCCTGGAGAAAGGCGAGACTGACGAGCAGGCAGCGCTATGTGCTTTCATTGGGATTGGTGGCGGAAGTTCATCAGATCATACCACCGACAGTAACATGCAGCAGCTGGAACTGTCATCGGACAAGACTTACTGCGCCGCGAAGACATTGTACATTTCCGACTCCGACAAGAGAAAGCATTTCATGCTTCTTGTTAAAATGTTTTACGGGAACGGACACGACATCGGTCTGTTCCACAGCAAGCGCATCAAAGTTATATCCAAACCATCAAAGAAGAAACAGAGTCTCAAGAACTCCGACCTTTGCATAGCGTCGGGCACAAAAGTTGCGCTATTTAACCGTCTACGCTCACAAACTGTCAGCACACGATATCTCCACGCTGAGAATCAAGGCTTTCATGCATCCTCGACAAACTGGGGCGCATTCACAATACACTTGGTGGACGAGGATGACGACCAAGTAGAATGCACAGAAGAAGAAGAGTTCACGTATCGAGATGGGTACATTCATTATGGCAGCGTGGTCAAATTGGTCTGTAGCGTTACCGGAATGGCACTACCTCGCCTAATAATCAGAAAAGTGGACAAGCAAATGGCACTACTCGACGCTGATGATCCCGTCTCACAACTACACAAGTGCGCTTTTCACTTGAAAGATACCGACAGAATGTATCTGTGCCTGTCACACGACAAAATCATACAGTTCCAAGCCAATCCGTCTCCAAAGGACCCTTCCAAGGAAGTCATCAGCGACGGGGCTGCGTGGACAATTATTAGCACCGACAAGGCGGAGTATCAGTTCTACGTTCCACCATCCAACGGTCTGCACAAGCCCATTACACCAGTGCCAATCGTTGTAGGACTCAACTTAAACGGAGGTGGGGACGTCGGGATGTTGGAGATCAATGGCGAAAACTTTGCCCCAAATCTGAAGGTCTGGTTTGGGGACGTTGAGTCCGAGACCATGTACCGGTGCCAAGAAAGCATGCTGTGCGTGGTTCCCGACATCTCACATTTCCACGAGAATTGGCATTTTGTTCGAGTGCCCACGCAAGTTCCAATTTCCTTAGTTCGTGATGATGGAGTTATCTTTACAACCAATCTTACGTTCATATACACGCCCGAACCGGGCCCACACATTCATTGTCCAGCAATTGATAATGTCCTGAAGTCCCCGAGCAGGCAGTCATCGACAACTCAACAGTTTGGCAACAATAACAACGCGATGGATGTTGATATTGCAAATGAGTTTATGAAATTTTCCTACACAATGTCCAACGACAATATTAATTAATGCCTTGCAACTACCGTTTTTGTCGAGAGCTTTTTTAGTATTTTAATTACTTTAGCGTTAGACAGTTACGGCAATTCTTTGCCAATTTGCGAGTATGCCGTAGATCTTGTTTAGGGAAATTGTCAGGCGCTTTTTTACGTTTTATTATTTTGTAAATCTCAGAAGTTTATAATTGTCTAACATTATGAACGACGAATGACCAAGCATCATCAGGTTAGCATTAAGCCGGTTTCGTATTCGATTTAGTGATCTCATTCATAGATCTGTGTAACTTAACCTTGCTGAAGAATGAAGTATCGATCGGCCTTATCTGAAGTGTCTCGTTCCACGCGAACACTTAATTTATGACTAAAATTATTGATATAATGTTACTATTGTGCCATCAGTGCCATGTTCAAATTTGGCGAATTGTTTTTAACAATGAATAAAATATATGCCAGAACTTTATGCAGATAGAATATATCTTGCCACATGCCCAGTTTCGTTTCCAAACAAATTAACTTTTATTAAACACAATCTTTGCCGAAATATGAAAGATTTGTTAATTCATATCAATAAATTTAACGGTGCTTTCGCTTTTGCTTTCCTGCCTCTCGTGCCTTGGCTGCATCTTCTGGGTTCTCAGCCGCTTCCTTCGCTCTCTTTGCTCTGATTCCCACCAAACGAGCATCAGCTCGGGCCTTGCGGAGTGACACAAATGCAGACCCTTGCTTCTCCTCTTCCGTTGGAACTCTTGCCTTCTCCTTCTTCGGGGTGTGTCGGATGGGCAAGACTGGGCCCTTCAGTTGTGAAGACAACTTCACTTCCTCCGGCTGAAAGAGAAATAATTATTTAGTAAAAGGGAACGAATAAACCAATACTTGAAATAGTTTGGAATTGATTGAGGACACTTACGGTAGAATCACCCTTCCATGCCTTCTTAGAGCCAAGTGGGAACAAGATGAGTCTTGACCTGTATTCCTTGAGGCGTTGGACATTTTGTTGCAAGGAATCCAACGATCTACTTTTTCTTCTATGGTCGACAGCAATGCCGATGGTTCTGGCAAAGTTCTTGTTTAGTCCAGCTCTCTTGATCTCTTCGAGAGTAAACCCACGACCAGTTCGCACTTTAGTGTGGTACTTAACAGTTGGGCACCGAACAATTGGACGAATGGCTCCTGCAGCGGGGCGAGGGGCAATTGCTCGAGCCTTCTTCAATCTCTTCTGATGGCGACGAATTTTTCGAGCCGGCTGATTAAACCAGGTCTTCACATAGCGTTGCCAATCCTTATGGAAGTGCCCATTAGGGATCATATTATTACGTTTGGGTGACATGTTTCTGTAAATCGCACAAATATAAGATTACATATTGTTAGTTTAAATAGTCAATGCCCAATAAGTTAAGTGGTCTCATGCTATGCTGCTGTCTGCTTCCTGGCCAATTTTCCAACGATCTTTTAGTCGACAGCGGAGTGACCGTAAGTAATGACGTGTGGAGCCTAGCCGCTAGCTCTAGCTTAATTAAATAGTACTTACAATGGTTGTCAATCCTAGTGACAACAAATCCAATTAAGATGAAATCCAATCAAGTTGACCGTCTGTCTCCAATCGCAGTGCTATCCTATGCATATGCCGGACAATGCAGTGCAGTAGTATCTCGCAGGCCACGCCGCATATGCATTGGCTAAATGGAATGAGATTTCGAACACGGGCGGTTGTCCAAGCATGGTGCACGTTTTAGCTACGCTGTGAGTCGAGATATCGCTTGAATCGAATAAAAATGTAGAGGAAGAAGACACGACAGACGAACTTGCGAATGTGAGCCACAGTCAAACATTTTCTATTCAGTACTTTTTGGTGGTGACCCGGCTGAAGTTCACGCCGTTTGGCAACGTGATTTCGCCAACTACGAGCGAGGTTAGGAGCTCTAGGCCTTAAATCTGGAACCTGAATAAAGAATCATGTCTCTGAACTTTTTGAGAAAGGTACACAACACTTTCGCTTCTGGAATTCCTAATGAATGGGGTCTGTAAACGTTGAATAACCATTGTGCATTACTTCTTGTAGCCAAATGATACCATCCGAATCGGTCGTGATTATGACAATCCTGACGAAGATACATGGGATGACAGCGAACTCATAAAAGCCTACGACGCGAGCATAAAAGGGTTCCGAAAAGATAAGAAGAAACTAAAAGAAGACCACCCAGAATTAGCAGAAGCGGCAGTTCCTGGGCCATGGGTAGAAGTGAATAGTGCAGACTATGCTTATAGCCGATCTCTTTTGTATTCGACGGAGGCACATGCGAACGATGAGGCAGAGGTGCCAACCGAATCGACGGAAGATGTCCCGGAAACGTACGAAGGTGAGGGTGAAGACGAAGAGTATGAACAGTATGAAGAATATGAGGATGAAGAGGAAAAGGAAGACACCACCGAACAATATCAAACTCCTTCGTCAAGTAGACGACAACCAGACTTTTCGTTGCCGAACCAGTTTCAATTTCCAAACATTTTTATGCCGCCTATGCCGAACGCCGCCAGTAATCAAGATTTGGGAAAAGGGACGTTGCCATCGCTCCTCATGTCCTGGTACATGAGTGGCTACCACAGTGGCTATTTTGATGCTAAACAAGAATTTAAACGCGAACACATGCGACAACAGCGGAAGAAGAATCCAAGACAGTAGTGATAAGGCGTCATATATGGTTTCGACGAAGGTCAAGTTTCGTATACAGCTGCTAATGCTACCAGGTTCAACTTGTTAATGTTAGTTGGCTAAGAAATATTTATCTTCCAGATGAATTTTTTAAAAATTACAATGTATTACCCATGTTAAACTTCCTTTTGGTATTTATTTGCCGACACTGACGCTCATTATAAATATATTCTTATTCAAAAAGTGAAATCGGGTCAAGATCATAAAATTTGACTTAGTGAAGCGAGAAATTTTGAACTGAATTCTGCGTCTGAGAATCTATCTACAGAAGATCTTGCTCTATTGACAATAGCATTGCGTCCCTCAGGGTCCATGTGAATGATTTCCTTAATGCATCGGGCATAATCTTGCTTCGTGGTTGCAAGAAAGCCAGTTCGATTTGAATCTGTGGTGTCAGTGACAATGTCCATCATCGGTCCCCCAGAGTTGTTTGCTACCATTATTAGACCAGCGGCCATGCTTTCCACAATTCCTGGAATAGAGTTCACTGTTTGAATCAAGTGATTTGAGTCACTAGTGACGAAAAAATTACCGATTCCAAAATGTTCGTTCCACATCGTGTGCAGCCCAACAAGGCCTTCGCTCATTTCTTTCTTCAGCTCATCAAACGGAACATTTACTTTGAATTGAACGTTCTTGTCAATACCCAAATCTACCGCTAACTTTTTCAGAGAATCAACTCTATCCCGGTCTTCCTGGTCTCGACAGCTCCCAATGCAAATTAACTGAACTTTACTCCATGCTTCTGGTGTTACAATCTGCTTCAACTCCGCCAGGCTTTCCAGTTGTAAAGGATAGTTTTTCTCAGGTCGAAATTGTGCAATGGAGAGAATGTTAAAAGTTGTCAATGAAGTAGATCGAGACATGCGCCGAAATTCTTCAACGTTGCATGGAGGGTAAACTTTATGCAGCTTAGCCGGGCATTTCCACAACGAACTGATGTGTCCGTACGTCCAACTTGAATTCGTCATCACCACATCACACGAGTAATGCCCAATCGTGGAATAAAGCCATGCGAAAAGTTGGTAATATATAAGTTTCACATGAGACAAAACTGGACTCTTGACTACTGCGGAAGCATTATTGAAAGACTGAGTTCTAGATGAAATCACCGATAACATATCCGTGCTAATTGTTGGGTAGTGTGTGTAGGAGCCAACCCTGCATTGTGCGATGTATTTTGATAGTGGATACGTGAATGCATATCCCATCGTATCAATGAAAGTATCTGTCAAGATACAAGACAACTATAAGCAATAATGCAGATGACAAGTAGCATTCAGACAATTCTGTGGCATAAATTCGTCGATTACCTGGGACAAATTTCGACAAAGCTTCATATCCAAGCCACACCGAGCCAAGACTTTGGCCAAGAAGCGTGAAATAAGGGTACTTGGAAGATTCTACCCACTTTCTTTGAGTAAGGTATACGAATTCAATGGACGCGTCCTTTGGGAATATTATGTTGAAGCTTGATTTGACTTTGGCCAGAAACTGGTCACGTGTCACGCCAAGATCTCCAGTATAAATTATGTAACGATAATTGGGATACCTGTGATTAAAGAATAACGAATGTAGATGCGTATTTGGCCATGTGAAGCTAGTTTCATGTATGAAGAAAATGGGAGGATTCAATTACTTTGTCGCCAGCGCTTGCAAGCCGCCCCATAAAACTCTTTCACCACCACCGCCGGCATTGCAATATGGATGAAACAATCCAACAGCGTACTTGCTATTGAGAACTTTTTGCCGTGCCCGCTGACTCGCAAACTGCAAAAGAATGACTTGGTCAAAATTCTGTCACCCGAGAAGATGTAACGCAACTCACCTTCCTTCCTAACAATATAAAGGCCGGTAAAAACAGGAATCCGCCAAGAATGACGGCAAACAGAAGAGCGTATTGGATGCTCGTACAGACGAGGTCCACTCCAAAATTTACCCAGCAGCACCAGCCCATTGCGATATGGGATCCAAGGTTTGGTATGTGCTCAGTTTTTTAATTGACTCCTTCAACAAACCGGTCATCTGTTCCGAGTTTTTGAACGCTGGTTTGGCAGTTTCTCAGTACACGTGTATTGTGTACGTCTGCTAAACCCCACCTCCCAGAAGATAGTCGACACTCAAATTTGGTATTGCGTTGTAAAGTTTTATGTATGCCTGTTTGGTGTACAATGTAATGAGCATTTCTGTAGATAAACATTCGCTGATGACTGTTCTTTGTGTCTTTTTTGTCGAATGAGTCATCTTCACAAACTGCAGTTGAGGGTTTTGAGCGATGCAATTAATCTGCCCGTAAGATAAACACGAATACTAAAACAGTCATAGTCATAAGTTGTACCTGTGCATTGGTTGTGGTTGTGAGGTGCTAGATCATACTTCAGTGAGTCAGTAGTGCCTACGATTACGAGATTGCAACACAATCCATTTGACTGCAGCAATTTAGCATTTCGGATTGAGTTGGCTAGTTTCACCATCAGCACGATCACACGTAAGTTTCAGGTCACTGGTCAATGAAAGTCACGGCATTTGATCGGTACAGAATTTTACCGTAGTCATTAAATACTGCAGCATGATCCATAGCATTCCAATGTAGTTAACTGTTGCTTCTTCAATAATTGTCGTTTCGGGTTTCAGCACGAGTTGACACTTGCCACAATGGCCACGCCAAACTCGGAAGCCTTCTTTGATGGAGAGTTTTATGAAGAAAATTCGTTCTTGGTTCTGGCAAAGGGAGATGAACTCTCCGCACATTCATCCCTGAACTCAAGCGATGCACACAAATCAGTTGATTCGCAGAATACACAGCCCAGAAGTGAAAATGTGTCGGCGGTAAGTGATACTGATAATAATGAGGAGTTTTCCATGCAATGTTTTGGAAAGAATAGCGAATAATTTCTTATTAGTAATTCCGCAAATTGAACAGAATGTGTCACCTGTGCCAAAACCTCTCCCACGATCAAATGCGGGCCAAAGCAACACTACTGCAAATGCTAACTTACCTGTGGACGAGCCAGTTAGTTCGCACTTCGGAAGCATACAAATACAAGGGCCTTCCACTAGCAGTTCCGATGACAAGGCCCAGGCCCCTGCTGCACAACTGAAGAAGAGCCTGATTGATCAACCAGAAGTCAGCCTTGCGTCGATTATTTCTTCAAACTCGTCCATAAGTCCTTCTGAAGCTGACAGTTTGGAGGAGTCGTTGAAGTTGATCCACATACTTAAAACTGAGAATGAAGGTCTAAAAGGTTAGTGGGCATCCATACCAGAGACACCAGGATAGTAACCTTGCAATATCTAAATGATTTTACTTACTTAGGAATATTGGTCCAAAGAAATGAGTCCCTGCGCGATGAAATTAAATCAATTCACTCGACATCGGCAATGTACGAATCAAAGCATGCTGATCAGTTGGAAAAGTATAACTCTTGCATGAAGGCCGTTTCTGAGGTAAATTAGTTATTATAAGCTGAATCAATGTATCACATGGGGCATTAGAAGTACCAAAGACACAACTTTTGTAAATTTTCTGCAGCTCCGTTCAGAAAATGCACAACTAAGGGCAAAGTTGGCAGAAAACGTCCTTCCTGACCAAAATGATTTGGCTAAAATAGAGGTAAGGCTTTTATAAAGAACGTGGACAATACCTAGAAATATCTCACTATTCTGCCTATGAAATTAACTTAGAACTTGGAGAGACAGCTGGAGGACCAACGGGTCCAAACAATGTCACTCCAGAACGAGATTCAGCGCTACGTGGACGTCGTTAAAGATTGCGAAGCTAAAATTGCACTTCTTAATGAACAAGGAAAGACACAGAAAGAACAGAACGAATCGCTTGTTGTACAACGAGATGCTATCCAATTCGAGCTGACTGACGCCAAGATAACAATGGCCAATTTATCGGACGAACTAAAGAAGTACAAAGGCGATGGAAGTAAAACAAGTAGTCTGAGTGGTGTTATGTCAAATGACCATTTGGAATCTGCTCTTCATGCCGCTCGCTTGCACCTTACAAATATGAAGGAGGACAATGACAAAAAGAATGAAGTTATTTCTTCACTTACTGAGCAAAAACAGTTCTTTGAAGCTCAGGTGAGTTCGGGGTAACAATTCTATTACGCCTAATTTTTACGTATTCCAAAGTTCTTACTCCTTGCTCTAACTCTGTAGATGAAGGAATTTGAGGCCAATTTCAAGGAAGAGAGAGACGAAAAACATAAATTAGCAGAAACCCTTTCACTTCTTCAAATCGAATTGGAGAAAGTCAAATCTGAATTGACCGCAAAAGCTGAGGAGCTGGAGAAACTGCACCGTTCGCATTTGGTTCTTGCAAATGAACATCTAAACAGGTAATTTACTTTACCTAACTATGCACTCAATTCTGATAGAATAGTTACTGTTGGAAATAATTCCTGCTCAACGGGCTAACCCTGTACCTTTAGCTAGCTAGGGCCTGGGTTAGCCGGGCTTTAATTGGACAAATTAAACTTATTCAAGCAGTTTGTCTTAATTTTTCCCCCCAAATTCTTAGAAATCGTGAAGACTCTGTTGGGACACCGCCTGGACCGGACGGAGTAAGTTACTGGTTTAATTCCTCCTTTAGCCCAAAGTTTATTATGTCCTTGTGGTGTCATTTTGACATATATTTTAAATCTTTCAGTTTGTGTTTATAAATCGACAACGTCAAATGCAGAATGTGAGTAATGAGCAAGTTCAGACAAATTCACCAACTCCTCCTAGCGCACCGGTTGGAAATACACCGACTCCCACTGGAGTAATGCTCGCATCGCAGCAGCCACCGGAGCTGCCTCCTGGAACATGTCCATTGTGTTTTAAGAAGTTTCCAAGCCCCGATGTCGTCGTTCGTCATGCCGCTAATTGTGGTGTGAGCATTACCCCTGGTCAAAATCCATTTATTTTCCCATAAGCAACGGATCCACTGACTGTGCGGTTGTTCCGGATATTTCGTTGACCACAAGATTGATAATTCTTGCTACATCTTGCTTACTTACTTCTGTTTATAAGGTTTTATGCTCCATGTTGATGTTAGATTTAAATGCTTCATCTTCGTTTGCCAGTGGACCATCTAAAGTTGGCCTTGGAATTTGGGTTGGATAAAGGAACAATACTGACAAGAGAAGAGTTGTGCTAGTGCTAAGTTTTGTTCCTTTACAAACGTCGGCTTTTACTAAAATTCATATAGCATCGCAATTCGTGTAGATCGACGTTGATTCTTATTTTAACAAAGCAAGTACCTAATTAATTAAATGGTCGTGAGTCACAAATTATTGAGAACCAATTCAATATTTGCTGTAATAAATTAAATGGAGTTGATAAAACCTAGCTGGTAGCAAGAATTTGTGTCTGCCAGAAAACTGGCGTTTATTGCAAGCCAATTCGCAAAGAATCAGAACTAAAAAATTTTAATAAGGATAAATGAGCATGACACAATAATTTTGCATGCAAGAAAAGAGATTAGCTCAGTCACAGAGATTTGCAGCGCTAGAGGATCCAAGGTTCATATCTTTGTCACAAGCTGTCATGAATGTGCCAGCGAACTCCGAGTGTCTGATTCCCAAGCTGAATGCTGGAGGATTTCTCCAAACTCGATGAGTAGCAGCATGAACGTTGTACGACCCCGGCCCGGCGTTGATGCTTTGAAATTTCAAGGGCGGCCACCGAGACTTGAGTGTCACTTCACCACCTTTTGGCTTGATGAGGTCCGGCGGACCGATGTCGTAAATTGGTCCAGGCGAGCGGAAAATTTCTTCCTCCCCTTTGGCCCGTCCTTTCCTAGAATCCAAAAACATGTTCGTAAGCACAGGTCGGTGATAAATGCTCCTTGCAAAAATGCGGCTCACAATGAGACTTCTTGTGCAGTGGGTTTGTCAGGTACTTTTGGTCCGAGTGCTGGAGGCTAGAAAATGGCCGACAGGGGACAGAATTACCTTTTGAGCAAGGAACTTGATGCTGGGCAAAATGAAACAACGACACAAACGCAGAACTTACGAGGAGATAAATTGGACCTACAAACGCACGAAAGAGAGAAAATAAAATTTTCCTACGTAAAGAGCATTGAAATAGAGATTATAGCTGCGTACCAGGCGAAAATTTTCCCCTCTCGATCCCTGCCGCTCTCCATGACATCGAGTACTCCGGAGGTCGGCGACGGTTGACGTTGATTAGCGGAAAGTAGGCTGCAGGTCCAGGCGTATCAGTGTTGAAGTTCTCTGCAGAAGAAATAGGAAAGCACTTCGCATGTACGTCGTGCATAGTTTCATTTCTCTCTAGGCCTCCCCACGCGCTGTGACAAACATCTTACCGATAACTTTGGTCTTTCCTCTGATTGAGAACGACGGAGCTGAATCCGGGCCTTTGGCTGTTAACCCTTTCTTGATGCTCTAAATGGGACCAGGGCCATTGCCTCTTTGAATCAGCGTCGATGGCAGCTGAAGTCCAAAACTGTAAGCTGGATTCTGCTTCCTTGTTTTGTCATGGTCGAGGTAGCCAACGGTTGGAGGAAGCATAATACCTGATTAAGTACAGATCATTGCTCAGTGCCAACTAGGTTCATCAGTTATGACGAAAAGATTCTGGAATGCGTGTACCTCCTGGGCCGGGGCCTCTGTCCCAGAATGAAGACAGCTGCTGACGGCGCTCTTCTGCGGTCTTGTTGGTCATGGTTGAGAAATACTTTAAATTTGGACTACGGAGAAGATAAAGTCAAAATATGAGTTTCAACCCTTAAAAATTTTGGAAAAGGAAAATTCAACCAATACAAAATTGTCCGCTCGGACTAAAAATGAAGCTGAAGAAAGATAAGACAGAAACAAAAATGGATTTCATACCTACGCTGCGCATTGCATGCCATAATCATCACTCCAGATTTTGCAAGTTGTAGGAAGAAATGCGACATGACAACACAACATTCGTTGCAATGAGCCGAGAAGGTGTGAGGGCAGCGAGTAGCGAGCTTGCGTGGTTCAAGGCTTCTGATAGAGCATAAGAGACGCTTCCGCTCTGGCACACATGCACGGCTTGTTTTGTCGCATTTTCCTACACAACCCGAAGCCTTGCTAAATTCGGCAGGAACTGAAAAGGGTTTTGTCTTGTGTTTATAGTCTTTAAAATTTCGACTCCTCGCTATTTGTCTGGCCATGAACCATCGGTTTATGTGGAGTTCTAAATAATTGCGCAAAATTTTTACGCAATGTGTGCAAAAACAGTAGTGAGGATTTGCCCCTCTGCTCTGGAGCTGTCCCGTCAGAGCATACGCGTTTCGTTCTCAATTCTTTTGTCAATTTTTATGTCTTGCGTATGTTTTACGATTGTTCCCTGCAAACGCACTGTCAAGAAAACTGCGCAATATTTCACACATTGAGGATCGGCACATAGGAGGACCGATGTTCTATCGAGAAACGAAGCCTCTTCTTCGGCCCATGCTGAAATGAACCACGCAAAAGATTTTTGAGTCGAACGCAATTGCAAGCTTCGAAAATTCATCTTCAATGTCAAGGTATGCACCTTGACAGTTTAGTTTGAAGGCGTCAGAATTTTGAATTGATCGCAATATTTTTATATTGATAAATGCAAATGTTGGCATCATTCAGTACGTCACAAAATCTGTAATTCAAAAAGCATTTTCGTCACAAAGTTCGTATTTGAATTCTGAGAAACTGTGCAATGCAAAGTGGACGCTGTCACGAGAGAGTTAAATAATAATGCCTGGTTCTATAATTCCAATTCCTGGTATCGACATCTAAATCCGCATCGTCTTTGTAGCACAAATAGCATCAAGATATAACATTATAAATCATTCAATTTTATGATGTGCAGCACGTGAAATGGAGACGACAATGAATCGTCAACTGTCTAGACGGCTTCGGCTTAAGGTGACCCCGAGTGAGCGACTTTATGAGCCTGTTGCTCCGCAAATGCTAACCCATTCTTTTGAAATTCAGATTTTAATTCTTACTTCAAACCGTAACGAGTGCAATAAATAGGACAAGAAAAGGATTTACCGAGCTCTCATATTTACTCGGCCAGAACGAAGCCTCTGCTTCACTTCTTTCGCACTTGTAATTTGTGAATAATGCCCTGACCTGACCAAAGCATGTAAAATGGAGTACATTTTGTCGCTCCTTTTGTGGTTCCCTTCGCCGACAGACCGACGCGACGCAGTACAATGAACAAAACCTTGTGACTTTACTGTGTGAAATTTTAATAAGGTTACCCTTTCACCTACTCCTCGTGGACGCATTCGTTTGTATGACCATGAATTGAGGACTGGAACACCGGAGCACAGGGAGAATTCATGTCCGGCTTAACTCCTTTCTTTCTGTGGAAAAGAATTAAAGAACTGTGAGTTGAACTTTGCACTCAATTCATCTGAAATTGACCTCGTAAAATTAAAATTAATTTTAGCTGCCCATTATCTCGCTTCAAATCATTCTGACTGGGGTGTATCGCCGTGCATTTTTCTCCAGAACAAAATGAAAACAATTTCTTAAACTTAAGAGCGCAATCACTTTCAAAGATTCCATTGTTATCTTACGGCGCTTGTTTGAATGACCGACCTCAAATGGAAGGCTGCCGAGAAGTAATGAATGCACGCACTAATCCCAAACTGAGCAAGCAAAGTGAAGGGGCAAGACACAAAAAATTTCACAATTTTATACGAGTATTTTTTCTTGGAAAATGGGGTTCAGAAGAGAGGCTTCTTTCTTCGGTTTCTTTTCATTTCGTACTTTACTTGATGTTCACTTGCTTGACGTTCAACTTCAAGTTGATGATTTTCTTGTCTTGTCAATAAAACTTTTGCTTTGATGGGTTTGCCGTACTTCGTCTGTTTCCTTAAATAAAATTAAGCATTATTGCTTACAAATTCATTATAAGCTGTGTGTAGAGTTCTCAACATTTTAAAACATTAACCTTTCCATTTACTCAATATATACAGTGACAGACGATGGTCTTAATTTTATTTCATTTCTGGGAATCGCGCTTGAGACAACGCCGAGACGTCAACTTGTGAGGCAGCAACGGAAAATTTTACTTCATTCTCTTTTAAATCCGTCTTGGTGGCTAAAATTGATCCAATTTTAGGCCAGCAAGCAGTAACAGGATGCAACACTTTAATTGATGAACTGGCTGACCAGCTCAGGGAAGGGCGAGGAATGAATGAAAGAAACACATTTGATAAAATACAGTCTCGCAGTGAGCAAGGTGATTATTAAATTCTTATTACTTTGTTGAAAGACTTGGCCAGGATCTTAGAGTCGAACCCTGAAGGATTTGTAATTTATTATAAAAGGTAAAGGAATTCACGAAGATCTAACTCTCCGACACGACAACAAGATTGAAAATGAAAGAATACATGAGATACATATTTCATATTCATTATCACTACCGCATTGCACTCAGACGAATGAATGAACCTGAAAGGGGCTCAGGAATGCTGAAGGGTCCTGTTCTACAAACGCCGGCTCTCTGAGATCTGGGAGCAAAAAACCTGAATGAAGAAGACGAAGAAGAGATTCATACGATGGGAATTTTTAACTCAAACCGAAAAAAACAGGAACAAATAAGGTTGAATGAATTTACAAGTATTCCCTCGCATTTGGAGATGATCGGTTTATGGTTTATGGTGGTGACTATCACAAACGACTAAAAGAATACATTTACATTAATTTGAGGGATAAAACTGGATGCTTGCTCACAGACTTCCCTGAGTTGAAAAATTAACGAATTCTCGAGTTACAGATTATCCAAAATATTTTCCCATGATTCCCTCGATAATTGGATACTCGGTAGATTGCCAAGTAGTAGTTTGAGCGTTTCGAGTCCTGGTCGTAGTACGAGCCTGAACTTCTTGAATTACAGTGACCTTCTTGAGTAGTGAATTTAAGCAGTGCAAATAATTAAAATATCAAATCGCACTCCTGCTCCCGTGATTTGGTTAACCTTGTATGGTGGATTGCGGTTTGTGGTATGGGCGGCCTCTTTTTCGCTCATGAAGCCATTAATTGGATGTCGCAATAAAAGGGTTTGGCTTCGGCATTTGTGAATTTTAAAGCGAGTCTGGATTATCTCACTAACAATGTCAAAAGTACCTGAATTGAACATCTCAAGCAGTGGATTTTAATTCGGAATTCTTTCTCAATCACGTCATGTAATCCTACAATCCCACGGGCTAGTTTTAAATGTTTTATTGCAGTTTCAGTATTTCCATTCATCAAATTGAAGTTGGATGATTTAGGAGCAGCTTATCTTGGGGCTTGCAGAACATTTATGACCGAAAGACAAAGATGTAATTGCCTTTGATTAGAAACAGCTAATTTCAATGGAGCAAAGGCAATGATTAAATCATGACTCATAGCATGAAAGGAGACAACGGCCGAGATGGAATTTCGGCGAATTTGCTCTTCTGTTTTGGTTCATTCTGAGGCTCTGATCTTATCCTAAGGTAGACTAAACTCATTGAGTGATTGTCTCAGTTCTAAATCCTGACAGGTGCACGAAGTGGCGGAATCTTCTTTCTTGCACTAATAAATTACAGGTCCTGCAAGATGAAGGAATTTGCAGAATCTCGCTTACTCATAGGGCCTCCCTTGCGCTGCGTGATGAATTCTTTCGCGAGACTTGGGTACTTTCATCAATTAGCCGCAATTGTAGGAATGTGCGGTATTTCGGCCATCGGCAAGTCGGCATGTTTGCTAACTGTTCTTCATTCATTAATGAAGAGCTCGGCTTCGCTCAGTCGTGGTGCGATATGCGAAGAATTCCAACGTGTGAAATATTATTTTTGTATGCACCTCGGAGTTTTGAGACTTGAGAGTCCCATCAGATTCATCGGCCCAGGGCCTAGGCCAAAAATTGCCTGCGATCGGGTGCTTCAAATCGGAATTGAATGGTCTCGATGCGAAGATTGTTGACCAATGAATGAATGATTGCATGCCCAATGACACGGCAAGCGTACGAGGTTGGTTCTTTAAAGGGTGAGCACCCCATGCAGTCATCTGCAAGATACGAGTGTAAAGTACAGTGTAAGAACTTGATTTGCAAACTTATTTTTATTCCAAAACTGCCCGTGCAGCTGCTGAATTAATGTACGACGTAGTAAATGTCGCCCTGATCTTTGCGTTACCGCGAACTGTTTGCACTCGTGGGGTAATTGGGATTGTGGCTTTTGTCACAAAAAACTTGAATGAAACGAGTTTCAACATTCTCTTATAAAATGTAAACTTATTTTTCAAGATTTATGTATCAGTAATTTTACTATATTTAAGATACTGCTTTTATAAACTTGTTCGCTCTACTGGTGGGTTCGCCGCTCGCCTCGCCGTATTCCGTATTTGGTCGTAAAATTTTAATTTATTATTGTGCATATGAAAATGATTATACATTTGTTTGCACCTTGACTTGCGCCGTACAGCCAGTCACCAGCTCGCGGTCGACAGTCATCAAGTACGACGGACAGTGATGACTGCAAAAGCACACTTAAAAGACACTTATGGTCAGGCAGTTGCCGACTTGTCTCACGTTTCTAGGCGCAAAAAAAACCACGCTCTCCAGATGACATTTGTCCATTTGTGCCCAGGTCCAAGTCATGCAATCATGCTAATATGGATTTGGTAGCACACAATATCTCCATTGATAACCCCACGGCTCATAATCCACCTGCTCTCGGTGTTTGGGAGCTGACGGTTGACGAGGAAGTCAGCAACGTCTTCGGTAATGTTGCAAAATTTCTAAAACAAAAAGCTGTAGAGGGTTATCAACGAGTGAATATTGGCAGCAGCTTACAGGAAGGAGCTCCTAGAAGCAATTTTTTAGTCAGCACGACTTGTGTTAATTGCTCAGCAGCTGTAAAACGGAATCAAATTGCAGGAGTTTATCAGGCAAAACACATCCTTCTTTTGAAGAAAGTTTCCATGTTTTGCACATCGTTCGGTAGATTGATTTAACGACAGGGTCATTCTTGTCAGTTGCCAGACATCTGGAAATATCGAAACAGCAAAGACTTTTATCACTGTCGCAAAATGCCTCATTCGAGAATATAAAATGGAGAAGGATAAAACGGTAAAATCTTTATGGTGTCTGTGTGTACATCCGATTTCTGAGTAGAGTAGGTTGTTTTGTTCAGTACGCTGTCCAACATAGGATTTTATGACACTTGTAACGGAATTCAATTCGGAGTTTGTAACAACCAACCACTTTGTTGACTACCGAGTTCTTTGCAATGTTTTTCTTGGGGCAGACTGACTTCGCGGTCACACCAGTCGCAGTTCAACCGGAACATGTCAAGCCATGCTGAAATTCTCAGTGAAGTACTGGGTCTAAGTCTAAATTGCTTACGGAGCCAAAATTGTATTAACAAAAGCAAGTAAGGTGTTTCATTTACGAATTACCAAAAGCTGATTGGAAATGAATTTACACAACATGCACATGCAAGGCAGAGACCATCGCCATTGCGTAAAGAGTGGACGATAACGTGCAGCTGTAATCTGTATTATATGAAGCAGGGTCCCTGGTTCCTGCTTTCCATTTTGTTTCCCGAAGATTCTTTTCGCAAGTCCTCCTTTCTCTGTTTCTCGTCATCTCATCTACGCTGCTGTTGAGTGTTGAGGTAGGCATTGTTGGGTGTACGGACGCCCGTTAAGGTGAGGCGAGGTAGTTAAAAGATGAGTGAAATCAGAGTACGAGTACATGAGTCTGAACATACAACGATCTACGTCAACTACTGTGAAAGAAGACTACGAGACGAGTTTGTGAATAACAATTCAATACGCTACATCCTACACCGGCAGAGCAACGCGATCGCGGCAGATCACAGACGCAGCTCACCCAGCCACCGCACCAGGCTCAAACGACTTCTCATTTCCATTGATTCACTTCACGCGTTAGTTATTGTTTGACTTCCAACAAAGAAACAAGCTGTTTCGGCCGCAGTGCAGCACCAAGCAAACCAACTTAAAGAATGATTCAATCATGAATCATACGCTGCATCGGCTTCACTGTGAATCGCACAGGAGGGACTAGGAAGTAAATTGTGTACATTTTAGTGTTCCAACTAGTTTTGAAGAGTTCGTCCACGGTGAAACTGCTTCGAGGATCGAGACGTTCTGCTCTGAGTCAGACAAGTTTGGGATGAGTCGGCGGCCCGGCGATGAGTGTTTGGCAGAGGTTTTCTTAGGAGTCTGCGCTTGGCCTTACGAAAAAGATAAGTTTGGGAAAATATCTGAAATTTGACGCATTCACCGTCATGACGTGTAAGGTGATGCATGCCTTTCTCAAAATATGACGGAACCTCATAATGGAACCTGTTGCTAAGTTCCGGAGCCCTTGAGTACTTTCAGTTACGATCAAGCTAGAAGCTTCTTGCATTGTGATTTCAATGATTTGCTGTAGAACATCTTTCTGCATGAGGAACAGAAATCATTGCATGGCAGTTATTGCTGGCGCGGAGCAATGTGTATTGCCGATTGGAATTAAAAATTGATTGAGAAAAAGCTGTCAGTTTTCCTAGATTGATAGGCAGCATCTGCATGATAGTCGTCCTTCAAGATGCTATGAGGTCAAGTGCTTTAAAAAGAAGCAACGGATGTCACGGCGCATATCGCCTGTAATGTACGTGGACTCTTGAATTTCTTGAATTAAGTGCCAGCTTTTTAATGCATAACTTTTCGGAATGTAACATGGTGTGGGAATTAATTTCCATAATTCAGTTTGTCATTTTGTTTCATGTTTGACGCTTTAACTACGTATGTTCTGTTCTGTCAAAACTTAGCCGTCTACAAGAGTTTTTTTTTGCTTTACTACTGCGTAATTTGCAACAACCGATACGATTAAGAATTATCGGAGATGAAGTCGTTTATTTTGCAGATTTTATTTATTTATTTTGTTTATTTTATCGAGAGCAAAGACAAAGGGTTGGGTTACAGCGACGTGTGTGGTTTGAGACGAAGTACCTACAAAAGTTACGAGCAAATAAAAATCAGATCACACTGCGCATCTTTCTCTTATCGGCTCGAGTCAAAGTGTCGCAACATGGCGCCAGGTCTTTCAAAGATGTCAATAATCCAGTCTCGAAATCAAAACTTTCCATTAATTTTAATTTAGCGCAGAATTTGCAAATTCTAATCGGTGGCTTCTTTTTCCCCTTGTTCAACAGTAATTTTTGGTTGAATCAAAACTTGCAATTGCGTCAATCGGGGCAACGGTTAGAAGCTGGTTGGCTTTCGAATCATTCGATAAAGACTTTTTGTGCATGTGTCGTTGTTTATTTTAAATTTTTTCGAAGCTTTATAGTTTCAGCCCTGATTTAATAACATCTTGTGCGTCATCAAGCTTTGTTTTGAACCTCTTACTTCCAACCATTTCAAGTAAATAACTTTAAAAATTTCATTCGAAAACTTCAAACTCTGGTACTGGCAGACGAGAGTTATATTGTCTTGACTGTTTTGACGAATAACTACGACACTACGAGCGAAGATGTTTGTCCAAGTAAGTCTGAGAAAATGAGATGATGACGGACGGCATGCTCCAACTTTAAACATTAAAATTAGGCAGAAAACAAAACGAGGGAGTTGAGATTCGGTGTTATTATTTGTAGACAACCTAAATCGGTCACGTCAAAACAAGAATAGTAAAACAGCCACCTTGTACGTCATTGTCACTCAGCTTATGAGTAAAACGTGTATGTGATACCGGATGCGGAAAATAGGCTTGCACGAAAAATAGGCTGTGAGAGCTGAAACCATAAATACGAATTACAATTACGTAGTCTCATCATTAATAGTCATTTTGCGTAGAATGCATCTGCTCTGTACAGTTACACTGTACACTGATGAGATGACTAATATTATCGTGCAATTGTGATCGGCCAAGAGAGTGTGTCCTGTCTAAATGACCACATGCCAGAACGCTCAGGAGCAAAAGTTCCGGATTGTTGTACTTTTCAACACTGTTATTACACAAGGTGAGACTTTACTTGGTGACTCACTCCTACTCCGATTTCTTTTGTTCTTTCTTTGCTTTGAGTAATACCCTCGCGACTGACCGATGCGTTGTTTTAGGTTTTGATTCCCATTGTGTGCCGTCCCAGGGTGTATTCAAATTCAGAATCCATTCTGCACAATTAAAATCCAAGAAGCAGAGATTTGCTTATTGAATAGTGGTGGTTTTCTAAAAATCAGTATAATATCGGACTACGGCGAATCCTAAAAGTTCCGGTTCTTCTAATGCTCGGAGGATCTTATTGCGGATGTTTTGACTTGCAGTCCTGAAAGACACACGAGAACTTTTTACATTTGTCCGTCTTGACTTTGAACTCGAAATCAGGAATTAAGCTACTGTGTCTCAGCTTGCCCCTGCCTCACCGTAGCGCAGTAAGTGCTATTATTTGGCGCAGATGCAGTTGGTACTTGTTTTTGTTTCGGATGGTGAACTACTTTGTACAATTTCCATCAATTGGGGTTAATCAGCTTCCGTTTCTGATAATCACTTACCAGTAGGCCCCGAACAAAATTGACAATTCCGATTTTGGCAATGCATGCGATGCTTTAAAAATCAAGCAAATTCTTGTCCTTCGTTTTTTTCTTTCAAAATTAATTGAGTCCTGCGCTAGCAGAGGCATTGAAAGCTGGGTCGATAAATACCTTGTTCTAAGTTATACATTACATTTATTTACGTCAGTGCATGCAAGAATGAAAGAATGCATTTGAAGACTAAGGCTGTAATGATTATCAATTATGGTACATTACCATTGCAAATTCGATGTCCTAATTTTTAAAAGGCGGTCATTTACTCGCACTCGCACGCAGTTTGTTTATCATTTTGTTTGCCTGTTGTGGCCAGATTGAACTCAAACTCAAGATGTAAATTGCACTACAAGGAAAAGGACCTCCACAGCATCAACCAATTTCAAGTCTGAAGCCTCTTCGCACGATGACGCTGTGGTGGCAAATGGCAGACTCTCGACTTGCCAATCCCCGAACACCCGAGAAAGAACTACAATTTGGAGTTAACTTTCTCTTTGGTTATCTAGCTGTATGAATGTTTTTATATGATTCATAAAGCTAGGTTATCCGAAGTTAAAATTCTCCGACAAATCGACAGTTCTTGCTCGCCTCAACTAAACGGGTGCAGAAATAAATGGACATCACTCAACAGTTCACCAAGAAAAGTAAAATGCGATGTTAATTACTGTGGTATGTACAAGAGCTCCACTCGTTTAACAAAGAAAGCAATTTTAATTTTGTTCAGTTTTAATATAAGTAAGGTATGTATGATATAAGGAGTAGGAATACGAACTTGTATTAAGTTAAGCTGAACTCCAGAAAATAATAACACATTAATTTGACAGCTCCTTTTTTATAATTTTAACCTGGCACGTAGGCATAAGTATAACATAAGTGATGGAGGGTAAGAACTTTATAAAACGATGGAAAACCTTAAAGAAAATGGCTAGAGGAATTTCCTGTCATTGTCACAACTTGTCAATGGTGTGCAATTGCCTACTCAAGACATTGCAGCTACATTTAGTAATCATGTTTAGAACTAACTTTAACTTTACATACTACTAAAAATTGGTACACAAATCCAGTTAGATTCCCCCAAAAAAACTGCTTGCTCTTTTCTTTTCTCAAAACCACAACGTCAAAAGGCACAAAAACTGGTGGTCAATTTCTAACAAATGACACATCTTTCTGCTTGGTTACCGTCCGGCTCTTGGTGGAAGATGTCTTCAGGAGAAGAAAATCCCAAGCGCTTCCTGCTCTGGGTAAGCTGAACTCGGCGAGTCTCTCGACGGGCAACTTCCTGTAAAAATTAAAACACATGTCATGTATTAGTTATCATGTCCGCTATTCATAATTCTATTCTTGATTCAGTTATTCCCGCCTCATTCGTGTTGCTGATGAGGTAAGTGTAAATGTTATCCCCGGAGAACCACTTTTGTGACTTCATGACGATTGTTGCTGGTTCATTGACGATTCCTTGGACGTCAGACGAATAGATTGTAAGTGAAGCATCCTTATCCAATTTCACTGAACGATGGAATTTGTGAGTAGTTTCTTCGCCACCAGCTCTGCGTGTCAAGGTCCAACCAGAAAGTGAAATTTCCTGTGAAGTGAAGATGAACAAACTTTGTCAGCTCCATTGATGACAATATCTCATTTCAAGAAGGAAGGTCGGATTAGCTACCTTGTCGCCTTTGTTGTGTATCTTGACGAACTTTCCTTCAGGGTCGTCTTCCATGATTTCAATGTCTCCACTGACATTGGCACTTGTCTCGTACGTGAAATTGGAATCCTCAGCAGAAATTTCTTCGAAGTGGGCACGCTTACGCTTCTCCCCACGAAGAGGTGTGCGCCTTAGACCTTGTTGAGTCTGCTGTTGAAGTAACAACTGGCGCGGTGAAATATTCAGCCTAACCGAACATCGACATGGATTATTTTTTAACTATTAAAGTTGTACTTCGTGCAAACACAAATTATGTAGATGAGCTTAGTTCCTTACGTACCTCCTCTCTTCAGTTTCCAGCAATTTACGGTAAGTAGCCAACTCGTTATCCAAGCCCACTTTGGTATCCATCAGTTCTTGGTATTCGGTCATTAGAGCATTCTTTTGCCCCAACAGTTTGTCAATTTCCTCATCTCGATCAGTCAAAATTTTGGCGAAACGTTTTTGATCCTCCTCCATTTTCTTTTCCAATCCTCTAACTTTATCCAGCAGTCCATTTCTTTCACTTTCCAATTTATTCACGATTGTGGTAAGTGTTTCGGCGCGAGAAACAGCTCCGGTTAAGTCTTCAAGCTTGGAACTCAAAGTGTTTTGAATTCTCTTGTTCTGTGACTTCAAGTCAACAACTCTTTGCTCAAACAGATTGTCAGATTCTTCTTTATTAGCTCGTAGCTGAGCCTCGAAGTCACTTCTCAATTCTTGAATCGTGTCTTGCAACTTGGCTTCGTATTCCTGTCAAAAAATCACAATTGCTTAAAACTTTTGGCTTAAATAATTACTAATCTAGACATTGTCAAATAGAAGTTAAATTGACTGACCTGTTGAAGTTTACCATCAATTTCTTGGAGCTCGACGTTTCGACGTGTGCGAATCTCCTCGACTCTTTCCTCATATTGCTGAGTTTTGAATTGCAACTCGTCAGTTCTTGCTTGAAGCTTGTTTTCAGCATCAACGCATTTCATGGTTTCAGCTTCCAACTGCTTGCGCAATGAATCCAATTCACGCTGAAGACGAGCCACCTCTCCCTCGAGATCCTACAGGTCATAGTCAGGAAAAATTCGAATTACCAATTACGCATTCAAGTGTTTGGATCACACTGAGGTTCTTTGCACTATTTTTCATTGTCTGGTTTCGGTTGCCCCCTTTTCGTTTTCTTACTTTGTTATCTGCAACCAGCTTGTCTTTCTCTCCATTGCTCTTGTTCAGCTGAGCAGTCAAATTGGCAACCTGTGTCTCCAACTGTCCCACTGTTTTCAGCAAATTTGCCGCTTCCTTCGTCTTCTTGTCCAATCTGTTCACAAGAACATAATTTTAATAATTTATTAAGTTCCCAAGCCATGTAAATTCAGACGACCAAATGACAGATAATTACAGACAACTTACTTATTTTTAGCGTCAGCATAATCGACCTTCAAAGCATTGTGATCAAAAACCAATTTTGCCTTGTCCTTGGCAGTTTCATCGACGACTCTGCGAGCGTCGTTCAGTTCTTTTTCATAGGAGGTTTGAAGTCTGTTGACTGTTCTGGTTACAGTTTCTTCAGATTTACTCAACTATAAAATTAAACATATAGAAGTCATAGATTAAATTCTAGATACGCCTTAACGCTCCCATTCTTTATTGGCCACAATGCCACAAGCCTCACCTGTCTGCTAATTTGTGCATTTTCGCTTTCCAGCTGCTGGTTGCGCTCAATGTATGCGGCCAAACGATCGTTAAGTGAAGCAAGGGTATTCTTTTCTTGAATGCGTGACAATCTCGTTGGTGACATTGGCGTTTGAGCTGAAATTGAAGAAAATAGGATTTAGGAAGTCTCGCATTGTACTGTACATCTGACACGTGATGTTGAACCTTGAGCGTGGAATAGATGTGAAGCGAAAAGAACATTAAAATTAATTCGTTGCAAATAAATTGTTTCGCCGGCAAAATGAATATTCCCGACATGCGTTTTCTTATACTATTACATCATTATTTTTCACTTGATGTCACATGTGTACAGAACAAATATAACACCTGCCCTGCCGGCTTGGCTTGTCTTCCCTCTCTTTCAATGTCATTACGTAATGGGAATTACGATGCAATAGAACGAACTTCGGCGGAACTTGTTTTTTTAAAGATGCACAAGGTCGGACCGGCGGCACAGGGCAAGATACGAAGACCAAAAACGTCGGCTGTGTCATGCTCGCCTATTTTTAGTGATCGCATCATATAACATTAGGAAAATCACGATACCTTATTCCATTGTTCCACCACTGCAGAATGCGTTACTTCCATACTCCTCATTACTGTCCGTCGGTCATACTAGCTTTACATTTCATTATGGATTTGCTAGTCTTCACAATTAATTACGTATTCGAAAAACACGTGGAAGTCTAAGCTACTTTCTCTTGTGGAAAACCTGATGAAATGAAATTCCTCGCTCTGCATTTCTATCTTCGAGACCACTATACTGGATGATGAAGGCTAAATTTCAAGTATACTAAACGGCCAGTCATAGTAAAACAATAATAAACGCCAATAGACCGTATTTGAGATTCGATGATTATACAACATAGGCAACATTGGTTTTTACTGTCCACAGACCTCAGGCACTTCAAATTTAATATGCCTGTGGCCTAGACACACATCACCTCGTCCATCACGAAAACCGGGTGCGTGGGTGCGGTTGCAGCACTGTCTTGCATAGCAATGTAATGATTATGCTATTATGCATGCGAATGATTGTAAGATGCAGTGAAGTGAAACAATGGTAGTAAATCAATATGCGATTGGCAATATTAATGAATAAAATAATGGGCATGGGCATGGATTTAATCTACAATAACTAATCTGATTAACTTTTTCCTTACCCGTGGAGCTCGACGACGGAACTTGTGGTGTGGCAGTAGATGACGAAGCCGCCGATCTTTTCGGTGCCTTTGTGGCCATGTCTTCTTTGCTAGAGTGAGTCGGAATTACTCGAAGTACGAAACAGCGCTAGGAACCAGTAAATAGGAAAAACGAAAGAGTACTTAGGTCCAAACAGTGAAAAGGTAAAACTGGAATTAAAACGAATTCGGATTAATCAATAACTGGAATTAAAAACCAACCCGAAGTCTACACCGCGTCTCCTTCACCACTGGCCGTGGTATACTGCAATGTAATGTTGAGAGATGAATTTTTCACCCCGGATCGCCGGTATAATAATTCTTCTGACTAATGGATGTGGAGAACAGCGCAGACACAGCACAACGGGAAGGGAAAATGACGCACGCACGAACAGAACGAGCGAGTACCTATGAATACGGTTGTGTACAGTGCACTGCAGCGTACGATAGCGAGTCTTTTTGTCAGTTACAATCCACTGCTTTGTGTTTTAGCTCTCTTTTCAGAGGCAGAAGGCGCAGATTCCGTCTTTCTTTGACGTTTGACTTTGGCTTGGGCTTTGTAATTTTATCAACAAAAACAAAATGGTCCATGTACAGATGTAGTTTAAGCCAACCCTCTTGAGATGTGCGGACTTTTTTGTTCACCCCTCTCAAGAAACGTTTTGTACTAATCGATTTGTATGGAGCAATTTAGGCAAACTAATTTATACACTCCAGGATGATGCACTATCTACCGGTCCCTGCAAGTAGACACTTGAACGCAAAAGAACAAAATAACTCCGCTTCGTCGACTGACCTGGAACCGTTAGATTAGAAGTAGATAAGAAAATAACAACATGTGTGAACGAGTAGCGTACAACATGTCATACAACGGTAATGATTCGGCGATCAGGGAATGAATGAATCTTTCATTTCGCGTTGTTCGGGCAGTTTGGGGGCGGCAAATGCAGCAATGCTTTATTGAACACATGAAATAGAACGGAGCCAGGCCCTTTGGAATGCAAATACTATGAAAAGGAGATCGACACGAAATCAATCTTTTGTTCCATCACCGCATGCGCCTTTTGCGATGCAACTTTTGATTGGCTATGAAGGGCTGGTGGCTGATGATGGTCGAAAACCTTGAATCTGCATAGCTAACGCGAGTTTGGTCATAGAAACGTTTTCAGATTAGCAGGGTCGGTCGCTTCAAATCATGGCCTCCTTGACCGACAGCACGTGTGCCTACGTACTTTCTGCTCTGCTTCAGCAAGTGCCAAGACCAAGGTCCTAATGAGGCGGGTCCCGGACCTCGTGGATGCGAGAAGTTACTCCGTGCATGCGATGCTTCTCAGAAATTCGAAATTAAACAAAATTTGATCTTGGAATAAATTATGTCAAAGCTAATCCGGAGCTATAATCCTGGCAAGCGCCATTACAGTCAAAACGCACACGAACGCAGCCGGTCACAATTTCACTCTGTGACGAATTAACGAGAAGCGTAAGATCCGTTCTCCGCCAGCAATTGCGAGTATTGTGGTGGGTCGCGCTCACATTCCTGACATTTTCAATACACTACTGCAGGGCAGACGCTGAAGAAACAAACTTGACACCTGTAAGGTCACATATGCTTGGAACTGATCAGAAATCACCCAAGGCATTAAACGATTGTGAAATGAATGGACATTCTATTCAGGATTTGCAAAGGATTACACATTTTCTGGACAATGCAGAATCTCGTCCTGTCTCACCGCCCAACACTCGAAACTTACCCTGGGCGACGTCGTTTCTGACTTCAGCCTAATACATTCGCCTCTGTCAAAGTCTCTGAACATTCAGTCAAAAGTAAACTTGGATCCAATCGTTCACGATGACACAAATTCTATGTCGTCAACTATTGCCCCAGGACGTATAGGTCCGTCGACGAGATTAGGAGCCACTGTTCCGCCATCACTACCGATATCGCTATTTTTTCCAAAAGAGACGAATTATTCGCATGAAAGCAAGGCACAAAATGCCGAGTGTAATATCTTCTGTGGAATTGGAAAACAGGAAAGCATCACACATGACGCATTCAAAAACGTGAACCTGATTCCAATGCTGCGATTTCCGTGCACTCCAAACAACCACTCCTCTCGGGAGCTCACAAATATCGCCAACCCTGTAGAATTCGCAACTATTTCAAATGAATCGATTCCGGTGAACATCGACGTAAATGTTGCAGCTCACGCCAACAGCATTCCGATCGGAATAGTGTCAAGAAATATTCGTGGACGTGGAAGCACTCATCGAAGTCGAGCTCATGAAAACGAGGATGAGTTGGAAACCGAAAACAAAGACGATAAGCAGGAAGATGTTGAGAACCCAGCCCCAGCGAACAATGCTGACCACCTGGCAGTCCATTCAAGTAACTCAAGTTTGCTCTCAATCAATGTCCAATCTATAAACTGTCCAGATGTATACGCCGCCGATTCCGACGTTACAATGGGAGGCTCGGATTGTGATCTTCATTCAGTCTGTTCATGTTCAAGTGATGAAGACAACGATTTTCGTTCGAGCTCAAGTTCTGGCTACTCTGCGGATGACGAAGAATCATTACACAGTAGTAATTGCAGCATAGATGGAATTGAAAGTGACCAGCAATAAAGTTTACACAACCCCATTGACAATGGGACAACAGATACCGCTTCTCAGTCTCAACAATCTCAAGGCGACCTCCTGTCAGTTCACGAAACTAGTCTAACTAGTAGGAATGACTCTACAGGAACACTTCAATCTCAAGCTGGCATACGACAGCCAACATTTGTTACCCCTGACCCGGAGCGAGCGCCCACAACCTCTACCCTCCCAGCTTGGCAGTCGAGACTGTCCGTTCGAGCTCGAGCAAATACTGACCGCAGTCGAAAAACGCTATAAACAATGATAAAATTGCAATGTTTATTGCGAGTTCGTGAAAATAAATAATACAATGAATCTGACAACACATACATGTGAATACTTAAAATACTCGATCCAATTTAGTTATCTGTACTGAATACCATGTTTTCGCCATTGATAAACGCACCATCAAGTTTAAGGGAAATGTGATTATTACCTCTCGGCGCACCTTCACCGTACGCCTTGAACATAAAACTCTTCCTTTTCTCCGTCGTATTCTCCAAGTCGATTAGGCGATGTCTATTGAAGCGATTAACTTTAGGCATACTGCTAGCTAAGTCGTACATGGCTTCGCACCAGTAATGGCGTCTGTGAAATAGATCAGTCACTTGAAACTTGTACTGGGTGCTGGGAGTGAGCTTTGCACCAAACTTGGAAAATACATCTTTGCATTCCACTTCGACGTCTCGGTTTGCAACATTTTCGATAATGATGGTGTGGACCTGGAACAGTTGTTTCTCGCTGTCCACTTCATTTGCCATTTGCTTGCCCGAATAAAACTGCACATTCCAATCGTTGGGACCTCCTCCATTCTTGTGCCCGAGTTGACCCTGTTACAAAAGGTCGTTTTTAATCTTTTTAATAAAAAAATTCATGTCACTTAGGACTAGTCCGTGCTCTTACCTTTTGCCTCAGCTTAGAAACTGATTCTCTAATTGCAACTTCTTCATGAAAGTTCCGTATTTCATCTTCCTCCGATATTTTATTCCGATGATGCAAGACGAACACAAGAAATATTACTCCCAGCACCACCAGCACAAAATACTTGATCCGGCTTTGCAGTATAAAGTCAATCATGATTGATCATTCTAATTTCGGGATCCTCCGATGTTTCAGTTTCCGCCGCTCGCGCTCCTCCAGTTTTGCTCGACTTGACACTTACCAACAATGGAATTTTAGACTCATTGCGAGCGGAAATGCGTTGCAATGCAATCTAACTGCGTCAAAGCAGAGTTCTTTGTGAAAATTAATCCTACGTTATGTCACTTTCGTATTTCTTCGACAATTTGAACGCCCCAGTACCACACTGTTATCAGCGATTCCTTCCTCCAGGTTTATCTTCATATCTAGCCGATAAAGCTGCTAACACACGTCAGTATGGAAAGTCTGAGAACTTCGGTGGCACGTAGTAAACAAACAGCACAGTATTTTCAAAAAGTTCGCGTTTATTAGGTTGTAGTTGCCACAACGCATAACAGGACAAGTCAAAGATAAAAGAAACTGAGTTACTTCATTTCGAACAAATTCTAATTATTCTAAGATCAAAATGAATTATATGAAACAAACAACCGGTATAAATTCATGAGATTTCATCCGACGATCTCAAGAGTAGCCAAAATGAATCTACTCACAATACATTAACTTCTTGACAATAGCGACAATAGTAACAATACACAGATTCACAAAGTACACCATTCAACAATAGTGTCAAGTATATCAATGCTATCGGGCTGTCGTCCCTATACAAGAAATTATTAATGAAATGCTTTTTATCCTAATTTAACTTGATGATTGATCGACTGGTGGCTGATACGGTCTCCACCTTAAGCAGGATGGTTCGATCTGCCTTGTGTCGCCCCTCCTACGAACTCTTTCCAAATACTCTTCCAAAACATCCTGTTTCTTCAAAACCAAGTGCTTGCCCTTCCAATATTTAAGCATGCCAAGAAACTGGAGCGTCGATATAAGATCAGCACTGGTTACACCCAACTCGATGCTCAAATCTAGACAGGCAGAAGTTGCATTCGCTTATATCGACCAGATCCCGCAAGGAAAATTTAGAATAGGAACACCACCTTACCTTTCACATTCATTTCTCTCGTTGCACAAGCACACATTCGCCTTAACACCGCGTCCTTCCAATACGAACGATAAGAAATTAAGCCCAAGTCCGAAAGTGGCTTTTCAGGAGATCCAACTTTTCCTTCTACCCTGGTCAAGAGGTAGCCTAAAAGTAAGGACAATAATTTCAGCGTCAGTTGCAACTGGTAAACCAAAAATTATTACCATTTCCATTTCACTTACTGAAGTCAATAAGAAGTCTGCCAAACCCTTGGCGTTGATAAGGTGGCAGTGTTAAAATGCAGGAGACGTTGTAGTTCAAAAAAGAATTCTTCTCCTTCGAAAAATAACCAACTAAGTGGCAGCCTTGCGAGTCTGCCAATGTCATAACATAAAACAAAAATGGATCCACGTCCAAGTATAAAGTTTTGTGATCCAAAAACGATTTGGCAAGCAGACAAAGATTTTGACAGTAGCCCTTCTGAGATTTTCCATCCACTTCCCAAACCGAGAGCCTGTCCTTCCTGTAAAGCAACGATTCAGATGTGTTTTAGCCCAATCTGTCATGATAATTTATAGTTTATAGAAATGTGAAACGATTGAAAACCTTACCGATATATTTCATCACCGGGAGGATGCCTCCACACACATTTTGCACAATGGCGCCTCAAAACTGTTCCGCTTGGTAATGCTTTCAGGCAGAATTCGCAAATGAAGATGCGCCTGGAATGGCACAGCGGCTCCGCATACGGACTCTCACACCAACAAGCCATTTCAAAACGCCCAATTACAATGCTTCGTATGCTGATACTCTCACTTTGCTCCAACTCAATTTTTGTGGCAGCATGGGCCAAAGCATCGCTCCACAAACTTTCATCATATTGGGAACAGACACCATCCATTCTCTTGCTGGGTTTCTCCTTCAATTCTTTCATCTGGCTTAACCACGTTTTTGCGTCTTGCGAGAGCTTTGAAGGTTTCTTCATGTGTGGTTGTGATGTACTGTTATATTTTCTCCTTTCGGAGTCTCGCTTGGCACGGTCTTCCGCATTTTCCTGTTATCACAAGAAATTAGCAAAATCAGGTCGGTTAGGCTTCTCGTAACGAAATTGAAATGTAGTGCTTACTTTGCACTCCTCCAAAGTCAAATCATGATATTTCGGGCATGTAGACAACAACGAGTGCGTGGGGAACTTGCCAGACAAATGCCCCTCAGAATCGCAAGCTGGGAAGGGGCATTTTCTTTCCATAAATTCTTCCTCACCTCCGCTTCCCATCGTAGGAAATCTCATCGCCTTATTTGTGCTACTTTTAGTCGGGCATCGAATGAGGGCAGCTCCTTGGCTGGGGTCATCAGAGAAGTCACTGTCTCCCCAAGCTCGCGTTATGTATGGTGACTGTGATTGAATGATAACTTGCTGTTGCTGATTCGACACTGTCACTCCGCTATAACCCGAGAATAATCATTCGTTCTTCCATTGACAAATTGTAAAATATGTCAAGAAAAACTAACCTAATTTGTGAAGTATGACTGAAAACTGTTGTGGTCGGAATTGTTTTGCTTTTGACAGTTCCCCGCTGTCTGCGAGTAATCGGTCTTCCCTTTCTGCTTCCTCGACTTCCAGTTGATGATTTTGGAGACGAAGCGTCCACAGCTCCGGTATTCTCTGGCCGTTTATTCGGTTCCTCGGAGCTGGAGTCTGAACCAGAACTTGACGTTGAATCCACACTGCTACTGGTTGCTGCAAGTGAAAATCTCTGTTTAGATATGGGGAATATGGACCCGCATAAGGCGTTGGGATTACAGATCTGTATTTGTACCTGATACTGATGAACTGTAGATAGCAGCTGCGTTCGAGTCAGTTGCGGCAGCTGCAGCTGCCCTTATTTTCTTCTTTAGTAATGCTGCTGCTTTCTGTGCATCGGGAACCATTTTCCTTGTTAACTTCTTTTTCTTATCACCGTCCAGTACATCCTCGTCTGCAGAAGAATTATCCGGGCTAAAAATTGTTTTTAAGCACAAGTCTTTTTTCCGACTTGTGATTGTAGGTAGCTTTTTCTTCTCGACTGGTACACTTTTCTTTTTGACAGGGGCTGCAGTGAGGCCTGTCTTCTTCGATGGAGACGGTGCAGCTTTTCCATTGACTTTTGTCAATGAAGGCTGCTTAGAGGATTTCGGCTTGGTGCCGGCGCGCTTTAAATTTGCTAATGGTTTACCGTCTGATTCCGAATCAGTACTTGAGGCGGCAGCTACTTTCAGCGGTTTCTTTACTTCTTTCTTTTTATTGCCACCAGTAATGACTTGAGTAGTTGAAGTCGGCTTCGCTTTTAGCAACAATGGTGTTGACGATGACAAGCTAATTGTTTTCTCATTTGTAACAGAGCCACTCAATACTGGCTTTGGTTTCGGCTTTGGTTTAACCGTGTTGGCCTTCGAGTTTTGTTGGTCTTGCGCCGCTTTCTTCTTTGGGCCGCTCGTGCTTGAGATTACGGAAGCAGATGTAACCGTACTTGGAGCTGCAGGTGTTGCCTTCTTTGGCTGCGTCTGGGGTGAAGATGCTGAATGTTTGATAGGACCATTGTCTTTAGAGGTCGACTGTTGACCACCTTTCTTTACATTCTTGGCAGAATTTGCACTTCGCTGTGAACTTCGACTGACACGACTGGCTCGACTGCGTTGACTTGCTCTGCAAAGTACAAGAAAATATGTGCGTAAAAAATATACATGGTAAGTCTAAGCAGATCTAAGAGAACCTCACTCAAGATCATTCTGTTTTGTGGTTCAGAATTGTCGATGGTTAGAAGAGGAGGAGTGTCTTAATTCTCGAAAGTTGTGAACTTACCTCGAGGCTTCAGTATCTGATGAACTGGATGATGCGTCCGAGTCCGTTGAAGAAGACCCGGAGGATGATGAATCCGATCCAGAGGAGGACGAGCCTGATGACGAGGATCCAGAGGAGTTGGACCGCGAAGTTGTTCCTGAAGCCGACGCTGACCTCGAACGGGTAACGGGAGGGTGGTAGGAGGATGAAGTCGGCTTGTCAGTTTCATCGTCGTTATCGTGCTTGCTTGACGAAGTTTTTGTTCTGGAAGGTGACCCATTTTAGAATTAGGGCTACCATTCAAGAAAAGGTCAAATGTAGTTTCATGTTGGCTTACTTTTGCATTTCTTCTAATGAAGGTTGCTCGCTTTTCGTCAAGATGTTGCACTTGTCGACGATGATATCAAATAACCGTTTCAAAGACATAGACAACGAAGGCCCACATTTGTGTCACCAAGTCGTAAGGGCGAATTAACGTCTAACGTGAAGCTTCCTCCAGAAGATGGAACAGAAAAAGCCTATTATCTTTTACCTTATGATTCAAAGATAACGTTAAGGTTAAAGGTGTGTGTCACAACTTCCACAACCTACTGAACTTAGACTCAAGAACAACTGAATAAGAATTTAGTGCTTGCAGTGGATTAATTGGTTTAATAATGTAACAACGACCACAGTCGCAATAAGCGCATACATATGTACATATGCCTATTGTCAGTTTCGCTGCAATAAAGCGTAGCCTCTACTGCAATATCCGGGGTAAGGAAAGACGCCTCAAGGATAGGTAAAACTCTCGCAAGAAACAAGATGCGTTTCACAGGAGAAAGTCCTACTGTCGTATGGTGCGACGATTCTCCTTTCTCCACTATCAATCTGGTGTCCATGGACATGCTGTTAAGGCTGAGGAGGTTTAGGCGTGACTTCAAAACACTCATAACACTTTGACCAGGGACCTTCAACTTCAAGAATGAGGCCTCTGTAAGTACTGACAACTCCGATAATTTGGACTGCGGATGAAAGTTGTGCTCAGTTGAATAGATGTGTTTATTTTTTTTCCAAATTTGCGTAATTCCTTCTGATAATTCTTTTCCAAATTTCTAGCTTTAGACGTTCTCTCTTTAGCCAAATTTTTACGTCCACTCGAACAGGAAAAATTCGAATAAATTACTCAACAATGTCATAAATATTAACTGCTAATTGATGGATTCTTTAGTTATTCTTTCGTGAAGAACGTACATGGCTGCACAAAGTCTACCTAGCTAAGTTGCTTTAAAGTTAAAGATAAATTCATTGTTGCTCCTCTTGACTAAAATAACTCCATGCTTCATTCAATTCAATAAATATTGATTTTGCCAATGTTTCCCATTCTGTCCCAACTTGCTTATCTGGGTGTACACACAAACACGCTTTTCGGTAGACTTTCTTCACTTGAATTGGCTGAATCATTTGTGACATCGGGTGCTCCTCCCAGGTACAAGTAGGCCAGGTGACAGTATGAAGCGACGACAAAAGTGCGCGGATATTTTTCCTATTTTGCCCGTCTTTCGTCCATTTCCGAATCTAGAAGCGGAAAGATAATAGAAATTAATTACACTATCAAGCAGGAACTTTTCACTGAAGGTATTTTGAACGTGATAATAACTACCTTAATGGTTATCGGATCCAAATCCTTCGTAGTTGCTTCCATTCTGAGTTCGCCAATTGTCTGCGTTGTTGGTTTATTCGATGTTGTAAACCCAACATCATTTAAAAACTCCCCGAACACTGCATTCAAGTCTTGTCTAACTGGTGGTGCTTCCGGTTTATCATCAAATAAAGAACGCGAATAGTTGGGACCTTGCATGTTCACATTTGTTTTCGGAAGTGCACCGGATTTGGTGGACGATGGCTTTGACCCAAGATCTAAGTCAAATTCGAACCCACTGAACCCTGGCCCAGTCCCATTGCCAAGCAACTGAGTTAAGTTTGGACTCGATACATTCTTCTTCAGCTCATCCGGCTTTAAAGTACCGCCAAGAAATAGAGATGTGAACGACGAAGACGATGGCATCTATAAAGCAAAAGTTTCGGTTAACAAGAATAAGAGAAATGGTTTTAAAAACAAGACGGTATGGACGCGATAGGAGAGAAAATACAATGCCTAATTTGCTTAGAGCTAAAGTACTAGAATAATTTACCGTGCTTCCTGGGTTTGTGTTTGCTGTCGGTGGAATTGGCTCTTGACCAATCACTACAGAGGGCCCGGATCCAAATAAATCATCCAACAAGTTGACATTAGCGTTATTTGACACGGGTGCTGCTTTATGGCTGCTGGAACCGTTCGTCATATCAGAAAAGAGATCCATAGAAGGCGCAGGAACGTTTTCTGAGACTTGTGTTGACCCAGTGGATGTGGGTACATTCGAGCTGAAGAGATCTGAGAGTAAATCTGCGTCCGTCCTGAATGAAGCAAAAAAAAGAAGAAAACACTTGTCAATACTAAAGTCTTCTTGGCTGTGAATGGTTAAACCTAGTGCTCGTATTTGTGTTGGCGACAATTACAAGAAGCTTACTTTATTGTAAAATTTTTTTCTCTTGGTGGCTTGCTACCGTCAGCCCTTTCCGCTTGATTGTCTACTGGGCCATCATCCCCGAAGTTTAAGAGATTGTCTACAATCACTGGTTGCGATATCAGATTCATAGGTTCTTGGGTAGACGTTGGTTTTGGCGGTCTGGGTGGTTTAGGCGAGGGAGGTTGGGGAGGCCTAGAGGGGAGGACATTTGAAACTCGCTCATCCTCGCCAAAATTGTGACGATGTTTAGGTGGCAATGGTGGTGCCTCCCCAGGTCCTGGTTCTGTATCCATTTGACGAATTGTTTGTCGCGATTGCTGTTGTGGCGGTGGTGGCCCTGGCGGCCTTTGACCTGGTGCCGCTGGATTGTAATAATTATCACGAATGTTCTTGAATAGTGACTCCGCTCCCACTAAATATGTATAATAATTGATTATGGTCCCGAAATCTTGGACTTTCACAATAAAAATAGTACCTTTCAACGAGGAAAATAAACTTTTAGTCGTGGAGGCCGCTTGTTGAGGGAACGAGTTCATGAGATTTGGAGGGAGTACAGGATCTTCAAAGACCGGCCTGACGTACTCCAGTTTAAGAACTTGGTAATCTATGAGGAGTCTTTTAATATCACTGAAGGAGAGTCTTTCTTCGGGATTAACTTTCAAAAGCCCGTCAATAGTTCTCTTAAAATTGGGGCAAATCTCGTCTTCCGCCAATGTGTATTTCCCATTCAGAATGGCCAATTTATTTGAATCTGGGAACGGGTGATTTCCAAACCACATCAGGTAAAGCATGCACCCAAGGGCCCACAAATCGACTCGCGAATCGATGATATAATTTTCCCAAAGAGAAACAATTTCAGGAGCTCGGTACCTGAAAAGAGAACAATGTTTTAAGAACATTTGAATTCCGAGATAAATTAGTTTAATTATTCTCGCATATGAATCAGGAAGGTTCATTACATTGGCGTTGTAACAGTAGCCAATTCTTCTTCGACAATGCTTCTTTGTTTACTTGACCAGTCTATTTCTGGCTTAATAATATCAGTTGATGCAGAACCAAAATCAATCAGCTTGACATAACCATCTGGACCAACCATGAAATTCTCCAGCTTTGAAAGAGAAAGAAATTCTTAGTCATCTATTCAGTCTACTCTATTCATATGCCTAATTGTTCTAAAATGTGTGCTAAAGGAACGTGTCTTACCTTAATATCACGATGTGATAACCCGAAAGAATGACAATATTCTACCGCATCTACACACTGTTTGAATATATTGCCAACCAGAGGCTCATTCTTGGTAGTTTTTGGTAACGGGCAACAGTATTCCATGACGAGATAGAAAAACTCCGTAGATGAGGTGGAGGAATGCTTCCTTACAGTGGAATGCGTCGTTATGCATTGTATGATATTCGGGTGATTAAATTGCTTGATCAACTCCACTTCCGCCATTGCAGAATTCTTTTGTAAATTAGTTGACACATTCATTCTCTAGATTACCAAATTTTTTTGAACATTAGTGAGGTCTTTTAACGTTAAATGAGTCAAAACGAGATTACTAACCTTTACGGCGTACAATTGAGGCTGTGAACCTTGATGTTGGGATGTCGGCGAGGAATCTTCACCAAGATATACATATGAGAAACCACCTGAGATCATATACGGTTTTAACTTGATATCGCCAAATCTTCCACTTTGGATATCACTTACCTTCAGCTAAAAGTCGACTTAATTTCAAGAACCAGCCTTGACCAAGATTAAGTACTTCCACAGGAACATCACCTCCATTTCCGCTTGACATCTTGAAAATTATTTCTGACTTGCCCCAGCAAGCCCTTGCAAAATGATCAGATTAGATGGCGATGTTAGCAGATGTCCTGTTAAAGCTCGCTCCGCTAGGCTCTTGCTCGTGCAATTAGATCGCCAATCTACACAGTACAGTGCTAAGTTCTATTGCTATCTATTCTCCATGGCCCGGATCTAAAACTAAAACTACGAATTCTAAAATTATAGCGTCAAGGAGTAAAATCCGAGGATAACTATCTAGTCTGTGTTACTCAAGGCTTACTAACTGTAATTGCTGCCTGCAAATAATAATTTACTTTTCTTTTTGGGGGTGGTTCCTTTCAACTGTGCATGTTTTCGTGTTTTCTCTAGTGGAACCTCTTTGGCACTTGTGAATATGAACAGATGATTATGTAGGTGAACGAATCGAAGGAAGCCTCGCTTTAGCAAGTGGCTCCATAGAAAAACTGCAGATGGACTCAAGATTTCTATGCGAGATTTGGTTTCGAGATTACCAGCCAACACAAAACCCAAGCCAAAACCCAAGATATTCGCGAATTTCGTTTGACCGCATACGCAAATACGCAGACAGTGGCACATGCTAAATTGTGACGAAGTGGACAGTTGGAGTTTATGATTTACGAGTTCACAACAAGCTGTAATGACATGCACGGACTAAACACATGCGCAAATGGTGTTGGACGACATTAGCTACGAGAATGTACGTCATCATGTGCATTTACAAACATCACTAATCACTTCATTATTCCGGACTGCTTTTTATGATTCCCATCAACATATCTATATGGTTGTAATTTGGGACGCTCGGGATAAATCTCTCGAAAACTTGCAAATTACAATGAACCATCCAAACTAATTTTTCTGTGGTATGGTGGTGAGGCGATGTGAGACATGAGACAAAATTGAGAGCGTGCTTTCGCAGTACTGTCAAATAAAGTTCGTGAATCTCAAAAACGTTAATGGCGTTGGACTTTCTGTCACTTTTTGGCAATTGTAGCTGTAAGAGCATGGAGGTTTCAAAATTTATCAAATAACCGCAAAAATGATGATTTGGAAATTGATCCGCCAGTTTTGTTTCCTGAAGCGAAGCACGTGGAAGGTCACGGAATTCATTGTTAGCTTTAGCTAATAGTTGCGTACGGAAGGAATGGCGCAATGATGATGTACTCTAGCAAGTATAGCCACAAGGAGACTGAAGCAGTGAATCTTGTACTTCCAGTGATAAGAAAACTAATTTTGTAAGCAATTAAAAAATATTTATTTCCACACTGAAAAGGTAAGGAAGTCAACTCAACATGCAATAAACTTTTTCTTTGAGCGGATACAAAGCTCAAATTCCTGTCATAAATCAATCAGATAATTTTCTAATCAAAAGTATTCAGTTTAATTTATTGTACTATTTTGATCTAAATTTCTCAACAGGTGGATAACGTTTTTGTTCATGTTTGCATTTGCAATTGTTCAGGGTGAAGTGAGTCATGTCAATAATGCCGTGCACAGTGCAGAGTTCAAGCTCCCAGCAATATTATAATTACAATTTTAGTACCTGCTTGACTTTTCCTGTGGTTGATAATTCAGCGGGAAGCGAATGAGTAATAATTCGTTGGACAACATCGCAATGTAAATGTCAGACTCCACGCTGCGTGGGGCCGACGAATTGCATGACATGACGGCATGCGGCACTGGTTAATTTGCCTTGAGAATAAAAATGAATTAAGCAAAGCCGGAGGAACGTGCTAAATGGGGTATGATTCATTGTCGGACTGATTCATGATCAAGTCACGACATTGCGGACAAGATAATTTTAAGTTCGCTAAATCACGTTAAAAGCAAAAGTTCACAGGTGATCGATCTTGACCGTACGGCTGACAAGATCCACGAAAAGTTAAAACGAGATGGCCTTTGTGAACCTAAAATTGGCAAAGCGTACCACAGTATTTAGGTCCATGTCCTAAATCACCCACGACTAATGAGTCTGCTTGCTCTGCGAGTGAGAACAGGCCGTTTAGCGCGTCGTCCTATCATAAACCCAAATCAGTTAAGACGTGTAGAAGTGGCGACTGAACTACTTTATTCTCCAATTTAATTACTTTGGTTCAATGAGTTTAAAATACTTGGAGGAAATTCTTGTCCAGGTCTGAGATTTCCTTTCGCCTTAAACAATATTACCACGATGTGAGTGACACTAAAACCATTCTCTCATAATGTGATGGATCCTGAACACCTTGTGCCGTGCAGGCTTAGTCACTGCTGTCAATCAAGTAAGGCGTCTGTCAAATTGTACCTGTATTTAATGCCTAATGCGCGCAATACAATAGAACTGTTGACAGGTTGTGAGTGCTTGGCTATAACAAAAACGTTTTTAATTCCTTTTTGTTGTAGAGGAGATATTATTACTCATTAGTGCAAGAGGTACAAATAACACATTAGCGTACGCTGTTCAACACTTTAGCAGTGTGAGACGCACACAATATATGAGTCAACACCGAAATTCCTTCAGTCATGAAATGTGAAAGGCGACAGGATATTTTGGGATATGAATACGAATGAACGGACATGCTGGTATCTGATGTTACCAACAGACAATCGAACTCTGGCTCAAAAATCAATTTAAGTTGGATGCTCATATTAAATTAAGACACAGTTTGGCGCGCCAGTTAGTCTAATTCAATTAATTAATACACGCTACTCGTTCGTGGTAATTGGGCCAACCATAAGGATGACATTATTGTCATTCAAACTCTCATAAAATGAAGTGCACTCTCTCCAGCCTGGTCTCACTAAAATCATAAAATCTCTATGCAAGTCATCTGAATCATCAATCCGACACTGTTCGCGTCATTGTTTAATCGCCTCCAAAGTGAATCATAATAAGAAAGATTTAAGTCCTGCGTGCACAAGAATTTCAGCACGCTTGAGTAGTTCGTCAGATCAAGTTCAATTGAGGTATGCCGTATCGTTGTTGTCGTCAAAATTGAGATGTAATTTTATTTGGGCTGTCAATCATTCAATGAATCATTGACTATGGACTCGATTTCCTAAAATAATCTCTTGCAGATTTGAATGCAGCGAAACAGTAACGCACTTGCTGAGTTGACTCGCAATGCTTGCATAACTTGAAAACATGAGCTATTCACATAATAAAGTTAAGAAATTGTTTCACAATATTCCTTCCAAGAATTTGCGTACAAAGAAAGAAGTTCAGTCTCAAGCATGAATCTTGACAGCATTATATGAAGTCATTCGGAGGTACAACTTGCTTCTCAACTGATCCGCCTAAAATTCATCACCGGAAGCTGAACCACATTCTCAGAAGCAATTTTCCATAAGCTAGCGCCGTTTCGACAACTGGACACTTCGAGATTAGCCGATGGAGTCTACAGTTACATGGACCGAAATCATTGCTCATCTTTTATTTCTAATTTCACGGTTTGTTTCAGAATCGATCTATACAAGAAAGAAAAGCAGAAGCTAAAAAATCGACCACCTTTAATTCTTTGAGAAGAGCGGAGGAAAAAAGGAAAGGACCTTGCCAAAGCGATAACGTTGTTGCTAATATTGTCCAGACTTTTCAGGCGGCCCTCTTTACCTTTCCCAGCGATGTATAAAAGGGTATTCTGTGGTCCCAGAGTGATGACTATAACACAGAAATTGCATTACAGTAACCAACATTTATATTAGACCAGAAAGGAACTGCGATCACATGTCGTGACCGAGCACTGGAAGGTTATGCTTAGCTTTAAACTTACGTTATGATCTTGATTTTCTTCTAGCTTATGACACGAACAAGTGCCGTGTGGCACAGAATCCAGCCTCCTGAACGTATTCGGTTTCATCTTACAATGACGTGTGCCAGCAGCCAGATCGAATTGTTCTGCCGTGTAGCCCAGTGGCTTATAATCGCGTTGTTTCGTATTATTTCATTTTCTGTTTAGCTGGATTTAGCCGGAAAATCGAATCAAAGGCCACCCATTCCATTATGTCTTTCAGCTTAGTTCTTTGTTATCATGTGTGAATTGTTGTCGAGTCAAGCTAGAAACCAAGGACGGACGAAAGCCAAAGATTGATGAATAGGTTTGAGGTAAGGAGATGGTATTTTCCTTTAAAGAAAATTGGAATTTATGAGCCATGACTTGACCGAGAAAAAAAATCAATACGCTATGCTCACGGTTTCGAGTTCAACGGCAGACTGTCTTGCATCTCGTCTTGCTGACGGTGCAGTTTTCAAGGAAGCTGCTGAAAGCCCAAATCGAACTCTACGTTCAAGGTTTAGTATCGGAATAGTCGCCAGAGTCATCGCCATCACTCAACATTCAATTCCTCATTGTGGAACGATGATCCGCGATCTGAAAGATTCTGAGAATTAGTTGTCATTATTAAATGATACTTCAACCAAGTACCGGTGCTTACTCGATGCAGTGCAAGAGTGCAACGGACAGACCGGCGCACCGCGCATTCCTGCTTCTATGAAAGTTCTGCACAAGGTTCTGTAGGTAAAACCAGGTGTCGAGGTTAAGCGATGTGAAATGATTAGCATATAATGCGCCTCATACTGTTCAACCTACTTTCCTTCGAGATGAATACAGGCAAGGAACAGAGTACGCATATGAGCTCTTGTCATCGTCCATCACACTAAACTGCTAGCGTGAATTGTCTTGTTTAATTTGATATGTGGCAACATGCTGGAATCGGTCATATTGTTCAGCGACTTAATTCAACGAACAAGTCACAATTATGTCATAACAGAGTTAGCGAAGCGTAATTCAGCGATTTATTGTTCAATGTTCGAGAAGCCAATTCCTACAATTATGGATTGCACTATCGTGATGTTGATGTGCTTTCTACTGACTTTATGATGATGGAAAGGTGAAAACATAAAAACCACTTCAAATGCGTAGTTCATTAAAAGTCTCATTACTCATTCAAGAGTAATACAGTCTCTTCGGCCTACTTCGAAATTATTACCCAGACCTCGCGTACCATGCTTGTATGCCAGCCGGGCAGGCAACAATCCAGCTACACCTACACTTAGCATATTTTACATAAAAGAACCACGGACCACGCTGTGACAAATTGGTTATGGTTGTCCATACTGTTTATAGGAAACCCAAGTAATATATTTCTCACCAGTGCAAAGTATCGGACGAGGAACTCGTAAAAATATTCTTACGTAAAAGGAAATTGTCTTCCAAAGTAAAAAAAAAAGTAGGAACAAAATCGGCACCATGCAGACTTTTATATTCACGGAGCCAAGAGAGCAAGTGTAAAACTACGACAATGTTCCACGAAGAAATCAAGAACACATTGTTACTCCTTTCTTCTAGTTCAGTAACCCTCGAGTCCCTGCTACAGCTACATAACTTTTCACTGGCAAATTATAAACAACCTTTAACCATTAATTTTGGCACTTTCCTTATACGCGTCTTCAAGTGGCAGCCAAAGCTTTGTCTTTACGAGTTTCCTTTCATAAAAGTCAAGTCACTTTTAATTTTTAACACCCCACGCTGATTATATCGCCGTTTTAACTAGTTTCCTATCCTATTCATGCGACGCATACATTTCTTGCACCTTACACGTATGCGGAATATTAAGCACATTGGGCTAGAAGTGGCCCAATGTGCTTAATATTCTACCATTAACTACCAAGTATCCAAGTACAAATCAAATTAAAAATATTATGAGACATTAATTTTTAACTGCGCAACTCCGCGGTGTTTGTCCGTCTCTGGAACTGCGAAGTACTCTTCCAAGCCCCAAAATTTAATTCTAGATAAAGGTTCACCGTTTCGACATTTATTATTTATTCCCCACCAGCAAGCAAGACCAACAACATTTTAACAACTGGACACAGAAGAAACAATAAACTGTTGAGTTGTTGCGTGCGTTTATGTAATCATTGGCCGGATCTCCTCCTGAGAAAAATTCGTGTTGCTGGTTTCGTTAATTCTACATTTTTGGTGGTTCAAGCGGTGCTTGCCGTGCTTTGCATTATAAATATTACAGAAACCGATTTGAAACCAGAAAAATAAAAAGAAAGAAGTGAATGAGTAATGGTCTTGCTTTTATACGTTTCGCCATAAAAGATGAGATTAGTCTTTTATGTAAAATGGATGGACTACCTTCGTCGAAGCGCGGCATGTACAGCGCCAATTAAATGCATCTCAAAACCGTTCGTGGCAAAGGTTGGGGTTATTTTCACCTTACGCTTGTCGAAAAGAATTTTGCATGTGTCAAAATTGGTTTAAGGCTGGTTTATAAATGCAACCAACACGAATTTTCACCATCAAATTATAACATATACTTGGCAAGGCTTTCCAGAATCATGCATAATGCACTTTTGACATCTTGCGGTTGCTTTACGTTTAACGATACTCAGCATTTCGGTTACGTAAAATAGTTTTTTCGTGCATCCGACTCCGTGAATCGAAAATCAAACTACCGCCTCTAAAGTTGATATACTTGAGATTCTTAAACGTGACACGCGATGTACTTAAAACGGAATCAAAATTCTCTTCGGATAAAAACAACCACAAACTAATTTACTACATGCCATACATGCCCAGCTGCAACACATTGCTTTAAAATTCTTGATAGAAATGAGCAAGAAAATGATTAGTCATATAAATTTTGATCTCAAAGTGAAAGATTAACAAGAACAACACGACTGAGGAAGAAGATCAGTCAGCCAGTCAGCCAACAAAAAATTAATGCAGTAGCTCCCTGCTGCGATTTCTGCCAAGTACGAACAGCAATGCAACCACAATTCCGCTGCAGACAACATTAGTCTGGTCGAAGGAGATGGGAAGAAGTTGTTCTAACCAAAAGAAAAACGGACTGTAGCTTCAATAAATATAAAAATGTGTTCAAAATCTCATTTAAACTGTATTAATTTCGTATTATCACTATTATTATAAATTTAAGGTGCAGCGAGCATTTAGACTTCGTGCAGTGCAGCAGTGCAAGTGCATCACAATGAGAATTCACTCATCAGTTATTCTATTCACACAATGCCATGAAATACAACCTCAACAACAGCCACCAGCACGCTGGCGAAGCAAGTGTTTACGGAAGAACCAGCTTGATACTTGAGAGAAGCAAAGAAATTCTGCCTTCTTCACGAGTAGAAACTAATCTTTGAGAGAATTTAGCGTTTAACAATAACAATACTAAATGCTTGGGAATGATAATAGTCGTAATAATTTAATAATGCTTTGGGTTCTATAAAAATTAGATACCACAATCTTGTGATTGGAAGAAGCATCACAATTTTGGTTAGACTCCCGTCGGAGACTTTTGCATTGAACGTCTTTGCTATACATTGAATTCATCTACACGTTCCTTCAGTTGAAAATCTGTTCACTATTCTTCTTGGTCGACTTCATGATGAAATTCTTAAATGAGATTATAAATGATGAATAGAGTAAGAGAAGTAGCAATAGCAATCGCATCTCGTACTTAAACTTCTCACGGAAATCCAAATATTTTTCATAAAATCTGCAGGTTATATTTAACGTTAGCCAATTTGGTATCGTGCTAAACATTAACTTTTAGCTAATAAAACTCATTTGCACACCCGAAAGAAAGCTTTTAGCATCAATCATTGCCTAAGCATGCAACTGCAACGATCTTTTCCAATTGCGTCTCGATCATGATTATATTTCTCCTCCGTTTAACCATTAGCTGATGAATGAATGCAAGAGAAGCTTAGAGTCAAATCAGCTCCACTTTTCAATGGGAATCTTTATTGTACGTGGAGCATTTGAAGTAGTAAGCAGAAAACCCATAAATAGAAATAAATGTCCACGTCGACAAGCTGTAATGAATTGAAATTATCGGGAGCAACTGTGCCGCTGAACACAAAATTAAAAGTTCTATCTCGTTGCAGCGTTATGCAACACACGTCTCAAGGGACGCATTTTTACAAATGCTACATGAATAACATGATTATTTCAGTTACAAGCAGCCGCAGCAGCGCAACAGTTTTCACAAAATATATGCACTCACTCAATAAATATAATAATAATAAAAATAAATCTTTCTTGTATAAACTCTCCCCAAAAGCCAAGCCGGTCAGAAATTGAATGCATTTTCATTGTTGAGTGAGTAAGAATACGAGCTTGTACTTCTGCCATATGCGTACACGAACAGAACTGCGTGTGTGTCTGTGCAGTGTCGTGGTCGTGAAAGTCGAGCTGAAAGTAAGAAAAGATAAATGAAGTGTTGAATAACAAAAGCCATCGCGCGCACGAATGAACTCCGCTTGCTCCTTCAAAGGAATTCACTTTACGTCGTCGGTCGTCTTGAACAAAAATGCAAGTTGGTGTTTTGAAGGCTGTTCGTGGCTTGGAGGAGAATAGAAGATGAAACCGTGAATGAAGTTAATAATAATATGACTTCTTTATTTCTCAGGCGGAAACTCCGTGTCACAGCCTCAGTCCTGTGTCTAGTCAGAGTCATGCGTGTGTGCCATTTTTCTTCTTTCAGTTCCACACAGCGCAATGAGACAGATGATAGACAACACAATGCGAGTTGGGTTGGGAAGCACGACCCAGACCGTGCGCTCTGGAAATTGGTGCGCCGACCAACCGATGAAGCAGATCCTCAAGCTTACCAAACTCCGACCAAGTCTGTAGTATAGGTTGAGTAAGTCTTGTTTGCACAACATTCATTGGAGATTCTGCAAAGAAATTTCAAGTTCAGTGATGCTTGCATCACATCGCGTCAGGGCTGACTGCTGATCGTTGAGAGCAAGTGCGGAGAGACGGAGACAGTCGTGACGGGCCAGCAACCTCAGACACAGTCTGAACACCGAGAGACCTTTTAAAGTCGATGCACATGCACGACGCGCGAAGTCCTAATCCGAGAATGATTAAGTACTTAAGGATGATGGAATAAGGACGCTGACTCTGCTCTGGGTTGATCTATGGGGAAGAATTATAATGCAACCCGCTGTTCCATTTCTTTCTTGTCCCTTCTACTGATTCATTCTTCTTCCAACTGTCAACCTTCAAGAATCATAAATCTTCCCACTAAACAGCAACAATCATCATTACTTTCATTACGTTATTATGCATTCTCAAGCGTGTGGTGTTTGTTCTGTACGATGAGTGGAACCCTAATCGAAGAAAAGGGTGTAAAATTGTGAGGCTATTCAGTTGGGTCATAATAAATGAACAATTTTCTGGACATCAGCACTGTTGCAGACAAGTTTACTGAGGAATAGAACCAAGTCATAAATGTGGAACCAAGTAATAAGAGGAATGAACAAACGCGTGTAATCATACTAATCAAATTAATTCAAGATTTGCGAAGGCAGCCTGGACGGCAAATTCAAAGTGCTTTGAGCCATCGAATCTTGCATGAATGAATTTGCATTCCGCCGACTCATCCTTGTGTATTGCGTATTGCGAACAGAGTCTCCCAGCCAGAACCTACGCATTCCAGTCCATTTAACTTCCATAATGTCACATAGCGCATAAGCACATTATTATTGACAACCAATTCCAGTGTGAACAACAGAGCACAGTCCATAGAATGGAGGAAGGATAAATGGCGAAGATGAAAGAGGAATTTTACGGCCTTTCTTCTTCACAGAGTCCGAAATCTCCGGTCCGGCCCAAATCCGTACATGCATTCAGAAGAATTATGGAAAGTGTACCAGACCGTAGGAGTACAAGCGTAGTAATGTTGACAATATAATTTTTCTATTAAAATTCTCTCCCCAAATACGCACCATGAATTCGTCACCATCTCCATCATCTTTTCTGCCTTTTGTGGTTGTAATCGACAGTGCAGTCGTATAAATAGAATAGAATGCCATGGACGAAGGTTCACGCTTTTGCTCTGCTCTTTGGAGAGATCACATAAGATACAATCCTGGTGTTCCCTTCGGGATGATGCTGCTAACATCAGGAACCCTACATTAACCTTAGCCATTACTCCAACACATGGCGTTGTTATTGTCGTGTCGTGTGGCGCAGTGCCACGCTGCACGAATTTCGGTTGCGATCATTGTATTGTCATTTCCCATGAATAAACACGCTGAAAACGACCAAGGCCTAGCAGGGTCCTGGCGCTGGGACTGGTCGTGCACGCCAATTCCGTGTGATTGTGATGACGGTTCCATGAACTCCATGCACATGCACACCCTCGGACAAGAATAATACCCATCTCTCAAGTTTATGAACCTTGACACGAAGCACAAAGGAAAAGCCATAAAATATAATGAATATAATGCTGCTTTTGATGCGATTGTGGTCGGTCAGTAACGCACGGTGCGTTACGTTAGAGAAAGAACGATCTTCATTCGTGTATGGACCGTAATCTTATTGAGCACATTATTAAGGGCTTACTATATGAACTTGCCCTGTCCTGATCTGATAAGGGCCTGACGGCACAGTGTATGAGCGGTGGACACACTTTAATTAAATCTAAATTATTTAATTGACCAATTTTGTTAAGTGTTATTACATTGTTGCAGCATCACGATAGAAGCGCATTCGCATACATGCACTGCTTATTTTCACTTCTGGGATAAAATCTACTTTTAACGCAGAGCAGCACTTGCACTTGTACTTGTATCAGGTTGGAGTTGGAGATAGAGATATGAAAGTTTATTGTCTCCGCTTTCGCATGCCTGAAGCCGTGTCGCAGCACCGCAATGCAGGGGCCGTGTATGAAGGAGTGCTTCGGATTTCGCCCTCGTTCTTCCTGTTCAGAATTCATTAAAGGTTACGGTGATTATGAAAATGAGCTCACCCAGAACTACTTGCACGTGGACATGAAACCAAGCCCCAGAATATCATTGCGCTGGTCGTACGTGTGATAGTCGTGTACCGCGTTGTTTTCAGACGCAAATATGAAATCACAAAATTATTTCTTTCATTCTACTAAAATATATGTTTGTATTTCTGAATTTTGCAGTTATGCTTTCCCTTCCTGTTCCATGCCCTGTCTGCCGCTCCGAAATTCACATTAGTGATTCTATTCAATTTATTTTTGAATACAACTTCTGAGTTTCTTTTGTCTCTTCTTTCCCTACACACTGAATGCCCACCTTCCACGGCACGGCACGTTCCATTTTCGCGCACTGTGTTCATTGTCCTCCTGATAAATGTTGCTACAGCTTGTCGCATACGCACTCATTCCTCATCCTCATGTAATATTTAAAATGATGTCAAATATCAGCTGTAGCCGACTCCAGTCAGACTCAGGCACTCTGGCAATTTGGATTTTGATTATAAAAATGGTGCCAAAATTACTGAAAATACAGACAATGGATGCAGGGAAGGAGTACAAATCAAATTTTGATCACGAGTGCTACAAATATTTGTCCGAAGGATAATTCAATATGTGCACCGAGAATGCGGAGGACAATTTGGGACAAACAATCGAAATTACACACATGGCAAAGAACCTAATGTAATTAATTTTGTTACGTGGGGTTAACTCAAGAGATACTCTGCTGGAAATTTGGGGACATCCAAACACCACCCGACGCTAATCCAATTTCTGGAAGATGACTGATGCCAGCCATGATGCAGGAGCAAACAGAATCAGATCACATCAATCCGTTTCCTATTTTCGTGGTGTCAAATGCATTCGTATGATTACATAAGGATTTGAAGTTCATACGCAAACAAATACAAATCATAGCTTATTGTATGATGTATTGCGCTACAATTGGCGTGTAAACCGCTCTGAATGGATCTTTAGTCCGTATTGTCAACAATGCGAGTCATACCAGCAACCTCGCCGGTCGTGGCGAAAGGGGTAAAATTGAAATTGGATCCTATAACGGTCGCTATCTTGCATAATGGAAGTGTGAAAGGGAGAGTCGATCTCATTCACTGCCGAGCCGCGCTTTTGTCACACTAAATAATTACTCTAAAATAAATTCGTCGCCTTCAATGCGTAAAAAACTGGCACGCTTGGATTTATGCGCGACAGACGGCGAGATTCATTGAACTGAATCTGTTGTGCCGCGCGCAATGATTATATTATGGGATGGAATATGGAGCAATGAATGACATCGTTGATCACAATCTATGATTTATACTCGTATAGTAAATCATAACCCAATGCAGCCCAATTGTCCGAAGGTGACAGCCGCAGCAGTCCCAGAGCAGGGTAAAGCCTCCTGCAACTTCATCGTGGCCGACGTCGTCTGCATGGGCTTCTGTGAATGACATAATTATAAGCACATACACTTTTCATTGTCCCACACTTACTTTTGTCTAAAAGATGTTCAAATTCTCAATTGGCCAGCTCGAATTCAGTTTGAAGGAATGAGTCAAATGAAACATTCGAACGCCAAGCTGGCTAACACATGTGCATGCAATAATTTTGATTCAACAAGGAATTTACCAAGCAGCCTGATTCAGAAAGTGAAATGTTATCGGAACTAGAGTAATTTCGATTGCACTACAAACAGCGGCAGCCATGTAAGCTGTAAATCATTTTTGAGTGACAGCACGGTAGAATTAGAATCATAACCACAAAAAAATGCTCAAATATGCACCGAGCTGCACGCTTAGCGCAAGAGTCGCAGCGAGAAGGAACTCGAGCAAGATTCGAGCAGAAATCTGAAACAATTATTTCGTTGCATGCATGACATGAATCGCATTATTACCTGACATTTTGCGCTACTATGCGCTATGTTAAGCACTTCGTGTTCCTGGTGAGCATGATGTGTCAGATTATTCCAGCAGATTTAAAGATTGCATTATTATAAAATGGATTACAAAATACAAATCGTGTATGCAGTTGCACAGTGCGCTGTGTTCGGTTGAGCCCGTTCAGTTCTTTCTGGATAAATACACTCACACTTTAACAAACACGTGAGATTTTCCATGCTGAGGCCGGACATGTAATTTATGTCCCATCAACCGAATGCATACTTTGTTAGCATTGTGCAATTGTAGTTCTTTCCTTTTTACGCATCTTCGAGACTGAACAATGCGAATCAAAAGTGCAGTAGCTAAGCTCTAATTATGTATGGGGATTTAATCAACTGATAGAGATCATCACTTCTGAGCCGATCGCTTTGTGCTCAGCGCACGAATTGTTTCAGAAGAAATGCACTCATAATCATTAATTTACCAATGATTCAACGTCCAAGCCCAAGTTACTCAGAATGTGCAAATTGGCTACAAGCCCGTGGACGGTCAAGGAACAAGGTTTGGCCAGCCTAGCCCGGAAAGCATGAAAAAGGTGTGGTCAACATTCACTGAGAACTAGCCATATGATTTGTAAGTGGGAAAGTCGTGTCCATTGGACAAGTGACTGTGCACCATCGTCAGCAGCAGTTGAGCAGTGCTGAAAGAGCAATTGGTACACAATTCTTTAATTGAATTGGGAGGCGTGCGCATTAAACTCGAAACAATTACCCATTATACGTTAAGTGGTTCTCCTCCCTCAATTAATTTGATAACAAAGCAAGAATTAAATATAGCTCAGATTCTTATCTCGTTTGGTACTGAAATAATTTAGAATGGCTATTGTGGTTAAACCCCTTCAATGTAAGATAATTCCACATCACAAGCCAGTTCACTTTCTCATCAGCATCAGTAGCAGGAATCAGGCACCAAAATTAGAACTGCCACATCCACAGCCACCATTAATGCTTCGCTTCTCGCCGTCGCCACACCAAAATTATGGTCATTAAAATTTTCTAGTTATGATTATGAGTTATGGTTTACAAGGCATACACTGCCAAATTACACTCAAGATTCCTCAGTTTTATGAATCATAAAATTTGAGGTGCAGTAGCAAGCCCGAGTTTCAATTTACAGTACGCAGTTTGACTTTTAATTATTGACCCTGAAGAAAAACGCATGTAGTAGTTCAAGCCGTTGTGAATATAAACCTGCTACATAAATGCTCAAAAGGGAAGTCTCAAATTGGATAACTCTTATTGTCACTATCCATGCAGATGTTGTCTGGAAGTTTCGATAAGGATTGTCTTCCCGGGACCTGATAATGGTTTTCAGAGTCCGGAAACCATTTATTTCAATTTTTCAAACTCACTCACAGTCCCAAAATAATAGTGCACCGTCTTTTAGCTCAGCGTACAATCTTTCTATATTTAGTATTCATATGCTCGAGATTGTTTTCCCTTGTTTACCGAGTCCCTTGCATCATTTTTCTTTTCGCTTGATACGGTGAAATGTCATTGCCAATGTCGCCCGGCTCATTTAGCCTGTCTTCTTTCAAATGAGTTCCAGATTTTCGAGTAAGACTTCTATCATTAGGCTGCAATTCACATTCCTCCCTCTCCTTAACGACTTGCTCAACCGCAAATTAACTAACCAATTTTTTCCATATTGGGTTACATTTCCAGCCCCTTCTCTCTTCCAACTTTCAGGTCCACAGCGCCATGCTTGGCGAGGACGGTTTAGTCTGCTTGGCCACAGAGTTGGAGTTACAACAACCGTTGCAAATTACGTGACGCGAGAAAAGCCGTACCGTAGACGAAAGTGTGCCTGAATCATTCATGATCTAATTCAGACAATTCGGAAGGGGTACCGAGAGTAGTTGCTTGAATTCAAGCAACCAACAGTGTGAGCGAAGTCTCCAATGCAATTTACACTGACGAAGCTTATAATGAACGAATATTCCGGTATTCGTCATATTACTATCAGCTTGACAACGAAGCTCTGAATAATTTATCATGTAATCTGCATTTCATTTCGTGCCTTCCTTTGATTCCTGACGGAAAATTATTCACGACTAGAATCCGCATTGCTGCATTTTCCCAACACACGTGTAACAAATAGTGTCGTGCGCTATTCCGCCATAAATAGGTTATGCTTTCGGTACCTGCATTTTGCAAGAGAGACAAAAATTAATCCTTAATTTTGTCAACTACGAAGCTGCCCAAGTCAGCAGGGACCTTTGACAAGAAATCTTTCCGTATTGAGTCTAAAGATATGCCGACCCCGAAAAGGTTTACTGTGCGCATGTGTGGAGTGCATTAAAAATTCTGAAAGAATTTAATTTACCGGACCTTGTGCACCAGAAAAATACTCGTAGGCCTAGTATGATATTGAGATAAAATAGGTTGAAAGGTTTAATGTTGATGTACGGCTTAACCTTGGAGCGTGTGGAGGTGGGCTAGTTGGCTGACTCCCTAAATTTCAGAGCCCACTGCTCATCCTCATTTGATTCTTTTCCCACCCGGGGTCTTTTTCATTTCTTTTCTGACTTATACCTATTCGTCGGTTCTCTCCTGGTGCGATTTCATTTCTCGAAACAAAACAAAACGAACGCAATACAAATCATTAAAACGAGAATAAAAAAAGTCGTAAATGTAGAACGGCGGTGGTGTAACGTCTGGGCCAATTCAAGCGCTGGAAGGAAATGGGAGAAACATTGTTGGAGTCTCCCACTGGCAGCGCAAAGGGAAACAAACTGGCCCTTCCTCCCTCTTTAAACTTTACAATAATTAAAATGGGCACAAGCCAAGACATACCAGTAACATGGAAACGTAAGACAAGTAACCTCAAATGGAACACGAAAAGGGCTTAACGGCTTTCCTAACCACCACGACCACTGTTGCGATGATTTTGTGAACAATAAACATGGTTCAGCATTTCTTAGGTCGCACTGCGATTTGACAAGGCCATGCTGTATGTAGCAGACTTTGACTTCGAAGTACTTCAAGGCAATTATTTTGCGTTTTGCAATTGAAATGCGTTGATGGATAAGGCCTGGTCAAGGTCCACTGAATAGATGTCCGAGTGCCGCGTTCAGCAGTTTATCGCTACTTTTTCTTGCCTTGGCTTATGTTTCTCACAGTTTATTTCATTCCATTTTTTTCATTCTGAGCAGATTATTTCCCGTCATCATTCCATCCGTGGCTGCGACTTCTTGAGTCGCGTTTTAATCGGCCCAGAAAGCAAAATTCTCATAAAATTACTATCAACTCTGTAACTTTAAGACAAGCTTAAGCAGCACGTTGCCAGATACACAGGCCCAGGGCAGATAGAAGAAGGTTTTCTGACTCTCTGAGCACAGCGCGAACCCGAAGTACAAAGAAATCTACGGATCATTCCGATTCTCATCCTCTACTCTTCATGTGGTTCTTACAAGTCATCATCACAACAACTATTAGTCCGGCTGGCACTTCATCGTCAGTTATTTTTTGAAAGTCATCCCCTCACTTAAGCAGCCACCAGAGATGCCTATGACTAGGAAAGGGAAAAAATTAATACGAGGATGATTGAAGAACTGTTCGGACGATAAGATGCGGTCGATTCTTGGACTCTCGATTCTTCAGCTGCATTTCTCATAACGGAAACTCTTTCTGGACTGATCAGAAGGAACCACGAATCGGAATGAGTCAAAAGTGTTGACTGACCAGTTCGGCCACTTGAGGCTTGAAGGGTTATGCACTTTAGCATTCCTCACAAGGCTGTGAGAATTGAAGCTGGAAGAAGAAGCCTTCCAACAATCAAGAATGTTCTGGCAAAGAAATCGAGGCATTGCCAAGTAACAAAGTTTGGGCTGGAAGATTCAGAAAAATCACATGGTAAAAATTATCACGGACAAGTGCAAGTGCATTCGTAAAAATTATTTCGATTGAATGAATTTCCTATTTACAGGGCCTCCTGCAGGGTGTTTGTATTATTATCATTGTTGTCTCTCCTTTGCCGAGTTCACTTTCTTTTTACGAAGAACTCTACTTTGAGCTCGGTTTGGACAAATTGTGATGCTAAAGAGGAAATGATAATGGACGCGAGGGGAAGGGTTGATCCATTCCGAGTCAGACTGCAGAGTGCAGAGTTAGGTAAGAGAACAAGCAGATGCGAGATACGGGGCAAGACTTGCAATAGAACTTGTGGTGGAAGGTAATCTGAGAAAATCGTGTTGGGGCCGAAAACATTTAGAAGATAAGGCGTTACCGAGTCTTCATCATCCATTGGGATTTTAATGGATTAGCTTTTTATAGTGCAATGCTTTTCGAGTGAGAAATAAATTTTAATATAAAAGTGACTACTCCAAACTTTGAGTTCCAATTTCGAGTTGCAGACAATGACATGAATTCGAATTTGGGTTAAAATGTCTCATGTACAATGGAACGGACAGAGGGTTGCGGCGGGAATTCTAGTTCAAATAGTAGAAACTCAGCCTCACGGCCCTTGTTAGAACGAATATCGCCTCCACTTGCAATAGAGCCTGGGTTTCCTGGAGGAAAGAGAAATAAACTCGTTTTTATTCTCATCTGGAATCAAGCCAGAAACGCCGAATCGCGGAAATACAAATAGTGCACTGTGGAGAAAAGAAATGACCGCTGACCAAAAAGAGTCATAGCAAAGTGCAAGCTTCAGGCAGTAATGATGACTGTGCCAGAATACAAGCGCTGGCAGTGTGGAGCATACAAGCGTAGTCACTTCCGAAACGGTGTTATGGCTTTTACTTTTGTTTCGATGTCATTTCACGTCTCTGTTGTTGATCTTGGCTGTGATTCACAAAATAACTAAGCCCGGTGTTAAACTGGAGCTTGTCAAGCCCTGCACTTTGCTCTCTGAACACTTCCTAGCAGTCGGAGTCACAAAGTCAGAATCAAAATATGGGACAAATGTCATCTGCTTATGCGAGACAAGTGTGAGCGTGAATGTGGTTTATTTCCTGTTGAGAGAATAATAACACAAACGAGGAAGCAAATACATGGAGAAAGATTAGGCGTTTTGCACAAGTTACCGCCTAATTCGTTTGCTAGAAACGATCTGTTCCGGAACTTACCTACAGAGTAATGGTAATAGGTGACAGTGACGCGAGCCCAATATCTTGGAAACTCAGAGCTATGCGCACGCACGTCTAAAAGTTCTAAGACGGCGATCAGGGCAATAAAATCCAACATTTCTCCGAGTCACTGCGTATGCAGCTATTAAAGAATACGCTCACATCGCAAATTTTTGCTGCATTCTCGTAATGTCCAGTCAATCTGGTCTGCATTTTATTCGTCGTAGCGTAGCCTTTCGTGTAGAGCAATCGTAACAATGCGTGGGCCTGCAGTACAATGAATCCCGTGCCTAGAAAATCGTACGCGGCCCAACACATTATACTGTTTTACAGCAGAAAAACATTGAGCGAGGGTTCTGTCAGGTTTGTTTGGGCTTCGGGTTGTAGAACCTTTTTACAACTAGGCATCGTGGTGAGAAATGAACGATGAAAAGATGAACAAACTTACCGTGCGCAGTTTCTTTCACTGCTCAGTTCTGTTTTGTCTGTCGTGTGGAGAAGGTCGATAGTCAGTGACGGCTCGTTTCAGTTCGAAGCGATTGTGAGAATCTGTTGTTCACAAGTATCAAAGAATTTTAAATTTCTCAAAAACTCCTGTTCTTCACCTGTGTTGTTTCTTGCGTTTCTGACTGGAATTGTGATTTAAGAAACGGCGGCTGTCTACTTGGAAGTGAGTGTTTGTGCCATTATCCTAAAATTGGATTGCGTCAAGTTCGTGAATGTTTACTGAAATTCTGCCTGCTTCACGCGTAAGTGTAAACCCGACTCGATCGAGCCTCCACCTAGGACTAGTTGCCTGCCTAAGAACAGAAACTGAACATAGTTGATTGACTTCGTCGCTCTGGACATGAACATGAAAATGAGAGAGTCTAATTAGCATTCATTAATTTATGTCTCATTAACCGATTGACGAGAAAACAAAAGCAAAAAGTAGACTTACTTGTTGCCCGAGTCCTTTCAACCGGTTTAAAGAAAAGAAAATGAGCTACTAAATAGGCAGCAAGCAGCCTCTAAAATCAGGAGCCCATTTCTTCAAACTCATGTCTCACGCTTCGGCTTTTCAGCCTGTCCTTCTGTTGTGCGTTTTAAATACAGGATAGATAAAGAGGGACTGCCCGTTGATTAGAAACGGACTGCAAGTCGGTCACTCTTGGCTATTCATAGGCAGACGCATATTGAATAGGATCAAAGAGATGAGAGATGAACACGAGAGATGATTATAAGAGATTAAAGATTAGTTTAAAAATGAAAGGAGAAGCGTTCATATTTTAGGATAACACAGAAAGCAATTCTCGTAGCATAAGCTACACGCCATCACGAGCTGCGAATTCCAATCGCAGCAATGAATATAAAGTAATTAGTTTTAATAATTCAATCCATGCGTTCAAATCCTACTCATGCCATTCAGGATCGACTAATTACATAAGAATTTACTGCTGCATTTTATTAATCATTTGACGCAATTCGAATCTACTTTTCATTTGTAGATTTGCTCACGCGAGAACAACGACAGCAACCAGACAAAGAGCTGCAAGATTTATTCAAATTCTAATTCTAAATTCGTCTCTAGTCTTCAAAAGTTTGTCCAACTGCCTTCACGTGCAGCACTTTCCAAGTCGAAGACGTGTCTGCTGGTGAATGTGTGCCATGTGCTTGTGTTGACATAAATAATAAAAAGTTGAGTTCCTTTATGTGCATAACGAAATAAGGGGAAAACAGTACATCGCGTTTTCTAGAGAAAGCAGAAAGCAAAGCCAGACTCGAAACAGAAGTGGGAGAAGGAAGAATAGTATTTGCAGTTTGGAGGAAACTTTCGCCTGAGCATCAGAACAGAAGCAGTAAAAAACTTGGTTTGCAGTTGAAAGGCCAACGCAAGACACGGCAAGTCTGTAACGGCAAGAAAAGAACAAAAAAGTTGACTTTGACATCTGACATTATTTTCTCTCTCCCGTCTGTCTCTTTGAATACGATAAGAGCAGAATCAGCATAATAGCATAGTAAAGACATGTTAAGTGAGTTAATGCTGACTCGATTCTCTGGAAATTAAATATCTCACTGTGAAGTATGAACAGTTCTCTGTGAAACTGGAACCTGCAATATAAATCCATTGAAATCTCAAGTGGAAATTGAGACTAATGCGACTCATGCTCAAGTGGAAGAAGGAAGAGTTCAATTTGGAAATCGAATATTTATTAGAAGCCAGGAATTTCTAGACGTCTAACTCCATACTCGAGAAATAAACAGAAGACGATTGTGTGATTAATTGTCGCGTCGAATAAATGGAGAGCTTGCCGGCCTGGCTTTAGAGATCTTTGACACAAGTTAGCTGGGAAGTGACAAATGAATCATATGATAATATCAATTCTCAACGACTGTAACTGAATTGAATTGGAGGAGTGAAATTGAGTTAGAAAAGTTCAAACTCGTCTGACACACGAAGAACAAGTAAGTTTGGCTACCTTTGATGAAATGATCTTGATTAACGCTGCCAAGACCCTTCCTGACTCGTAATGATCGGGAATGTGCAACGCATTTCGGGACAGAAGCCGACGAAAAAGACAAGTGAATAAAACAAGGATCCCAAATATACAGAATAATAGAAATTCGCTGATTCTGACAATACATGAGCCAGTTTGTCTCTTTAAATCTTTTCGTACATATCAGATTAAGAAGATAATGAAGACATTCTGCAATTCATTGTTTGTTTTCGTTAATTCGAAATAATTAGGCAGTTGATAGTATAATGGGCTTAGAAGACATTGATGAACGATCTCACTCTATTATTACGCACACTGCTTTACGGAAACGCTTGATTCCTTTCTCGCTTTGCCTGCACAAATTCCTCCTTAATAGCCTCGCCTTGTGTATTTTGTGCCAAGAAAATTGTGCAGAAAGTTCGCCTCATTTAATTAGGAGAGGAAAACGAATGAAAGAATCGGCAAAACCTCTTACTTAAATTGCCCCAGATTGATTTGTCAGAAGATAGAAATCCTGTAAATTCGATTCCAATGCTCCGCCACTGCCAGCTAAAGCTTAATTTAATTAGAATATAAACCACATTAATTCGAGTTTTATCGAGAGTTCGAGTTTGCGTGCCTGCCAATCCAGCCAAGCTTGGCGCAAAAACTTCCTGAGAATTAATCCAACAAGGGAATCCACAAACCACTTTGGAAAGGTGCTTACAGAATCATAGAGTCGAGACAAGTCAGTGAAAGTGGCTGGTTTGGTCGTGTAGTGAAGGCGTGAAGGCAGTAACTTCATTAATTTCCTGCGCGCTTTGTATTTACTGCCAATAATTGAAATAGTTGTCACTTGCCAAAGAGTTGGGAGGATGACACTTGACTTGAGTCAATAGAAAGTGATGGTTTGCCAAAAGCTGATGAAAGGGTTTTGCTGTTTAGATAACTTCCATGAAAAAGTTCCTTTCGTTTTTTCTGCCTAGCATGACAATGACAAAAATAAATAGGTTAATCTCGCTCAATCGCTATTCATCAACTTGACAATGGTTACATTGACTGATCTACCAGAGACAAAAACTCCTTCAGCTCTGCCTGTTGTAAGAAAATATTTCAGTGTCACCACGATTATTTTACGTTCAGATGTCATCAGTTAACTCTCGCACTTTGTCTAACTTGAACCCTGCTTCTTTTCGCAGAATTCGCACCGGAGCAGCAGCAATCATGGAAATGCGAGCAAAGCTTTTGCTCGTCGTGGCTCTTGCTGCCGCCCTAATCTCCTGCTCCCACGGAGTTCATCTGAACAGCAACGGTGGGTATGAAGACATAGTTGTCAGCATTGGAAAAGAAGTTCCGCCAATTGCGTGTCAACAAATCATTCAAAACATTCAGGTAAGGTGAAAGGAACAGTCTGTATCTAATATTCAAGCGTTTGCATTTCTGTCTGCCGCCTTGTGTTCAGCCTGTTTTAATTTATTATTCATCAGTGAAGTGTTCTCATTTTGTCTTTGTGTCATTGTCGTGAGACTCGAGCTATGTTGGCGTCTTCGCTATCGAAGCACGATGCACGAGCTAATTTAGCATTCATTGTACCAATAACTTTGATATTGGGAGAAAATACCTGCGAGTTTGTACAATGAAAGCCTTTCATGAAGTCGCCGTTCACCATTCACTGTTGATTGTGTATGATGGGCACGGAGCATTTAGAGGACAATCAAGTATTCGTGCTGTTTCCATTTATACTGCCAGCACGCACTTCGATACTGCGAATTTTGGGCTGTAATTATTCATGCAAAGTTTATATTTAACTGTGAAAGTGACCATATACTGCATTCACAACTGTGACGTCTATTTCGATCACTTAACAGGGGAAAGGAAGCAAGCATGCTTAAGTGACAAAAATTGCTCTATTTACTTGCTTTGTGTGAGAAACAATTGACAGAATTATGGGGCCACGTAACTTTGACCTCGCTGTAGTTAAATTGGCCCAACCGATACACTGGACGTGCTTGGCGAATTTACTACTTTCACAACCAATGAAAGCATTGCAATTCTGTCTGTGCTTTGTTCTACACAAGGAAGACTTGAGGTTTCGATTTGTAATAAACGAAAATCAAATAAATAATAGAAAACTATAAAACTGACATAAAATCGCAATTTCACATCAAACTAAAACAGCGTGTAAAGGAATTTGCAAGGGACAGTAAAGCAACCTGGCCTAGGAAAAGATGCGAAGATAATGGAAAACGAGATTCGTATTTCGGCATCTCGCTTTTTATGCGAGATACCTGTGCCGAATGACTCTGGTGTCTGGCGATTCGCATTGCCGACATTGCATTTAAGCGTAAGTAGGTTGGAAGAATTTGAGTTGCGTCTTGAATGGCATTAAGTGGTTTTTGTGACTGGAAGAGCCAAGTGTGGCCGGGAAATAAAAATTCTGCTGCGCTGCGCTGCATTCACATTCACGAGACACTTAATACTAAACTATAAATATGATACTCCTTTACTGGAGTGCAGCCCACAACAAGTACAAGTGTAAAGTGTAATTTATCTCTGGCTGGCCGAAATAGGTAGTTGGTGCTGTGGGAGAAGAAAATATAGAATTTCAGCTGACAATTCAAATATGCTCGTAAAGATGAGTGAAAAGTGGTTTTCTTATTTTTTGCTCCGTTGCGCTGCCAGCCTTTCTTGTGTTGCCTTTAAATGGTTACTGGTCTCTGGTAACTGTTACAACAACTTAAAATCTTATTTATGTCCACAATGGTCCATTTCATGGTCGTTTTATTGCTGAATTAAATCGGTTTGTGTTTATGTTCCATTGGAGCAGGAGTAGCAAACAGCACCGCGATTCGTGTGGTGCTTACGCATGTTTAGGACCTAACAAGTCGTAACATTTGTAAGCATTTGTATTCTGTGAATTGCAACAGACAACCACTGGAACAGAAGTGTGGTTTGACATGCACCACCGCAACGCAGGTACATTTGCACTGTTTTAGGTTCATGGCTACTTAACGTTAAGCAATGAAAAATGCGAACTCGCAGCCGTAAAATTGCAAATCTTATAGAAATTGATGATACCACTTGAAGCATTAGAAACGGGCCAAATAATGTTGGCCGCACGAAAAATTACCCTCGCTCGGGCAGCAAGTTCTTGATTCAGAAATAATTAAACAACGAGTGATAAGATCTACCTCGACCAGCACTTTGCACAAAGCCGTGAAGCACTTAATTAGGTGGGAAGGAAGCAACAGCAAAAGTTCTAAAGTCGTTGATTGCCATTTTTATTACAATTCCAGCAATGGCAATTCAGGAGTCGCCTTTCTTGCACTCTTGTCAACGTGGAACGTGTTCGTCGTTCGGGTAGCACCACGACACGACGTGTACGCCATTGTGTCCCACTTTCGTTTTGATTTTTATTGCTTTTATAATTGCTTGTTCCTGTCTTGACCCTATTAGCCAGAAGGAAATGCGCGGAGCATAAAACTCTGCGTAACCCTTTATGGCGTGTAAAATGTACACATACGACATACGCATGGATATAATCTTTTCCATTTATGTCCACATGCCGTACTTATTGCAAGTTGTTCACAGTTATTGTTATTGACCGTAGATTTCTGCAGTAGCTGCTACTCCTTTGCAATCAACGGACACTACTTATATGGGCATGTGCGACGATAAAATATCAGATTTATGAGTGCGTAGGGTTCAAACGCTGAGAGAAGTACAAATCGATGGGAGCTGCTTCTTCTGGTCAAAAGGGAGAAAAATGATGAATAATGCAATAGAGAATAGCTGTTGTATTGCCATGCAAAGCATTAATTTTGGTATACTGGTCTTAAGTGCTCATGCAACTCTTGTGTTCATTTTAAGTTGCAAAAAAATTATAGTCAAGTCCAGAAAGCAAAGGGTAAATCGCACATTAGCCTAAATTTCATTAAACGCACAGTAAAACTGCAAACTAAATTTGTGCCGGAAACTATTCTCAAGAAAATGAATGAAAAGAATTCAACCGGAATGAGAATTACATTTTGAACGCAATGCGAAATGGGAAATTCGATTCAATCGTGCATCTCGTGTTTAATTTTATTGGAAGAGGAATTAACAAGGCAGACATTTCGTAGGATGAAACGATGGCATTAAATTAGGTCTGCGTAAGCAGGATTAAGTATTTATAGAAACTTAAATCTCCTTTTTATTGCCTAAGCTTCCCGGTGTTAGATTCTTGCCATAATGAAACTGAGCATTGAGGAAACGAAAAAGTTACTGGAGGAATTTGCTTTTATTCATGTTGGAAGCCTTCCACTTTCGTAAACAAACGAACCATTCCATTCTGCTCCATGTAGAAAGTCATTTCGCAAATTGTTGCAACGACATTAAGCGGATGACGAAGAATTACTTTTAGTGGTGTGGAATTTCATGCGAATTCTTCTTTGAAGCTTGAATTAACAACTATGAGTCTGGGTTCATTGAAGCTTGGCTGTTACATTCTTTGAACAGCGTAGGCGATTCTTGAAATGTGAATGCGTAATCCACGATCGATTAGCAATGTGCTCAAGCAGTTTTATGGTTACATTGTTCTTGAGATTGAGATTATTGCCATTTTTATTCCCACTTATCACATTTTTATTTATTTGTAACCGTAAGCATTGCCGTTATTCCTCAACTTAAGCAAGCATTATTCTGAATCCGTACTCTATGGTCATAAGAAATTATGAAGTACGCAGGATTCGATAACGAATGACATGACTTCCTGTTGCCTGTGAGAAAGCACAAAACCAAGAATAGCAACTGACTTGGCTTCGGCTTGGCTGTGTATTTTATGTCTTTATTGTCGTGCGTCTATTTTTACATGACGGCAATTTTTGCTTGCACTTGATTGATAGTCGACTCCATTCATTTTTAGGACGATACAGTGAATGCAGTCAAGGTCTAATACACCCGTAATAATAGCATCACTAGCGTGCCACTCTTCTGCACGGCACTACTTGCTCTTGTGTGTCCATTCATGCTGCGAAGAGCATTCTTAAGAACCTGTGTCGTGTCGTACCGATGTGAACTAGAAGTAGAGTACAAGTGACTGTCCACCTTCGTCATGACCTGAAAAGAAAGATAAATGTCCCCAAAATAAAAACGTTCGGGAAAATATGAAAGGCTTACCAGAAAAAATTATAAATTACCCTTTTTAGCTGAATCTGAAAGGTTCATTTGTTACAGGCGCACAATGCAAAAAATGGGATCTACATTTCACTGTACACCACACCCGAATTGCTCCACACGACATTGCTTGCGCATTACGTGACAATGAGAAACACGTTTTTATTATTTATATTTTTAGTTGTCAGATTCCCTGCAAAGGAAGCACCAGAAACAGAAAGGTTTTAAAAGTCTCAATTTTTTGCCACTGCTTTTTCACGAACGAATGAACGGTAGCAGGTGAAATGGAAAAACTACGAGACTTTGTTTCTCTTTAATTTTTTCATACATTTAGCGGACGTCTCTGAACCGAGATGATTTGTGTTGGGACATGTTTCAGATTTTGTACCGTCGCGTATTTTGGATGTTAAATCTATAACACATTTCACATGAAGCAAACACGGATTGCATTCTGCCCACAACTTCACGAATTTCAGCTGAGGCGAAGGCAGGCACGCGTAGAATCGCAGTGCTTTTACACCAAAATATTTTTCATTTAATTAAATATGGACATGTTTCCAGATCTGCAAAATTCGTTCCTGCTCTTGTGTTCCTTTACCATAATAGCAACAATTCCGACCCAAACAGCGAATCTTATTTATGCACTCCTGCAGCTTTTTCATTTCATTTTGTGTTGCTTGACGTGAATCTTATTTTCTCATCATTCTCTTCTCCGTATCATCACCGGTTCATGAATGTGCACATTGTATGAAAATGAAAGCTCACGCGTAGTGAGAAATGTTTTAGCTGATGATGATGAATAGGCATTATGAAAGCACGAGACGAAGGTGAAGAATGAGTAATGCAGACATGGAATGGGCGCGCATGAGGTCTCATCTCGTCTCTTTACTTAAATGGGAATACAATAGTATGTAAAGTATGAAGTATTACGAAAAATACACTCTGCTGTCTGGTTGTTGTTGTGGGATAAATGAGATTTCGTTACAATGCGAGGGCTGACTCGGAAGTGATGAAAATTCGAAAAGCAGGGATTTCACGGCGTAACTTTAAATTACCTGCTAAAATATTCATACGTAACTAGAATAAACTTTACTTTGTAGTAGCAGTCAATAATTGTGGAGCCCTTACTCAGACTGGCGCGACAAAGGGCGCACAGTGAGATTCTGTTTGGTAATTAATGTGAAGGTAATGAGAAAGGCGACATCAAATTAACTGAACTCAAATAAATCGACTTCTGAAAAGTAAACATTTACAGTCTCACGCACACCAAATCAAAATGCAAACGAACGAACATCAACATCGGAATTCGATAATCAATTTTATTTTAATATTTATACCTGCTCAACTCGTCCGCAATTGCAAGTTTGAGTTGGGGACTGGGCTGGACCAGGTATATAATTTTTGTTTCGACACATCTGCAAAACCGTCTTGCCTGAGAGAATTCGCATACGAAATTACATTTGTACACGGTATTAATATTGCGTGCTAACAAATTACTAAATTGCCATTTTTAATTTTTTACATGAAAAGTCATATATTTCGTGTCATGTTTTCTTCCCCCGTCCAGTCTCACCAACACCGGCAATGCATCAAGTACGAGAACAAGTTACAAGACGCGCTGACTTGCCATGTCGGGCTGTCGTGTAGAAAAAGCTTGTTATGCAAATTTTGTTCTGCGGAAAGATGTTTTCGCCTGCAAGAGCATGAGGGAAAAAATGTATTTAAGATTAAATGCTTTTCCCATTATTTTATAATACCAACTAATACTTACACCACCGCGAAGACGAGGACGAGAGCAAGATGCGGATGCGGAGAGGTGAAGAGACTCTCACAGTGCTCTTGCGCTCTTCGTGCATTTTTTAAAAATAAGATTATAATAAATTTTGAACACGTTGTAATGTAATAGCATAGTAATATCTTTATATCGTAATATCCTAGCGATGGCAGCGATTGTTGTTCTCTGTGTGGTTAACGATTGAAGAATTCAGATACAAGTCACACACTCACACACCTTCAAGAAGAAGTCGCCGATATTTCTTCAAGACACATTTTACCCATCATCGTCAGACTGTGCAATGCAAAATGACTAAAAAATTCAAACTTGTGCGCTTCTTTCGTTAAACTTCAGGACGAAGAAGAATGAATCTTCAGACTCGACTCGTGTTTGCAGTCTGGAACATTCACAGACTCGAGTCGAGACTCCCACCGGAAAAAACGAAGACGACTCATTCATCGGACACAAACGAAAGAGCTAAAGCGCATCTTCACGATTCAAGTGCAACTGCCTGGATCTCCAGTCAAGTGAAGACATTTCTTTTAAAAGGTTTGAATTTAATGTATGTGCACGCTCATATGAGTTAAAGACTTGTCGTCAGTGTCTCATCTCTTGGCTTGGCGTGGTACAGCGTACGGGCAGATCTCAAGAGAGAACTTAGCATGACTCGTCATTGTCATGCTTTCGTGCAACGTAAAAATGCTTGATGTTGATACTGCTTTTACAAATCTGTCCGAATCTCAACCACGGTCATGTACTCTCAATAGCAGTTGACAGCGTAATAAGTCAACTTGAATGACTCTCCGCTTTATTTTGTATTCATGAAGTTTGTCTTTAAAAATGTTCACCTTTGTCACATTGTGTACATTTGTTGGAAAACACAAGAACCTTTTTACACCTTACATGTCTTACCGTTGAACCTTTGCACCGCAGCACTTGTCCCGCTTGTGGCCGGTGAAGGCTCTTGTTTGTGGTTCTACTTTTATTACTATTTCGTGTTATTAGCCCCTTGTAACATTACATTCTCATTAAATATTTTTATCACAATCGATGTCCTGTACTTCGCTAGTCCCTTCATTTATCTCTGCACATTAGGTCAAATCTTTTTATTGATGGCGAAAGGTGTGTTGATTTATAGTAACATTAACAAACCCTTCGCTGCTTTGCTTCTTATCGTCGTGCCCTCTTCCTGTGTTCCAATGTTCCCAATTAGAAGGTGACAGAAATAGTTCAGTGTTTAGTCAACAACAAATGAGAGCCTTCGCATACAGTTTTAGAATGATTCTATATTACATCGCCGGTCGCCCGCGTTTTGGCTTCATTGAATAAATGTCGCTTGCAATCTTAGTAAATGTGCCTTCGAAGATAAGGCGAAGCTCATAACACCCACACAGAGGGTGGAAAGGAAACAGCCGGTTTGTGGATTGGAATTGTGAAAAATGGAATTGAAGTTAATAAAATAAAAACACACGCATGCACTGTGCCCGAATTGAAATGAAAGTAAACCCTTCCACTAGTCAACAGACTTGTGTATCTTGTTTTCTCATCTCCGTCATCAAAAGTTTACATGAGCAAGATAGCTTTCCTTGTCGACCATTCAGAGATGAAGAGATAATTATGATAGCACGATTCTGTAGCGCAGTGTACTAGTCTGAAACTATCTTGAAATGAAACTGTTGCAATATTTGTGCACTTGAAGAGTTTATGAAAACATCACAGCAAAGATCTTGAGAGACATAAAAGAACTCACTTCATGTCTTGTAGTAATTTTTCTGCGTGCATGTCATGGAATGGTTTTATACAATGCGATAATGCGAATCTTACACTCAGACAAACGACTGTGCTTGTACAAACAGAAAAGGCAATAATAAAGATTCCCTTTCATCGCATTTCACGTAATTTTCCACCCTTTACCTTTCAAGAGCGTTGAAATAAGACACCGTACTCGTGAATATCCAGGTCGTTTATTACCTGAGTTGCAGTTATGCTTAAAATGATCGTATTGCTGAAATTATTGAGTTCATGTTTAAATACTTAAATCCTAAGTTAAGATTATGGCCATTAGTTTGAGGTCCGAAGCTTGTGCCTGCTTATTTGACGCATATCGCTGTGACTTAAAATTGACGCATCACCGTTCCAAAATTCCCATATTCGGGCTAAGCTATGCGCTAAGGAACGGGTACTTCCCAAAGACCCATACATTTTGCGACTGCACGACAATAATAAGCCATGCCAAGAGTCAGCAATAGGCAAGGGGCAAGTGTCCTACAGTCATGCTTCATCTGCCCTCCACAAATGGATGCGTTTACAATTTGTCCAAAACCAACAATGAGGTAACACCCGATACAGCGCAACAATTCCAACAAAACTGAGGAAGTCGTTTCTATTGTGTTGCTTCAATGGAATAGCGCAATGTGGAAAAGTAAAAAGAGCGCCTTTGGCGTCGTAGTGCACAGGGTGCGTTCATTCATCTTTTGTAGAATTTTGTGTACACTTGATGACTTGCCTACTTTTGCCATCATATAACAATTACCGTGAAAGATCAAATGGCTTGGTGATCAATGCACGGTGGGACAGATGAGGCCAAGACCAAGAAAAGTGCACCAAATGAATGATTTATGAAAATGCATGGCCCGATGTTTCGCCCAACGCTACACGGAAACCAATGCCCAACGTAATGTTTTTGGGCACTACTGCACGGAAAGAAAGAGGGTCATTTTCCTACTTTTTCTCCCTGAATTCTTATAAAATTTGAGAACATCCGGTTGCTGTGCTCCGTGTCGTGCCTTAAAATCTTTCACGTATTGTTGTAAGAATTTGAAACTTTGTTGACCGAAAGGAAGTAGGTTTCATGATTCGTCAACTCTTATTGACAATATTTCCTTAAACGGGGCTCAAGTTACAAGTTATGGATTCTGAATGCGCACACCTGAATCAACGAGGTTGCGTGAAACTAAACTCGATATCGCAATTACACAATGATTACAAATAGTATGCACGATTATTCGTTGTCGTCCGCCGATAACAATTTTCAGTCCACTTCCAATCCTGCGGTTGCCTGTTCCAAGCAATAATCAATGGACGGTGAAGGTTTTGCTTTGTCTGAGAAAAGGCAAGAACCACACCGAATTTTGTTTGAATACTGCGATAAAGTTAAATAAGAAACTTCAAAATTACACGTTGGAGAGGAAAATTGAGGATGATACCAATGTGATAAACATTATTATTAATATCATTACTCCAGCTCGAGGTAGAAGGAAAGAATGATCAAAAGTGCTCACACGAAACGGAAGGGTACATTTTGAAGAATTAAAGTACCGATTCGTGCCGTCGTGCATTTATGATTTAAAAAAAGTGAGACTTTCCACTTTTCCATCCTGAATTTCCCTGAAGGGCACCTGTTCTATGTTTTTGACGGACTGACTTCTTTAATAATGTTTGTTTCTCCGCATTATTCAGTAATAAACTCTTTTATGGCACTTGCATGTTCAGATTTAAGTGCATCTCTCGTAAACGAAGAGTGTATATAATTTTTTTGAGAAAATTCATAACGAAATCATAAAGTTAATAACTTGAGAACCGGCTACTGCTGCTACTTGCTAGTTGGAGCCTTTCTCACTATCACGCAATTAACGAGAATTTTGAAGGAGACTCTAACCGCGTTCACGTCTGCAGGGCGGCGCGACCAGACAGCATAATCTTACGAACCATGACTCTGAACGAAGGCTATGTGACCGAATTTTATGAGATCTTTAATTCAACAAATAATTGGTGCTGGTGCTCTCATTTTCCATCGACATAATCTTGTGTTTGCTTTATTTTCTGTGGCCCGTGAAAGATTCGGGTCGCTGCATTAACGATTGATAAGTCTGAAATCATCTTGCCTACTTGGCCTTAGATTCAACAACGCGCTTTTTCATGGCTATAGCTTCTTGTTGCCTTTCATCTATTATTAAAATCATGAAAAATCATCTGTCTTACCTTTAGTCCTTGTCTTTACGTGGGTTATATTTTCACTTGCGTTCCTTATCCAAATATAGAAATAAATAGTTTAACTTCCTCCGTCCAAGAGGCTCACGCTAGACAAACACTTGTCCACTCCGAGGCAATGCGATGAGAATCGTGCAACGAGGGCCAGAGAGGAACATCTTGTAATTGAAGCACATGCACTTGAGTTTTTCTTTCCCTTTTCTAAATGTAGGCACTTTATCTTTTCACGCAATGTAACTTGAGAGCCCGGTTCAAAGGGAGGAAGCACGAAATTACGACGCCAGGCATGTAGCACTTGAAACTAGGCCTCGTACGAGTACTTGTTGAGTTATTGGTTGAATAAATAGTAAATATTCCCTCAGAAAAAGCGTACTTGTACGCCTAGGAAAAGCACGCCATAATCTATGCTTTGTTCACGCGTTAGAGAAGGTTGAATGAAGTGATGAGCCTCATATGAAGACGATGATCAGAGCAGAATGGGGAAGACGAAGGGTTCTTCAATTTCTTCATTCAGATAAGAAGGAAAATAAAAAATTAAGTTTGGTTAGGCAGCGTTGTCTTCTTCAAAGGGACTTTGGGGAAGAAATCACAAACTTCTGATTGAATTTTGCTACCTCTTAAATAATTATACACAACAAATTCAAGGTTTCTCAGCTGCATCGCGGAGATCCTTTGAGATTAGTCAGCAAGTAAAGCGTGGTTTGGTTTCATCTGCGGTTCATCTCCAAAAATTACGATCTTGTCATGTGTAAAGTACCTCGTGCGTCGTTTGTGCCTCTAATCAAATTTTTAAGTTTTTGAGGTTCGTAAACTCGTCTTGGGTCTTACCGATTACCGATGCTGAGTTCAGTTCAGTCACGAACCTGGACAAGTGGTCATCATCCCTTGATTATAAGATCTTGATAGTCCAGAGTTTTATCTTGTTTTGGAGATAACCTCCAAAACCATACGCAAGTTTGTCCGCTTCTTCAATGGCCACAGCAGCTCGGAACGGAGTGTGTATTATTCCGCCGAGCCAAAGAACTCAATGAGTTTCCAATTACGCTCGCCTTGCAAAGGTTGTTATTATGAATATTTCACGTATAATTTTCTCTCTTATCTTTTGGGGTTTCGATTTTGAATTACCCAACGCATCTGACTCTGAACAACCGATGACATTATCATCAAATATTGTGTAACATGAGTACACAATAGCTGTACGTGCAATGTGCTTGGTTGCCTTAACCTTTTTCGTCAGTCCATGTTGATTTTCTGCTCTGTTGTCTGTTATTCCATCGGGATTTATGATTCCTCCTTTCTCATTACGATTAGAATTTATATAATTTTCTATGCACAATTTTGGTTTGATTACATTGTGTTTGTATTTACTAATGGAACTCACATATACATTCATTGTGCGTTCGACGTGCATGACCTTTCGGCAACAAACAATAGGAAATGTTAGTATGGATCAGAATGCGAGTCCGTGCCACATTCGAGGAACCCTGAAATGATCGGCAAAGGTCAGGCTTGGCAATGAACATGAACATCTACATGAACAGCATTTCAACAAATACGTCTGGAATCCTTTGTGGCACACCTTTCCAACGTATTTTTCAGTTTTTGTCAGAACTGGTGAAATTGAGACAATAGAGAACTTATTGTTTATTCGAAGGCATTGAAAGAAAGATCGATGATCGATTGAACATTGAAATTGGTTCCTCACATTTTTCTGCTACGGCAATTTAGTCTCATGTATGGATATTATCGTCGGAGGTCTGTCATCATTAGCGAAGAATGTGTTGAGAGAAGATTGAGTGTTAATGTGAGAAGGTTTGTGGTTACAATTTCTTGCCCCGTTGAACTCAAACTTCAAACGTGTTTTCCACTGTTTTCCACATCATCCTTTTGGTCATGATCGTGGCAGGAAAATCAATCATTGCTGCTCGCGTTCGTGCCACGGTGAAATTTCTGGGAATATATGATTTCCTATGATAACATTTTACCCCCCTTTCCATGAAATTCTCTCGTGACAATGATTCTACAGAGCCAGGCGGGCTGCAGAGCTTGAATCTTGGTACAGCTTATGCAAACCCTTCGATGCATCTGTTAAAAGTTAGGACAAATTTGTTTCCCATCGGTCCATTCTTCTGCCTCGTTGTTTGACTTTGATGTGGTGCGTATAAGAAAACAAAGGCATCCTGCTTGACTTTTTGTCCTTCTTAGTGACACCGCATAAATAACCAATCTCACATGTTTGGCCCTTACCGCCTTCTAATCTGTACCGTGAAAATTTGCCGGAAACAAATCCTTACATTTTATTAATAGCACGAACTGAGGTGAAGTGCAGGTCCCTGGCCATGCGTGCGCACTTGTGTCAAGGGAAGTGAAGCCTGACTCAACATTCCTCGGTCTTGCCCTTTACCTCACAGTTTACCATTGGAGTGATTTACAATTCCTTAAGCATGAGCGCATTCATGACATAATTCCCTTCTCGGGTATTACCGGGACTAAATTATTGACCAAGTAAACGAGCGTGGAGCGTATCGCAAGACAAGAAAGGAAATACATAAAAATAATCTCCTTCGATGCATGGGTTTTACCTGCTAAAAAATTTATGTTTCGTACTGCCTATGCAATTCGCGGAGAAGCTCGGTAATACTTCCTCCTGTTTATATTTAGAGTCAACAGACGAGCCGTGTCGACGAGCATGTATTTCCTTACCACTTGTGTTTGCCATACGGCAAGAGAAGTCAGCGGAAATTAATTCTAAACCAGGCTGTTCCTGTGTTATTAAAGTGTCCAGGGTATAAGAAGCATTTAACAAACGTTCTCCTGAACCGATAGATTGATAACATTTCGTGCAAGACAGTTCAGCACAAAGCGATAAGGCAGACAAGGATCGATTGTGATGAAGGTGTAGCAGGTTCCAGTAGTAAGCGGTATTCCGAACCTAAAATAAGCAAGGCTCCAGCAATCTGCGTGGATTGATTTTTCGTAGCGATGGGCGAATGAAGGAATCAGGATGGTTATTATTTTAAGATTATAATGTCAGGTTGTGTACCAACATTGTAATTTTATAATTTTCTCGATAGCTTCCTCCATGGTCAAAAACCTCTGACAATGGAGTCTCTTGTAATAAGTTATTTATCTATTATTATTCCTATTCTGATAGCTCATCGTGAAATTTAAAAAAAAATGAAAACATCTCGAATCTTTTCATGCCACAAATATGAGGTTTCTGACTTTTCTTCAAAGCGTCCATGTCTAGCAACAATTTACGTACATGAAGACTATTCGGGGACTACTCGCTACTGCGTTTAAATTATGTATTCTTATCGTATCTTGTACGGGCCCCATACATTGTAGATTTAGCTAACGATTTAAAATTATTGCCAAACACTCAGACTAAATTCGTTAATAAGACTATTCTTTATGTCTACTTAAAATTGAATTATATACGCTTGGGCCTGGTAATTTAAAATGTTAAATGCGGAAGTTTTCGTGTGATAATAATAACGAAAATTTAGAAATGACGCTGATCATTAAACATTAGTCGAATCAGAGAGGTTATCGGCTTTATTGAAAAGCAATCGCTTAAGGTCAAATTCGCAACAAGGTCACCTGAAAAGCAACTTTCATATTGCGTACATGTGATTTCGTCGAATAATTCCAATGGCAGGGATTGGTCGAGTGGGTTATCTTGTGAAAACTTAGAGCATTCTTCTGATACAATGTGAACAATTAATTGCTCTCTGTCTGGGAAAATGCGCAACCATCTACTTATTCCCAGTCAACAGGCACGAATGGCACCAGAAAAGATATTGACCAAGGGAGAAGGTAGATTGTCAGGTAATAGACGCGCTTCTGCTTTACGTTCTTCTGTCAATTGGATGAAATAAATACATATTTAAGCAGGTGCGTTACTATGCAAGCCAGGAGGACAGACTGGAGCTCTCGAGTTCTGGAATGTCAAAAGGAGTCGACGAAATTATTGCTTTAAAAATGCAAAGTTTGCACAGCACTTTACCTTCGCCGTCGTCGTTCGTCGTTTACAAACGACTTTGAAGTGTTTGCTTATGTTGGTGGGGTGCATTCTTGATTACCTGATTCTGAATATTTTAGTGTCGGGACTCGAAATGTCACCGAATAGAGCAATTTATCAACTAGTTCGAATGTTACTTCAATTCGTTCCTGCCTTGGTTCTGCTATTGAGTTGACTTTCCCTCAGGCTTGCAACGTGCCCGAGTCTCCCAATTTGCTACCTCTAAAAGTGTCAAAACATAACGATGCATTAAAATATTTACACTCTGAGGGAAGTCTCTAGTGGCAATCTGAGATTAGAAAAGCATTGGCGTAATTTTCGCTCTTCTGTCGCATTCACACCAGATTTCGAATATTTATTCCGTCATTCCGTGTGTGACTCTGACACACACAGCTTCGAACATTTCCCTAAAAACTAGGAACACACATCGCTCGTAAATCACATCATCAAGCAATTCCCAATGTGACTTTTCTGCTATTTGTTTTGGATGTGATGCTTTTAACATTTTCCAGCAACCAGAATTTTTGTCAAAGAATAATGCGCCGAGAAGATTCACGTCTTGTGTATACTTAACAAGCTGAAGTTGAAAATGAAATCCCAAATGAAACCAGTATTTTTAATGTTATGCTGCGCAAAGTGCATCCTCTTCCAGGAACGTCTAATATTCAGAGATCAAAAAGAAAGGGAAGGCACACACCTTAGTTTACCTTTTTTCACTATTTTTCGTGTTAAATGTATGTCGATTTCATTCTCTTTTGTTCTTTTGTCTGGATTCTCATGTTCTTTTGTTTCAACGGGTATGCACGCCGAAGGAATAATAACAATAAGGCGCTTTAATACATCCAACACGTTTTATAAAATTAAAAAAATGTGTGTCTAATGTTGCTGGGATCCAAGACTTGTTTTTCCAGTACTCCCTCGGTCTAAGATTCTATAGTACTAGCTTCGAGAGAGTATCAAGCAGGGACTATTTACATCGCGCGTCAATCTCGTTTGTACTGTTAATATTTCAACTTTTAATGGACACTTTTATGTTTGAGTGTTTTTCTAAATACTTCCAACTTTTGCTATTGCCCTGTGTTGACCAAAGCAAATCGTTGCCTCATTGCAAGTCGACCATTGATGCCTTTTATATTGGTCGATTTTGTGTGCCCTTCATATCCAAATAATGAGCAAAAATGGAAGAATTGAAATTACTGCTTCTGTTTGTACTCGTTACTCGCAACATTCTTATCAAATAAGCCGTTATGGATATGTAAGCCGCATGGATGTGTAAGATGCAACTCTCACAGTCTGCTGATATAAAATGCACTCCCTGAATCTTGAATAAAACAGCATCTAAGCAACAACGTCCTCGCAATACACTGCTGGTATTTTTCTCGTAACCAGGTCTCCAGACGAGGTTTCTTCTCTTGAGCAATGTTATTGGGAAAATAATGGAAGAAATTTATCTTTAGTCTTAAGAACCCTTGCCTCGTCTGTGCAACACGGTATAACTTTGTAGATCTTGCCTTTTATTTCAATGAATAAAACATTAGGCTTTTTCTCTGCATTATTATAATGTATTCCAAATTAGTCATGCTTTTCCGATATAATAACAGAATGTGAAACTCATCTCTTATACGTACACTGCCTCATCAATTTTATAGGAGACGGTTCCATGTAATGTCAATATTGTAAGAAAGGCATATTTTATGGTTCCTGATATAATTGGCCGGATATGAGTTTCAAACCATATTTTGGGGTACACATTCAATGCTCACGTGAGAAATGTCTGCACGCATTCATTTTGTTGAAACATTTTACTGATTTGGTTGAAATTCCTAATTACTTGAAGATGCCAAGCAATGAGAGACAGAATTCGTAATTAAAAGCATGTGAGTTTGGCCTCACGTGTCCTTAATTCGTCTGGACAGTCTGACTGTGTGGGATTTGAAGAATGGGGATAAAGCCCATGAGTGAGTGCATTCCGTTTAAACTATTCCAAACACATAAGGTTTGTACTCTCTGACTTTTGGAGCCTTGGACCCTTGCATTTTATTTCAACACGTTGGAAAATTATTAAAATTCCGGTACAAGAAAGAGGGGTAGAACGACGGAGAGTCGTGAATCTCCACAGCACAAGTGCAACATCCTGGAATCAAAGACTAACACCAGAATTTATTCAGGAAACAAATATTACATTCCACTTTTGGCTAATGTTTCGGGTGTCAGGTTCAAAAGTTATTCTGAAGTTAAGAAAGTTTCTTGGAACATCTTTTTGACAGACTGGACTCATTATACATGTCAACATTGTCCATTCTGAACCACTGTACGGCAATGTCAAGAACAATCTGCCGTTCTTTAGCTTGACGTCGTTGTTTCTTTGTGTTGTCCTGAAACAGACATCCATCCAATTCAGAGACGTGAATCGGCTGAAGCAATTTTCATGTCAATTAATACAATCTACATAATGTAAGTGTTATTCGAGTTGAGTGCGAACCGAAAATATCCAGATGGTATTTGAACGGCTTGGGAAGTTAAAGTTGAATGGAGCAGGATAATGATTACTTCATGTTGGTTTAATCTTGAGTACCTTCGTGTTTCAGTCAAGACGGAGGATATTACAGCGGATCGAAAACTGCTAACAATAAAGTTGTCGGCGAGGCCTTTTCTTATTTTAAGAAATTCTCCACACTCTCATTTTCCGTTGAACTGGCTCTGCTGCTTCTCCACCTTCAAAATGTCTTCCTGATTGTGAAGCAAGAATAGCAACTTGTGAACAATATTTTACTCTGAAATAATTCCTTACCCATAATTATTATGACCCGCTGGATGAAGGATGCTATTAAAGGTTTACTCTCTTTCCTTTGGAGCCTCTCTTTTCCAGACACTGCACTGGCGTTCAGATAAATATCGTTCTTCAGATTTCTCCTGTTTATCGGCGCACACTACCTATAATTACTAGGAACTCATAAATAACGTCAAATATACAGTGTCCATTGATGAGAATCGACAGATAGACGCAAATCAAATTCTGGATATACAATTGCTGCTCTGAATATGCATCTAAATAAACTCCACTAAAAAAAATTCAGAAAACTTCGAAATTCCGGCGGAATGCGCATGGTTCTAATTTTGGTGTTAGAGCACTTGGCGGATATTTTCCCCTGAATGATTCATTTGGCTGACTGGACTTTTGGCCGATGCACAATTGTAAAATGCAAGCACAGACGCTCATATTACGCCAGACTAGCCAGAAAGGAAGAAAGGATAGCGTAAAATCAGAGGTTGGCGCCAGTATTGTGATTGGTGGTCATTGCATTGCGCTCCCACAAATAATTTCTGATTGCTATTAGAATTTTCTTAGCCATGTTTTACATTTCGACGAATTGAAGCTTGATTTGACTTGACGTGAGGTTCAAATTTTAAATAATTAAAGTTTTCGACTTCTTTAAAAGACAGTCGGCCAAGTGCCCACTCGACCAAAATTCCAATCAGTCAAATAGGTTATTCGGGAAAAAAATTCCCCCAAGTACCCGACCACGCTAGTTTTTGCGGCGGGCAGTTACAGGTTTTACCTCATACTACGCGCGAGCAAGTTGATTTTGATGGGACCGTGATCATCAAGAAGCTAAGCAAGGCAATTGAAAGTTATTATATTTCTATACAAGTCCATTATCTTTACTACTGCTACCGATTGCCATTTCACAGTCAGCGAAGTTACTGAAGCCTTCACATAAATATTAATGCCTTGTCGAGACTGGACTGGTAGCTGCCTGACAATAAACATCTCAGCACTGTACACTATTCGCTTCACAAAGCACAAGCTTTGTCTGAATTTCAATTTGACTCTGCATACACCCAACCTGAAGAGTTGAAATCATGACACGGATCAAACTCGCAATTGCATTGGAATCGAGATGCAATACTTAATAACTTCTTACAGTAAAGCCTTTAATATTCATGATTGCGTTAATCCAGTACCATTCATGCACGTATGATGAAAAAATTACACTCATTATCTGTACGTCATCTTTCTCGTACATCTTGCGTCTTGCATAATATAACGAGTTTGATAGACAAGACATTCTGAAGGTTTCGCTTTCATTTAAATTGTGGAATTGGAAATGAAAATTAAATTCTTACTTGTTGGTACGCTAGCATGCGGCAAGCCGCGGCTGCGCTTATCTTCGACAAATCGCCTTCAACTTTTATCTCGATTCAATGTGAACGTGAACCGCCGCCTCATTGTTCAGTTCCATGCTTAGTCGTTGGTACCTTATTGTTATAGGCCGGCATCAACTAATGACCAAAGTCATGCCATGCCATGCAAGATCAGATGACCGTGTAGCGCGTATCGAACTGAGCACTGCTCCGGGTGCAAAAATGCCTCTTTTTAATTCGGTTTCCTTTGAATCTACAACTTTGCACAAAGAAAACTGCTTGTCACATGAATCCAGTTTGTGGGCATTTAGCTTGGGCTTAAGTCAACATCAAAGAAACTTTTCGGACTTCCTGCTTAATAAAAACGCAAAGTTCACATTCCTAACCAACTCTCGTGTCACCTGAGGAAAACTTCTTTACCTTTTCGCGTTATGAAGAATAAAAATGGCAAAATCATAGATCGTTTGCTTTGCTCGAGATTGTTGTGTTCTTTTTTGAACATGAACTATATTTTTTTGGCATACCATCGAAAACAATTTTGGGTAATAAGGCATAAGATATGAACTACTTTTCTTCCATTGCGTACACGTACCGGTACCGGTAGTTCATGCAATAAATTTTATAAGGAGGTGGATTAACAATGGAAAATTCTATAAAGCGAGCATATTCGGTAAATAAATACGTGCACTGTGAAACAGTACAAGTGCTGGGCGTTGGACTTGATTTCTTGGTTCTTCTTTCTCTTGACCATATTTCTGGCTGGTCAGGTTTCCAATAAGTTAATGCAACGCCAAACTAGTGAACCGAATAACTCCATGCATGCTATTCTTACGTGAGTTGAACAACAAAGTGGAGCAACTTTTCTTTTCTTGGTTTTGTCGTGCAGGTGGAATACACAGCGCGGAAATTAAGGCGGCGTACAAAACTATTGTGTTTCATTCGTACACGTAAACTTGATAATTTGGTGTAAACATTTATGCACGTAGAAGCGCTGGTGTTTCTTTCTCGTTTCTGCTACAACGGCGAACAGAGAATTGGCTAAATTAATGTGCATTTTATGTTCATAAATCAATACGCGAAGAATGAAACGGAGCATTTTTCTTGGTTTAGTTTGAAAGGCAGAAGAATTATGTTATTTGTGCTTTTTCATCTTCATACGCGGCATATGGACGGGAGAATCTGCAATTTTCGAGTTCATTCATCTAACAAACGGAGTGCCATTGCATTGTAGGAATAATCACAACCATGCTGCGTTATCTCTGCATCTCTGTATTCTTGTTCTTCAGAGTATCAAATGAACCATGATTTTCTGCGAAAAAATTTAATATTGCTTTTATATGTAAATTGTTACTTGTTCAACATTGTTGGTTTTCCAGCTCTCGCAGTCATTTTGTGAATTATAAAGGCTATTAGCTTTTATATTGCTTTTTCAATTCCACTTCGATTTGCAGTTTTTACGTGCAGAATCGTTTCTGTGGTCAAACTTGAAATGATTCAAATTGTCACTTACACTTATTGCCATATGGTCAGATTTGAGCTGCGTCTGTGAAAAAGCCTCAGGTCGTGCTGTGCGAAAAGAATGTCATGGGCAAACGCACTCACGAGTCGCGAATGAAAAATGAACTCATCGAAACCAGAATCAATTTGTTGAAATTAAACCGAACCATGCATTACGTGTTGACAGTTCGCACTTTGATTTATTAAGTCGAACTCTCACTTGACATTGACATTGCCACTTTGCCATCAGTTGCATCCTGAAATAACAGGTCAGTGTGAATGTCAGGTGTTACGTTTCTAGGGTCGGACAATAGTCATGAAGCCAAGGTTTAAATTGAAGAAGGTGGTTGAGATGCACTTGTCACACTTTTAATGAAAGGTGAAGGCTTGTCTGTAGCTGTGTCTTTTACCTTAATCAACTCATGCATCACTATCCGCAGAATCTTTGTCCGCCTTTATTAACCCGGACTGGTCAAACCCTCACACCGAATGCGCAACGCAATTCAAATAGGCGTATTGGCAAGTTTTTATGAATGCACATCAACAAAGCAATGAAATTGACTTTTGAGTGAATCAAGTTTGTTAATTGTCTGCAGAGACTGCACTTGCCATTCAATAAATACTACGAAGGTTGTAAGTTTACAAGATTTGCTATCTTGCGCAAGAATCTAAACATGAATTAAAAGTGAAAACCGGTTTGCATGCGATTACGCGTCCTGAGATTAGAGCTACACAGTTTTTCTACAAAGTGAATTTTTTGTTGTGGAATCAAAAAGAAAGTGACTGTAAAAGGTGCGCTGATGAACTCTCCGCACTGCATTGTTGCAGTGTTGCATAATCAAGAGCGTTTTGCGAGACTTGCATAATGAATTGTTTCATGTGCAGTGGCAACGAAAAGAAATGGCATTGTAATTGTTTGCGCTGGACGGAACGGAGGCATGCATTCACTGCACCGAGACGTGATAACTGATATTGACTTCAATTATTTAACAATAATTGCTTTAGAATTATAGGTCATAAAACGAACTAATGAGAAACAAATAATTATCATTACACAGCTACTGAACAAAATAAAACCGGGCCTGGCCTTGCTTGCATTTACAACTTTTTGTTGTTGCGATCATGTTTTAGTCATAACTTCATAATGACAGCAATTAAATTGTAATGTCCTTCATGTTTTGCAGGCAATATTTACTTCAGCATCAGAATATCTTCGAGAAGCTACCGATGGTCGCGTCTACTTTCATCGAATTACCATCGTGGTGCCACCCATGTGGGACACTCGAGCCTGTGGCCGGTCCCTTCCTGTAAATTCTTTCACATCTCGAAGTAGCATCAATGATGCAACATTCCGTATTGGGACCGAACACCCAATCTTCGGACACTTGCCGTGGACCCAGCAATCGCGGAGTTGTGGATTGCCGGGTGACTTCATTTCTATGGGCTATCATTACATACTTCAGTTCAACGAAACGGAAAATGCGGCCACCAATGGGCAGCCTATGAATAACAATCACGTCTCTCAGTCAAGCATTCGTGATAATTGGTCGACTGGCAATTTTAATGGAGGAAGTGATGACTCAAGGCCCGCAGGATTCGATTTCAGATCCGTGCCGACAGGTGAGTTCAAATTGACACTATACACTTTCACAGCTTCTGGTGTATTGAAACCATGTCAAACCCAAGTAGTCGATCATGCTGGCTATCGCTGCGCCTGGCCATGAAGATAGAAGTGACAACGATGCCCTTAATTGTTGCTTAGACTTTGATTTGTAATTCACACAGCTTGATCGAATCTCGCGAAGCCTTTCGGCATTGTAGGAAAAGGCAGAGGCAGAAAGTGAAACCAACTTGACACGAGAAAAGGGGGTTCGACATATTCTCAAAGTACATATCTCTCCGCTCCGTCTGAACTCTTTAATGCTAAGGAGTGGGGACAGTGACGAGTCAAAAGCGATGACAATTTATTGAAAGCTATCAGCTTAGAAGAATTTAGTACAAAGACGAAGTCCGAAGAAGGTAAACCGTACCGTGGTAGGAGCGGGCCGTGGTTCCTCGCCTTGTGTCGGTACCTCTATTTGAAATTTATTCTTTTAGCACCGACCGAGTGGTAATGTCGAGTCATTGTTAAAATTTTTTTGACTTCTCGAAGTCAATTCATTTCATGTAACTCGTAACGAACAGAATGACAGAAGGCGTGGACTTTTTTAAAACGTTCGAATAGAATTTTTCTTCGTTGGTTATCTCTTACAAGTAAGTTGCAAGTCTATCGACAGCTTGCGGCAAAGTCGCCGAAATGAATGTACAGAAAACATTGAAGGGAACCCGATGTCGAATGTGATAGGTGCAATCCTTTGAGGAAAAATTGGGCAAGAGTTGAGACCCAATCGTGGTGGTCAGATAGGATATTATACGAGTGACCAACCGATCAACTTAATTTGACCCTCCACTCGATTCGATAACTCCCTTGCCATTTCTGACTGTCTATTCTTCAGTGTTTTTGTCACCAAGTGGTGGTTAAGATATGTGCCATTTTGATTATGAATGAAAGCCAAGCCAGGCTGTCTTTTGTGCAAAAAAGCCTACCTTTGTTATTCTAAAATCTTATTTTTTACCAAATGTGATTTGACATGGTTCCACAAAAGGTTCCTACGAAATGGGGTTTGTCGATTAGCATTATTCTTCCCGTGTAACAGTATCATAATTTCTGAAGGTAATCGATTGATCCTTTGTACTGAAACCTTCTTCGTCGGGTGGATGGATTAAAATTCTCACTGTATGTACTAATGCAACTTTGTATGTATTCTGCTTTTGAATAGAGCGAGCCTTTGTTCACGAGTGGGCTAAATATCGTTACGGAGTCTTTGAAGAAATCGGCTTCCCAAATGATCCCATCTACCCTTCGTTCTACACTGACAGCACAAGCGGTGAGAAGAAACCAACGGCCTGCACAAATCACCAGATTCATGGAAATTGGTAAGTGTGATAATGCACGCACAATTCCATTTCGTAAAAAATTGTAGAAATATTTGGACTGACTGCATCGTAATCGCTGAATCCGGTAATGCAGTGAATGCACTTTCTGAATTCAGGCCCGAGCTTAACTCGGCTGTCAGATTTTCAATAAGTCGTCTAGTCATCGATGCAAACCACTGAATTGTGGGATATATCCATCATCGACTCTTATTGCCACTAATAATCGTCCGCGTCCTGTCTCTTAGTCTACTGTAGCGGAAAAATTTAAGTCGGATAATGTGGTTTATCTTTTAAGAAACGAAACAAAGGAAGAGTAAGAAATGCTCGGCAGAAAGTGAGATGATGATGGCTTCCTTTCTTCAGATTTAATACACCGTTCATCGAGTATTGTTATTATTTTTTGGCATGACTGAACCTCGAACGCGCCTCACCTGGATTGGAAAATTGAAAAAGAGTACGAGGTTGTGTTTTCAACTGAATTCACAACACCTTTTACAACAATAGAACGCACAAGGCAAAGGAGAAGAAATAGTGCGATCATAAAACTGTTTGCTTTTGTTATTGTTATTCTGTCCTGACCTTCCCTGATATTATACAGTTCCTTAACTGAGCTCAGCTCAGCTCGTTCTTTGAAGTCGGCCTATTTTTGCTTGAACTTGCCATAATCATTGTATTTACAACCCGGCTCTTTTGTGAGACTGGACAGCCCCTGAGATGGATACTTTGTGATACCGTGTATCATCTAGGTAATATTTTATCTGGCTATGCCGCACCAGAGTTGTCTTGACTTGTAATCGGCACGGCAGGCATTCCTAATTTAACTGCACTCCATTAATTTTAATTACCGTTGTAGTGTACAAGTGCAACTGAAAAAAATACCCATTGCTCGGAGCTTCGAATTTGTGCGAGGCATTGAGCAAAAAAGTTTTCGCACTTTTATTTTTTAGTACTTTGTCTCATCTCGGCGTCTACAAAAATGTTATGCAGGCGTAGCTTGGACTCGGGCTTTCTTTGAAACGAGAAGGATGTAATTACAATTTGCCTCCTTGATAGAGGAAGGAAGTTCGGGACATCAAGCGCAGGAGCTGAGTCAAGTGTTTCCGTGAGCAGTGCCATGCAATTTAGGCTGCTTGTCAAATAGTTTTAATTCTTTACAAAATAGTACAGATGATATAAAACTAAACAAAATGATAAAGAGTAAGTTCATGAAACTTGTTCTTCGTGCTTTCTCTCATTTACAGTTTGCTCAAAGAGTCCTCCGTTACGAAGAACTTATAATCAGAATTTTTGTTTATTTGTAAAAATGAAACGGCGGTCGCTTGCCTAATTTTTTTTTAGCCAATTAACAAATTGTAGACTTTTCACGACCCAGGGATTTAAAGTGGAGCATTTTTACTGGGAACTTGCCCGCATGGGTTGCAATTTCAAAGCTGCTTTGTGCAGAATTCTTAGACGTGAATCAAATATTTTAATGAGATCCAGATTTCAGATCGAGCCTGTCCTTTCATTGTAGACCGCCTGCAAGCATTACGTACGGGTTGCCTCCCTTCACGGTTCGCGTGGACAAAAGTTCACTTATTTGCTTAACGATTAATAAAATAATCCCTTCCATGCATCGCATCTCAAAGTTCACATTTCTTTTGCGCGTTTGCAACACTCTCAGATTCCAATTGAATTTCATTCCCCAAAGCTTGGATTCAATCATAAATTACAAACTGCGAAGAATGAGATCGTTTTTCCATAGCATCATGCTAGGCGTTGGTGCTGAGCTCAAGCACGCGTTGGGTCCGTAGCATAAATAACATCTTTCCATGCATCGGGATCAGATTGCACTCCTCTCCGCTCGCACTCGCTTTGACCTGTCGAGATTATTTCACTGCGCTGCGATTCTAATAACAAGCATGCACTGGTGTGATTCTGTTTACTTTAAATTACGTCATAGTCAGATCGCATAATATGCTCATACTCCAGTACTATTATATTCACATTCTATTCATATTCAATAAGACCTTATTATTATTTATCCTCTCGCCGATTTTATATCTCATTCGCCTCATACACACGTGTGTGTTTGTGTTTATTTTTCTGCGTGCGCATTTCGCCTTGCATGTGTGCATGATTGTTTAAGGCAATCGTTACGTCTGAAATCTCTGAGAGGCGGTAGCTGATGGTGACGGCTGCCGAATGCGGATCCCACTCCTCTTATCGCAGACGCTGCGCTGATTTTACGATTTGATGGTAGCTCGACGGATCGCCGTCGTTTCTTAAATTATGTATTTTTTCAATTTCTACGTACGAGTACACAGTAGGCAATAATTTAAGTTGAAGAGAGCCCAGAAGCACCGGCACCGGCAACGAGAGAAAAGTCTTTACAACTGTTTATAAAGCATTCAAAATTGAAACACGGAGTGGGAACTCATTTCAGGTTACCCTTATTTATTATACGTATTTTAAAATGGGGCTGGCTTCTCACAGGCACTCAAGGCCCCAAGTAGTCAGCCAGTCCTCTTTTCTGTATTCCATAATAAAATTAATAACAGTAATAATGTAGTAGTAAGTAATAGTTTGGATAATGATAGGAATCGTTAATTCTCAAGTGTTTTCAATGTACACAAGCAGAGCAACAGGGACAGACTTCAGGGACTTGCGTACGACGGCACCGGAGACGCAAAGCAAACCTCTTCTAATTGCACCCATCATCCGTACCTCGACTACTACAGGGCACGGCGTTGCTGCGTTTCTGAAAATTCGACGTTTGAAGCAGCTTTAAGGACTTGCCCTTTTCCTATTGTAAAAGTCTCCCTTTGTAATTTCGTTCTCTTTTAATGCAAAGCCTGCTGTTGGGTACAAGCAGGCGGGTGGCAACGGCAGCGCCGTTTGAACAATCTCTAAACTCTGCATTTTTGCGAGGGGAGCCAAGCCGAATCCCGGCATTGGCGGTTATGATGATTGTCTTCTATACTTTCATTCCAGTCATTTGCTCAGTGACTTTATCTTACCTCGCGTCTTTGGTGTTGCTTTCCACAACTTTATTATGAAAAGAAAAACTTCAATAAAAATGCGTAAGCGTAAAAAAATGCACACCATGAAGAAAGCCCATTTTGTGTAATCATAATCATTATCGTTAGAGCAAACGTAAGATAATACCAAGACATGATACATAGCCAGGGAAATGTGTACATGCGACGCAGGGACGACGGAACATCAACTCGACCATTATTTGGCGATGATAGTTCCAGTTTTTCTCTTCGCTGCACTGGATGACTGACTTATTTTACGATTATAAATAACATGCGGACAGAATTCATGCAATAATCGTAAAGCATGTGAGATGGAGCATAATCTCTTCTTTAAATGTCTCCAATTCTTGCTGAATCTCCAAGGGGAGTCCCAGCCCCGGAAAATAGGCCCAGATTCCTGATTGTATTTGAATTTCAAGACGTGGCTCATCGTGTATTTGGTGTACAAATAATTACGGTTCTCTACCTGGCTGCCGCTTTCTTTGACTCGAATCATGAAATTAGGCCGCTGCTGCATGCGAGGTGCATATTTATATGGAATCCGGCTGACTGCCTAACTACCTTAAATCGAGTCAAGAATACAAAAGACCGACAAAGATGCTGTGGCGGCGCAGCGCTTCTTATTAGCATGATTTTATGAATCATAAACGAAATCAGAAGGGAGCAATAGTGAGATTCTAATGAAGAAATTTGAGATAAAAAGTGCGTAGGGTTGCAGCAGCATTATCAATTTGAACTCATCTAATCTCGGGTCAAGATCTACAAAATTGGCGAAAACCACATTCTAGTTTGAACCGTTTATTTCAAACTTTCAAATGCATGAAATTGCACAAATTTCTTCGATGTTAACCCACCGGTCTGAATAATGAAGCTTTCCTTGAGCTGAACTTTACGTTTCACCCATAATATTTTAGTTCCAGAACGAGAAACGTGCTTAACTCTCATGATTATTATTTTTGTAATAGGTCTTCTGGGTGTGATAGCTCAAACAACTACGGCTATCTCTTCAACAATAGGAGAAACGGATCTTCATCATCATCTGCTCCTGGCTCAGCCCCAACCTCGCCGTCGTGTGTGTTTACTCCGGATCCAAGCTCTGGCTATGAAAACGATCGCATCAGTTCATCAATCATAAGTTTTCCGCAGGGAAGAAATGTGCGAGCATTTTGTGACTCAACAACTCATAACGCAAGGGCACCAACAAAGCAAAATTTCCTCTGCGACCGAAAATCAACGTCAGAAGTCATTTTTGACCATCCAGATTTCCAGAACTTGCCTACCAGGTAACAAAATCATACACCCGATTTACCATGCTACTGTGTTGCAGTTTGAACCTGCTTTGACGGGTGATGAAAGTGTTCAGCATGTGTGGTAATCCTTCCTGCAAATACAAACCCATTTGAAAGGCTCACTTAAGTTCAAGCTTTGATTTGATGAGATGCGAAGTGTTCAGGCGAGATGGGCGTTAGGTGGCCGACTAATACTTGTCACATGCAAAATAGACCAAGCATCTCTTTATTTACCTTTGTAATCTGGTTTTCTGTACGAATGTTTCTTGCTGTCATTTACAACACAGCAGCACACTTGCGAAAATAAAAGTTTCGACAGAGGCTGGATGGCAGACACTTTCACCCCACAAAGTTTGGGAGTAGTTGAGTTGAGGTTTGACCTCTTCTAGTACATTCAATTAATTTGGAAATGGATTTATGTCATTCTGAAGCGAACAGCACACAGAAGATGGGATGAGGTTTTATGCTGGAGCACGGTCTTTCGAACTCTAAGCTTCCAGAGAAAGTATCTCATCCCATTCGAAGTTCGCTGGCCGGTTCGCAAACACTTGAATATAAATCTTCATTTGTCTCGGAATCAATTTGGAAAGTTCACGGACCGAGTTTGTGATTGTGGGCTCTGTCCTGCCTGGACTACCGACGCCAAGAACTGGACGTGGTCAAGAGATTGCTTTTCCTTTCTTTACTCGACGTCGTAGGTTAATCAAGTTCAGTGTTAGTCTGTCCAAAAACAAGTTCACCAGTTCATGTGGCGTTTACAATGAAAGAGATTTTCTTTTCATGTTTGCCTGTACGCTTATTTAGTGCTCAGCCACAATTATATCAGTATTCCTCTCAGCCCATATTTTGTCTCCAGAGACAAGAGAGAAACGAGCATCATACCATTAACGTTTGGTGAGAAGTATTCATGTCAGTGGCACAATTAAATCCACACTCCCGTCAGCACCGCACGAACCATCAAATGAATTTTGCCAGCTATAGAGAATCTGCACCAGCCCGAATGTAATTGGGTTAATATTCCGGGGATGCAGAGCTTCCTTCTTCCAAATTAACTTTCACTTGGCACACAGCTGAAAGGAATACTACGGAGCAGAGAACTCATTTCCGCGCACTCATTCAACGGATTTGGCAAGTTGTGCGCTCTTATGTTTCGATGAAGTGGTGCGCGGAAAGAGTTTTAGATTTACGGCCAGCCTTTTGCTTAGCCGTTCTGTTTTCATATTTTCATTTCGCACATTTGAGTGGAGGATTTAGAGGGAAGCACAAATGAATTTAGCCTTCATTCACAATTACATTAATGCATAGTCACTTTCACCGTGCCAGCTTGTCGCAGTGTTTGTTTAAAACTGTGGGGTAGGACTATTCATAATGATGGGTTAACGGCCAAATAATATCCGAGTTTGTAAAATATGTGCCATTCGTTTACACTGGCATGCTTTTTCTCGGCTCCTTTATGATCGGCTGTTAAAGTACAATATTATGCTTACTTTTAGGTGAGCACTCGGAACTTTTGAATTTGCCATGCTGTTGTTTAAGCTGGACGATAGTGTAGTCTGTTACACTGAGGAAGCAGCGGTGTTGTGAAAAACTCTATGTTGTACAGCTAGTTCTTGCACATGGTGTCTGACAAATCTGGGCATTATCACAGGCTGAAAAGTGAAAGAAAAGTAATGTCGCGGTGGTCCGGAGTTCGGTGGAAATTCATCATTATTCCATAAATTGCGCAGATGAAAGTTAAAATATGCGCACGTCTCACTTTTACACGAATAAGACATTCGATTAAGTCCAATACAAGTAGAAAATCAATTGAACGGGCCTCCATACACTTTTCCTCAAGGCGCATTTTCTGAAATCGGAAGCTGCTTGTATATATCGACAAGTGTTTGGTGCCGCAAATCAAACTCCCGAGAAAGAAAAACTCGCTAAACTTTCACAAATTGTGTTATGAAAGAAAAGTTTTAAATTAGTTTTGGAATACCTGAAAAATTGTGTGAATTTTAAATCTCAATTCGGAATTGGAGGGTTAGATTTCAGCATAAGCTAATCAATCAATTTCTATTGTGCAGCATCAAGAATACTTGCTGCTATCTTTTCTAGCTTCTGCCAGCTTTGGTTAGCTTAAATTTAATAATGAGGCATAATTTCATGTTCGACGAATCGCACACTTGTTTACTGGCGCACTTGTCGGGCAAGAGTAGAAGGAGGAATGAACAAATCGTCAGTAATGTAGTGACTCTGGCTGTATTTGGCGAGCCAGAGGCAGACAAGCGAGTAAGTCTTCGTGTGACACACTTTTCCTGTTCTTTCTCTAATGGAATCAAAAGTTATTTTTCTCCATCTTCCCAGAACTTTTTTCTTCTGCTCAAATATTTCACTTTTTATGTACGCCTTCCGCTTTCAAACACTTTATATTATGTATTATGATTATGTTACTGAACAAAACAGCATTGATTGTGTACTTTGAGGAAATGATAAAAAACATTTGTAGACAATTGGAATTAAGGAAAAGTACTGCAGAAAAATGTAAAAGTTACTCAATTTGTTCGGAGCTCGGAGAAAATATTTGGCCAAAGTGTTTGGGCTGAGGCTAAAGTCGTTTGGAGGCTGAGGCAGACGTGAAATAATAGGGCTTATTGAAGAGGAAAAGTTTGTAGGCAAGAAGTTAAGAAGCGAAAGTCTTGGAAGAATCATAATAACTCTGAAGTATCAATAATTTCAAAGGAGATATTTTCTTTATTTCAAATTGAATGTGGAATCGCAGTCGGCCACGAACTCTGAAGTTAAGCCTCCGCAAGTCGTGACAGAGCAAGGCATTAATAATGACATAATCTGGACAATAAAGGTAAAAGAACAGGGCTGAGCTATCCTGGGAGTGTGCAAAGGCAGGGAGAAAAAGATTTTCGCACGCACACTCCCAAGTACCTAGAAATTTATTTTTTATGTGTTCCTTGTGTGTGGGAGGATAATGATCTACAACGTGAAAGCACAGGCTACGAGAAATCTGAAGATCTCTCAATTCTCAACCTCAAAATCCTAAGCCAAGCGTCTGAGCTTGTGTGCGTTGTTTGACTTGACTTGGCTTCTGCTTCATGATACAAATCCGTACACTGCCGTTCTTCACACTACACCAGAATTTTATCGCATTTCTTTTTTCAGTGTTAATTTCTCTTGGGGCCAGGCGTGCGTCTGCGTCTCCCGCTCTTATCTCTTCACTGCTCTGCGTGATAACTGCATTGTAATTGCAATTCATGTGAGTCGGTCTCGACGTCGGCATGAAGCGATTGTTATGTACTGTCAAGAGAATTCATTTTAGTCACCGATTCGGAGAGCAGTTATTTATTTTTCTCCAGAGAAGTGCACAGTTTCCAGCTTCCTTAACACTAACGATATCTAAAAGTAAAATTTGGGACGTCTTCGACATTTTTCATGATGACGTGACCGTATACCTTCAATCAGGGCCAAACGAGGGTTTGCTTCTAAAATTTGTCTCGTAAATGCTTGCTTTTATATTGAGTCATATTTCATATTTGTTTTGTCTTTTTGACAGAGAGCCAAATGTGGCGGTGCCAGCACCGGAATTCATTGTGAGACAAATTACTCAACCAAGATTTGTGCTGTTGGTGGAGGAAACAGGAAACATGAATTTACGGGTAATGCCAACTAACTTTCTTTGATGTGTTGTCCCTACCTTTTTTACTTCTAGTCCTGCTGAGAAGGTGTTATGTCAATCTTGGTTCGAGATGGGCGAGAGAATCAAATCATTTAGTTCCACCACACGTCAATGTCACTTATCTAAACGAAGTTAGAGTATCTTTGGTGATGTTTCTAACAATGTGTCAGTGGGGCACAGCACAACGTACTCTCACACCATATAGTTCGGGACATGACAGACGATTGTCTTAACGAAATAGAATCTTCCCTGAAATGGGATACCAATGTATGTGAAAGTAAAGTCGGTTTCCTGCTTGCATCTTTGTTTGGTGGTTTAGTCCCATAATAATCTCGCCCATTTACAGATGCACTCAGAACATCAGTACCTAAAAGTTCATGCGTAGTAAGAGTTTTTGTCTTTGATGCTAATTTTATGCCACCCAATCATTCAGGATGTTTGGAAATTTCTCAAATTGGCAGTAAGGAAGTTTATCAAATACGACTTGGCAGCCGGTACTCAAATTGGCCTGATCACAGTTAGTTCAAACGACGTTCGTGTTCTGGCTAATATGACATCTCTGAAGTCATTAACAATTCGTCGAGCACTGGCGGATAAGCTGGCAAATTATCCTAATGTGGATGGTGGTGGCAATATTGCTCTCCGAAGAGGAGTTTTCCAGGCCGTGGACGTAAGTGCTCTCGCCATTATCTCACGAGCTAAGTTAAGAACATTTGATTCGCTTAGGATGATAAGAACGAAATCGCGTAATAAGCAAAGGCAATTAAGAACGTACGTTAGAACGTTGTTTGAGCTTTAAACTGCATAGAAATGAAGTTGAACCGTCCTATTTTATTTAGTAGAGTTCACGTCTATCACTAAGTAAGTAGGAAGTAAACTGACTGACTGATAATGACTTAAGCACATGACGCTTGTCTAGAACCTAGAAATATCCATGTAGAACTCGTTGTGAGCGTGTCCGCCACTATTCGTCTAAGCTCTGATTAAAGTCTTACACTTGTCAAAATATTTTGGAAAACCAAACACGCAGGTGCTTCACATTACAGAACTGTACAATTGCCAGGTTTCGGAATCTGGCTACATCATTGGGTTTAGTTTCGGTCATAATTTGTTCGACAGAGATGCACACGTAGCGTATTGTTGATGCGATGTAATTGACCTGAACTGGAATCAATTCATTCATTTTTGATCTCGCCAAATGAATTGCGTTTGAGCACGAACAGTGCTGCTGTTCAATTGAGGTTGATTAGCTTTCATTTATTTAAAAGTATAATGGAAATTCCGGCTGAGCCGACCCACAGTAAGCAATGCTGTAAGACTCCCCGGATTAAATTAACTACTTTGCCATACATGCATTCGCTGACTTCCACTTCCAACTTGCTTGGTGAAATGTTGACCACGTATTGATTGCTTGTATTCAGACGACGACACACTAGTCGACTGACTGACAACCATAAACATGAGTCGCAGCAACACATCCCATAATGACTTGATCAGATATTTCGATTACAGCAAGACAAATTTTTTTTCTTGTCTGTCTCGCAGTTGCTGAAGCGTAATCAACAAAAGGCAGCTGGTTCAGTCATCATATTAATAAGTCAAGGAACCGTCTCTTCAATGGACCTGGAAACATCGCTCGAGCTGCTCAGGGAAGAAGAAGTCGCACTCGCCTCCATTGAATATCCATCGTTGAGTAAGTTGATCTTTCGTGTCTTTTGTAGTTTTGTATTCCTGGCGTGCTTTTAGCTTGATCAACTCCCGAACAAGATTATGTCACCCGAAACGCAGAAACCATGTTAACCTACTTCTCGGGTCTCACAGCCTCGTGTCATAATGGTGTTCCCATCATCTATCTTTATACAATATTTTCCGTGAGTCGTGAGAAAAGCAAATTTTTCCTGTCGTACTTGTGTGGTGAGGCCGAGCGACTTCATCCTTTCGACATGCACCCGCAAAACTTCTTTTGACTTCATTTCATTAAAAGCAAAGTCGGGGAGAAAGTTAACGATTTATGATTTAATGGTAATAAATCAAGTTTTGCGGAAGAAAGGCAAACACGCATTTTTACTCTCAATTCTTCCAAAATTCATTATGTAATATATCGACGGGGAGAGTCGACGTATGAATTTAATTTCCTAGGAGCACGAGATTCAGAAAATATTTGATACACGACGTGTTTGAAATGTGGGACTATGAATTTAGAATTTTCATTTCGATACGCTCCAATGCACTGTCCGGACGCAGCAACTGCAACAAAATCGAGACTCTCGAGCGCCCGACTCTCTTTCATTTCTGTTTCTATCAGCATAAGGAAATATTTTATGTACAGTTTCCTGTACTCTCTTTACACTTTTCTCCGACATGGCTCCAGTCATTGGAATGCGAGAAGGAAGTCCTAATCTTAGCATCAGGTTACAGATTTGTACAAATTGTAGTAGCCTTGTGTAAGGAACGAGCGAGGAGGAGTAGGAGGTTAGAAGTCAGGCCAAATAATCCTTTCTAAATCCACAGCGCAGCACAAACGTTGTGTCTTGTGTGGCTCGCTATAAATTATTTTCTACAAATTCGTAAATAAATGTATAAAGTTTCACCCAGATTTATTTCTCTCGCAAAAATATGTGGCGCATTACGGCCCCTCGCACGACTGCAAACAGATTAGACATAAACTGAGAAATAACGATTGCAACTTGTAACTGTAACGAGTAAAAGTACTTGAGTTGCAGTTCGGACTTTTTATTGTTATATTTTTATTACTTTCTCCTTCTTTTATGAGCATGCGATACGCAACTAAATGGATGAATGAGTGCTCTCTTATAACGGTCATTAGGAAGTAAATTGGAATTGTATCGCATTCAGAATCTGTTGCTACTTATGGATTTTCCTTGCAAATAAATTGCAAATTTCTATTCGTTCGCATGAGAAGAGATTTCCATCGGCCAACATAAATTTCTTGTCAGGGAAAGGGAGATGCATATTTCTTAATAAATCTTTCCAAGAAGATTCACATTAGCTCCGGGAAAATTGGACTAGAACTTGCCGGCATGGCCTTGGCCTGCAGTATGCGAAGGAATATCCTTTAGAAATAGAAAGAAATTCCGCATTCTAAATTAAAGATTTAAGATTTCCTGCTCGCTCAGAAGGTCGAAATGAAAAAACCTCATTTACAACTTCGGTTTTATATTTTGTGAAGGTGACGGGAAGATTGCTCAACTCGCAGAAGGAACGAATGGACCCCATTTCACAATACGGGAGACTGGAGTGGGACCAATGACTCATTTGAGCACGTACATTCACCTGATCAATGCGCTCATGTCGATTCAGAAATTCTACACGGAGGATGTTGCCTCGTCTTGGCCGATAATGGTAAGAGCTTTCCCCCATTCTTCCCTTCGCCTACGCTTAAGCAATTGGCTGATGGATGGTTTGTAATATTTCAAACAGATTCATCAGACGGAGTACCGCGGTGACTTGCGCTCCTACATCGAATCAAACTTCAGCTTTGAATCCAACGCGATCCAGACGCAGGGCGAATTTTTCATTTACACGTCGAACCCGAATGATCCTAAAATTAATAGCGTCGAGTTGACGAGTCCGAATGGTGTCAAATACACGACGCAGCTCTCAGACCTTCACGATATTAATGTGATTAAAATTGATGCGGTCATAAATGAGGTGAGTGATTCACGGTTTAATTCATATTTGTTCAAAGGACACGTGAAGTTTAGTTAGGCCCACCTAATGAATTACTGTTATAGAATTCCTCCTCTGCACTCTTTTCGCTGCTTTTGAGACAAAGCTGAACGCAGATGCTTGTAACGGGTAGATCCTTCAAGAAGATAGGCAATATAAATTGAAACCCGCACTAATACTTTGGGCACATAAATAAACGGGGCGTGCGTGCGTTCACATTCGTCTTCACGTTACCGTAATAGTTTTAATGTATTCGTAGCAGTGGAATTTTGATCAGATAATTATTTGAATGTACAACATTGAGGAGAGTACGAATAAGAATAATGATGTGATGATGATGGTTTCAGAATTTATGAACCATCGCACAGCGTAAACTCTAAATTTAAACCTTTTTGTTGTGCGCATGGGCCAAGTCCATTTTAGGATTAGTTACACTCAATATATTAATAACAAGAGAATTTAATTCCTTTTTTGTTACTGATTCATTTCTCGTGTCTATTCTTTCCATGTTTGCATCACAGCCCGGTGTTTGGAGGTACCGAATTGAAAGATTAGCAGACAGCCATCAATCACATTTCGTAAGTTTCTTTTCATTGATGATTGTCTTCGATATGACATGTCATGTGACTTCGTCTTCGTGTAGACTAACGGATTAATCTTCTTCTAGGTACAAGTCGTGACGAAAACAACTTCCGAAGACTTATATGTGCGGCTCTACACCAACATCCCCATGAACAGAGTTGCCAATTTAACATCGACGCCTTTGATACTCTACACCGAGGTAAGAATCAGCTCAGCAAACAACACAAATGACGCTGCTTCGTTTTCTAACTGTGCCTGCAAGTGCGTTCTAAGAGCGAATCAGCGCATTAGGAAATTCCATAATGCATAAGGCACGAACAATGAACGAGAAAATGCGCTCAAATTCCAATTTAAAATACAATAATGCATCAACGTTCCTGGAAAATGACCATAACTTATGAGCAGCAAAATTTGGTTCTTCTCTGTTCAGGTGAAGAGAAAGAATTCACCAGTGATTGATGCGGATGTCGAGGCGCTGATTGTGGCTGGAAACAAGAAATGGACTGTGAAACTACTGGACAATGGAAATGGAGGTCAGCGAATTAGGAAATGTATTTTCGTACTTTCACTCGACGCGTTCGTTCTCTAAAAGACTACGCTACCATAAAAGCTTCGCTTATAAAAGTATAATGGACTTTCCTCTGTTACTTCTTCACAAACATCAAACTTTACCGGTATTGATAATTAGGCACTTGATCCATTTTTTAACATGGTAGGCTAAAGCATGATCTCATTTTGTGGATTATCGCATAATAATCTTTTCCATGTATTTGTGTTTGAGTTTAAGAATTTGTACTAGCTGGGCGTGTCTAAAAAGTGTTGCACAATAGACACACGAGTCAAACCACTTTTATTAGGTTCATTTCCTTTTGTTTTTTATGCTCTTAAACCCTGACCTTTAACTTCGTTCATTCCGAGCAAAATGCAACCTTTCTTACTTGTGCAGTACCATTTCTTGAGTAAGAGCAGTGGATATGGATCAAGCTTTTAAGAATTTTGGAAGAACGAGCGCGTTGGAATAAATTGATGATGATTTTTCCTCTCTTCAAGCGATGTAATACTTTGCGTTATTATTCTACGTTCTTTTCTCTTTCTTCATGTTCAGATCCAGACGTGACAAGAAACGACGGCGTGTACTCAAGATATTTCATCGTTCCCCAGGGTTATACCACCACTTCCCAGTTGGAGATATCTTCCAAGATTATTGTGAATCCATACCGAGCTCACTTCGTTGTAGTGAGTCAAGATCCACTCTACCAAACAGGAACTTCTGCCACGAACTCCAACAATAACAGTCTATTGCCCTGTTGTGGCTCCTTCATGGCTCCTGCTGACCCGAGACAACAGTACAAAATCGTTCCATTCGGCGAACGAAGTTCGAACTCATTAGTTGTTAGAATCAGCGATGTTCCCTCGTTGGGTTCCTATCCACCTGGGCGAATTGGGGATCTCCAAGTTGATTGGATCGACGCACAAGATCGCGCTGCCTCATTAAGATGGACGGCACCTGGAGAAGATTATGATCAAGGCATTGTTGCGTCCTATCAAATATTCTACAGCCAGGACTCATTCAACGAGGACTGGAAACTGCTTACCGAGTTCACTGCTGACATTGAAGCCGGAGTGCAGGATAATTCGACGATTACCCTTCCATACTACGGGTCATTTTGTAAGTGTGGTTTTATTTATTTACTTAAAGAAAAACTCTGCTTTCAGGTTCGAAAAAATTAACGTTTGCTTGAGGAATTGCGTTTGTGAATGAACGTGATGAAACAACGAGTTGCATAAAGAAAGGAGAAGTTATGTTATGCTTCTAATCCCGAACTAGCAGATATCAGAGTATTGCTTTCGTTGTTATCTTCATCTTAGATCGTTCTGTAACTAAATTTCTCTCTTGCTTTCAGTAATCACGATGAGTGCCATTGATTTTTATGGAAAACCGGGCAAAGCTTCGAACATTGTCCCACTCAGTGTGTTTCAACCGCCAAGGGAACCGGACCCGACCCAGAGTCCTTCCCATGCGAATACACTCGGAATTACAAATACGACGCCTCCATCAACTGAAGAGCTGACCAAATTGGATTTGATTCTGATCATAATCTGTGCCGTCGTCTTCATTCTGCTCCTCTCAGGACTCATTGTCCTCCTTCTCTACTGTCGCAAGCTAGGCACGTCAAATCGAAAATCTGCAAAAGCTGCGAATGAAGCAAAAATTGCGGCCATCGCCGATCCCAAAAGTCCGATTCACTGGTCAGCGTCAGAATTGCTTGGCGAGCACGAGAAGCGCCATAGCATGTACGACGGAAGTGTTATACCAGAAAACGGTTCGGCCAATTCTGACAGTTCAAAGCAGCGCCAGACTCATTATCATGTTAATCATGGTTTGCAAAACGGGAGCGGGCCACCACAACACTCAATGCATTTGAACATTGTCTCGCCATCACAAGAGTACAATGGCATGATGGTTGGTGGGAGTTCACCAAGTCACCGAGCAAGTAGTCCTGATAGTTATGATGACCCAGAGTGCCCAACGCCAATTCCAGTGTCAGTCAGAAACCGTCATCCTCCCATCGAGTACGGGATCTGCAACGAGCAATCATCTTCGACACAAACAAACTGTAGCAATAACAGTGCAATTATGAGCAATAATGTCGGCATGACGAGTAGAAGCATGAACTACCCGCAAGAGCCACCACCACAATACCATCATTATCAAATGCCGCAAAATAACAGCGTGTATCAACCACAACAACATCAACAATATCCCCACTATCAACATCAACAACATATTTTAGAGAATAATCATCGTTTCTCAATCAATTCAGAACTTAGCAATAATTCCTCACGCGTCTCCCAAACATTTAAGAATATCAAAGTTCCTCCACCGCCCCTAGCGCCCTCACAACAACAAACGCTACTGCTTCCGTTATCCCATAACCCACATCACCTGAGCCAAGGCCTGATCAGCAGAAGCACGTCGACCACAAGTAGCGGAGGTGGCCAACCACACCCGCAGCAGCACCTGATGCACTATGACCCTGACATACAAGGTTCTATGACTTCCGTTAACAGTAAAAAGAAAAACATTACAATGGTTTAAGAAATATAATATTTAAGGTTAACTCCAACCGTGATCTCGAATTTTAATCATCCATTGCACATAAATTGTTATGAATAAATTATACTGTACGTAAATGTAAAAGTAGAAATCAATTTACTTCTTGCGGAGTCCTACTGCTCATATGTTTATGTTCTATGCGCTATAACTTTGTAAGAATATAACTGTCATTGTCGTATTCAATAATTATATTAGAGGTGTATATTATTGAGCCGTGAAAGCTTCACAGATTTTATTACGCGAATAAAGGTTGATTCTTTCTCTTATGTACGCCAACTGGGGCATTTGCATTTTCTTACGTCCTGCATCTTTGAAGCACTGACAGGAAGGTAATCCTGAAATTCCTGAAGAGTCATTTGCCTCGTCTCCAGATTTGAGGTCTATTTATGGTATGCCTTCGTTCGTCTCAGCCACATCACAGGAGGAAGGCGTAATACCAGAAGTCGGTCGCGGCTTACGAAGGAACTTAATCCAGTTAAAGCCTGGCCAGAGTCAGAGTCTCATATTATTATAGGAATCCGGCAGTCGTCACAAAGCAAAAGAGCAGCACAGTAGCATTAAGTTGTCAGGTAAAACCTGAACTGCAACATGGCATATTAATCGTTGAGTTAGCCTTGTCGCCATTTGTTCAGAGCCTAAGAACAGGCGAAGATGACAGAGATAAAGCAATTGATTTCCAACATCATGCTGCATGAGCATGCGCTCTGATCTGAATTATATTATTGACATGATGAAAGGAGAGGTCGTCATTGTCCTGCCTATCCTGAAACCGGATTGTTGATCAAAGTCATGCAAATGGGTGACGAGTTGTATAGCGTATAGCTGCTGGCTGGCCAAGTCGACATTTAAGGCATCAAGATCAAGATAACGTTTGATCAGTACATAATTTTAGAGCAGGACAAGAACAAAAGAGCTTCGAATATGAAAATAATTATTCATTTTAATACCTTTCAGCACGGATTAACAGAAGAAGCGAACTTCCTTTCAATTTTTCAGCTTATTGCTGGCTAAAAAAGACGAGAAGCATTCGAGCACAAATTGTAAAACGGGAATATGAATCTGGCCCTGAAGAGTCGGGAACAAATTATGTAACTCCTTTCTCAGGGATCAAATCAAACTAGACTGTACGAAATAAAGACGGATAATTGAACAATTATTCCAGAGTCCAGTGAGTCTTACAAATTGTCATCTGTGCTGTGTTCCATGGTCAACGTCTGTCCCGAAGGTGATTACCTGTCAAGCTTGAAACTTGTCGTCCACAGGCTGGTTGAAACAAATGCATCACGGAGTGAATTACTATGAGTCAAGCTTGTCTGGAGACTCAAAAATCAAATTTTCGATTGATAATCCCATTTTGCCCGTTATGTAGCTTGCATAACTGGTCAACCAAATCGGTGACACTCAAGAGATTGAATTCCCTAATTAATTCCTGAGGAATGAAAGACAGGAAGTCACCCAAGAAGAGAAGCGGACTTAATTTCATAATTTCGGAATTTGGACATGCGTTCTTGGAACCCGAATGCATTCTATCTCTGATATGAAGCTTCGACATTTTGATCGAGTAGTTGGCTCCACATCGAGCGAGAAACAAGCAAGAGTTTCCCATCTTCCTGAGAGAAGCCGGAAAAACGCTCAAGTCTCATTATTATTAATGTCCCACGTTTTCACGGCTCTTTGCACCTCATTTGAGACTGTCAATCAAAGTATGAAGAAACACTCGCCAGAATACCGAGCAGAGAATAAAGATGAGATGAGTAAAGTGAAGAAGCTTCGGGAGTTACAACTATTATGAAGCAAATTGCTTAAGAGTAAGAAATGAGCGTGATTATTCTGAGTACTTTTTGTTTCATTTCTGATCTCAGCTCAGACAGAATTACACCATGCGCCTACAACAAGAACGGAAAATCGGCTGAGCACGTCGAGTGCATCGTCTGGAAAACCTTCCAGTAGTTCATCAGTGAGTGCATTAGTGGCCATTACGATGAAACCCATGTTCATGCGCGTGATTGTCATGACTTTTTAAAATTATTTCATGGAAATGAATTGTTTTTGTCTTTCTTCTCTGGCCCCACTCAAGTTAATGGACGAGTCGCCTGCGTTGCACCGTTGCACTTGGACTCGATGCAAATTACACGATGACTAATAATATTCGTTGAAGCTTGCAGTAGCAGCAATAAAAGAACAGGCTGCAAACGGCGATGCGATCATCTTGAAGACACGAGAATGGTTTGGAACTGATGACGATGATATTAAAACAAAAGCCTGTTGCCTCACCACGGCTTATTCTTGAATTCAGCTGCGAGCATTGATTTGGATTTGTACCTGTCCAGCCCATGCTGTCCATAATTCATAACATGAACATTGGACGTCTGACGACTTCATCAGTTTCTGTCATCACGACTCACACGACAACGGGAGAGAAGAAAAATGAAGCGGCATTGTCTTCGGTCTCCTAAGCGGTCGTCTCGAATACGACGCTGCACAGCTTTTATGCGTTGTTTATTAATAGCATTTTACGTGCTCGTAAATCCTTTGAATATTCAATTTACACATTTTATGAACAATCAATGGGCATACTAAACTTTATGGTCATTCACTCAAACTCACAGCCTCTGTTCACAGTTCACGAGCGTGTTCTGTGGCTCAAGAACCCATACCTTTCATATAATTCTGGCTGCTCATAATCTCAAAGAACCTCTCAAGCCACTTACAACCAGATTCAATTCTGTACCTGAAAGTCCTTTATTATTGCGCTCTGTACAAGCAAGTCAGTGTTTACAGCGTGGACAATTAAAGCGTCAAAGGAAAATACAAATATGGTGCTAAAAGACACTTTAAGAATATGCACAAGGGAAACTACGTGAGCATTGCAAAAGATGTCAGAAATAGGACTCGGGCCTCGCCTTGCCTAATAAATTCACACGTAGCATACAGAAGAACTTCTTTTTGTCACCGTCCACTCTCGACTTGATTGATTCGTCATAAAACGGTGCATTCGTCCGACGCATTGTTACAAGTTACGAATGTTTGCCTAGAACCTGAATGATACTTCACGTCTGTGTGGAGTGGAATGTCCTATTTACAATTTACTTGAGTTCAATTCATATTCAACGCATGGCAAGGCGTCCAGGGCAAAGGCAATAAGTTTTTATTACCTTCGCCATGACTAAGTATAATTGCCGAGCATGGCGGGAGTCGTCTGTATAATTTATTCGTGCACTGAGCACTTGATAATGCTCACGAATTGTACGCGCATTGTGCATGGAAGGCTATTAAGAGCAACAGGAGACCGAAAACAATTCTGTCTGACTTTTCTCTCTCTCTGCTCTGTAATCTTCTGCTGCAGCGGGAGAAATTATTTCAGAGTTGCATGGCCAAATCTTCAATTCGCTTCTGCTCGTTGCACTCGTGTTCAGTTGCAAGTAGCCAGTGCCAAAAATATCACACTGCTTAATTGCATGAAAGACACAGAAGAGAAAGGCGAATGCTTTTTTATTGTGACAATTATAATGTGCTCTCTAGGTCCCAGCACCGCAATAATTCCGCGACAAGAACCAGATCTTGAACTTTCTCAGACAGCAGACAAGACATAAGTGCAAGAGCAAACGCGTTTCCAAACGATCAACACCTAAAGTGACTATGAAACGTTGAACATTTAAGGGTGTCATTTCAGGCGCAAAATTGGGAAATGGACACACTTCAGCAAAGCAAGAATGAATTTTGAAGAGACAGGCGAAGGAACTTGATGTAACTTTTGTGGGTACGAATTATCAGTCAGTACGCATGCAAACACAAAGCACCTGACAGCGCAACAGTAGTGACCCCAGGGGTCATTATCAAACTGGACTCGAAGGGGGGTCCACTTCGTAGTACCACGTTGGGCCTGACTTGGTTTGGCTTGTAAACTCATTTGAAAAGTTGACTTGGCACTTTTGCTTTTTCTCGCCACTACCATGATGTCTGAGCAGCTCGGCCGCTGATGATGCAACGATGACTTGAGGTTTAAATCGTACCACGCACCAACCAGACTAGTTGAACAGCTCTGAAAATGATAAATAAAATTCACTCAAATAAATCTCCCGAAATTACTAAAAAAAGTAATTTGATTCTCATTGGGAAACTATTACCATACTTTTTTGGTTCAAATACAAATTAAAATTTTGATCAGATGTAATTCATTCACACTACACCCAGATTGCATGGTCAAAGGTGATGCTTCCCCCC